>JAQMCX010000045.1:13127220-13235376 GCA_029814765.1 Acanthurus leucopareius
TCTGTGTGTCTGTGTGTGTCTGTGTGTGTGTGTCTGTGTGTGTGTGTGTGTGTGTGTGTGTGTGTGTGTGAGTGTGTGTGTGTAAGATGAGCTGATAACCTGCAGTCACAGGATCCAGAAGCTTTAATAATTGATTGAATCTGAGGATCAGCTGCGACTCGTCTGAAGAACCAAAGCTGCGTTTCACAGAAAACATCTCTTCTTCTTCTTCTTCTTCTTCTTCGTTTCATTCTCTCTTTTTCAAACTGTCACATGAAACCTGAGTGTCTCAAACTCTGATGCTGCTGTGACTGTCGGTGTCACAGAAACTCTGACAGAAAAGTACTCAAACGTGCCAAAGTACAGTTACTCTGTTAGTTACTCCTGTTGCTGAGGGAGTTTGAGACGGCGCCTCAGAGACGACCAATCAGCAGCTTCCTGGGGGTGACAGCAGAGAAACTGGAGCTTCAGGTCAGCGGAGAGGAGGAACAGCTGAGGGACAGAGAGATGATCCCTGTTCAGAAGCTGCTGTCGGTCTCACAGATGTTCTGGAGGAAAGTTCTCAGTCGACGGTTTGATGAAGAAGCTTCACATGAAACTTTATTTCACTGTTTTATTTTGTTTTTTCCCACTGAAGGTTCCTCTGATTGGACGGAGATCCAGACTCACACAAACACACAAACAGCTTCTGTTGTCTGTTATTCGTCATGAGCAGGAACATCAGGAGCTGCAGGCTGAAGCCAACATGGCAGAGCGAACACTGCAGTTCCTCAAACAGCCTCTTGAGGCTCCAAAAGCAGCTTCATATAAAAACATCCAACTTCCTGCTGAAGTAAACACATGAACAGTCTCGTCTGGTTCTCTACAGGTGAATATCATGTAACTCACCTGTTTACTTCTTATTAAAGCTTAACGTTTTGCATAATTGGGGGCGTGGCCTCCCTGACTGACAGCAGCTGTTGGTCATCTGCTCTCAGGCTCCACCCTCTCGACCAAATATGGTCACTTCTGGCTGAACAGAGACAAGATGGCGACACTTTTAACATAAAACCTGAGGCATCACGTTGGCTCCACCCACTTTTTAATTTATCACCACACACGCCATCATGTCCACTGAACGTGTGTGTGTGTGTGTGTGTGTGTGTGTGTGTGTGTGTGTGTGTGTGTGTGTGTGTGTGTGTCTCGTGGCGGTCAGCGGCGTGTTCGGCTGCAGGAGCTCAGCTGGCAGCGAGCCTGCAGGATTATTAGCTGATGTCACACAGTGCTGCAACCTCAAGGTCACACAGAGGTGAACCCACCGCAGAGTGTGTGTGTGTGTGTGTGTGTGTGTGCGTGTGTTCTGACACTGACAGTCTTGTATCAGAGAAGCTGATCACAGTTTCCTGGTTCAGAACAAACGGACAGACAGTTTAAATCTGAAACTGAATCACAGCTGCTGATGTGAACGAAAGCAAAGTGGTGTCAGTCTGGATTGAACCTGGTTCTGTTCTGTGGTGGAACAGAAGAATGTGCAGAACATGAACGGACTGAGTGTTTACGTCTGATATGAAAAAAAAAACACGACAAAACATTTAGAAAAGGGAGGAGTCGAGCCGATGACACGCTGATCACATGACATCCACGAACCAATCAGCTGCAGCTCAGGAGGTCAGTGACAGGACGCAGGTCTGCATGTCTCTGGACTCTGTGGCAGTGGAAACAAGTAACTAAGTACAGTTACTCAACTACTGTACATAACACACTGTGACGACGTCTCCGACTGAAGATCGCAAGTTTTTGAAACATGAAGCTTTTTATTGATGATCAGTTTAACACATGAAACGATCAGCTGATCCATAAATTAGTGACTGATAATAAACTGAAAACACAGGTCATTTTTCATGCATCAATCATCAATCAATGGATCTGTGAATCAGCAGATTCATCCAGAATGAACACACGCTCACTCACGCACACACACACACACACACACACGCACACACACGTCTGTCAGCATCCAGACAAACTGTGTTTCACGAGCCGAGACGCTGACTCAGACTAACTTCCTCTTTCACTGATGAATTTGAAAGACGTGACGACGGGAATCGAACTCGTGACCCTCAGCCACATCAGCAGTGAGGTCACTTCCTGTCCGAGTTCTGACATCAGAGAGCTGTTGATAAAAAGAGGCAGAGTGAAACGGAGCTGCTCTCTGCAGGTGTCCTCATTTTGTCTCAGCTCAGTCTGGGGTCTAAAAATAAACGTGTCACTTCCTGTCACTTTCTTCTTCACGGGACACATATTTAATTTTAGAGTCCACGTCTCTTTACAGCTGAGACACTTTTCATCTCCTCCGAGACGCTGACTGCTGCACGACGCCACAGAAGAAGAGCAACAACGCGGATCGCTACTGAAACCTGCAGAGCTTTTGTCTCCTCCTGCTGGCAGGCAGAGGAACTACACGCACACTGTGGGCGTGGTCACGACACGTGGCGCTCCGCCATGACGGATGCAGTCACCAGCTGTTTTCTCGTGTCACCGCGTGCTTTCAGACGCTCGACATGAACTCGATGAGTTTGACCCTGAAGGTCCTGAACCAGCAGCACCAGGTGAAGCTCCACTGAAGCTCCACAGGGTCTCAGGTTCCCACGGCTCTGAGCAGAAGAACATCTACGATCTGCTCTTCAGTTCTTCTTCTGTGTTCGATCCTCTGATGTGGTTGCAGAGGGTTTCTTGCTGTTTCTGGCTCCATGAACGAGCACGTTGCTGCTGCAGGTTTCCCATGATTCAGTGCCCTCGTCAGCAGGTCGCTCACGCCGACCTTCTGCTGCCGTTTAAGCTGATGAGGATTAGCCTGAAGACGAGGAGTGAAGCTGACAGGACGAAGCTCTCAGGCTCAACAATCACAATAAATGTATTTGAATCGGCTCAGAGTTCGAAACACGTTCATGGCGGCGAGGAAAGTGGGTCAAAGTTGAAACAGGAAGTGAATGTGAATCAGTTCAGCAAACTCACTCAAACTGTTTGTCAACTTCCTGTCTGCTCCTCTGACCTCTTGTGTTGCCTTCATGGACCCCAGACTGAACAGATATCAGCAACAGAGCTATTGAATAAAATATCTGAACAGGAAGAAGGGACAGACCCACCAAAATAAAACACAGGAAACAAAAAAACAACTTTTCTTAATTACCTTTGATAAAAAAAAACGTATCTTTCACGTTTGTTTCAGTTTTTCTTTTGTGTCGTCATCACTTCCTCTTTGTGTCAAACACAGTCATTTATTCTACGCAGTATGAATCACACACTGATGATCAAAGTACGCTGTGTTAGCGGTCGGATACAAACACAGCTAACTAGCTAACAGCAGCAGTTAGCGGTTCGTTAAACGCCACGTAACATCTGACCTTCAGGAAACGTAAAATCTGACCCAGTTTCACTAAAATCATCAGACTTTTTTTTGTTACGACCAAAATACACAAACTACATTTTCTTGAAAAGTTCAGATGAAGCTGTCGGCGCCCTCTGGTGGACGAATTCCACACAGCAGACTCTGTTAAAGTACAGAACATGAAGTTTCTCACAGAGACTTTAACACTGACACATCTTCTGACCTCAGAGACAAACTGAAGGTGTCTGATGTTCTTCAGGCTCCGTCTGCTTCCTGTCCTCCTCATTCAGTCTGATTAAACTCTGACAAACGGAGCTTCACCTCAGATCTGCAGCTCGCTGTTTCAGAGTCTGAGACTAAACGTTGGTGCAAACTGCTGCCAGGCTGAAGTGGAGACCTTCTGCTCCGACTTCCTCTGAGATTATTCGTTTTAAATGTTGCTGGTTTCTCAGCAGAGCTGCTCAGGTGGTCGCTCACAGAAATACTGTGCACACCTCCACAACATACACCTGTGCAGGTAACCTGCTGATGTCACCGGGCTGGTCTGAGGGGGATCAGCAGCTTCAAGTCCAACCAGCTCATGAATCTCAGTGAAACCAGTCAGACCAGTAAACTGAGTCACGTCGGCTCAGTGTGACGTCATCCTGTCTGATGTGGAAACACGGAGGCAAAGACTTTCACACTAAACTCTGATTATTTCCAAATTATGTTTTAAGCTTCAAAATGTTTCAAATTTATTTATTTATATGCACTTTTTAATGCATGAGTCACTTTTCACACAAACATCAGATTTTTAAGTTTAATTTGATCTGCAAACTGAATTTCTCCTTTCATTCATTGTTGTTTTTAAATATTCAGTTTCCTCTTCACGTCTTAAAATGTTTTTATCCATATTTCATATTTATTAAATTCGCCCTGCGGTCTGTTTGTTTCTTATGTTGCACATTTATTCAATGTTTTGACCCTTGATTGTTACATAAAGATCATTACTGCAGCAGCAGTGAACGCATCGCTGCTGTTTACTGTTTGAATCACTGAGCTGAACTCTTGTTTCACTCTTTTACTGTTTGAATTTTCACACTTTTGGCCTCAAATCAGCGCAGAATCAAGACGTTTTTGTCGAAACTGGCGCTTTTTATCGCACTTTCATGTTCTGCTTCCATCTTGATGTTGTTACTTTGAGCCGATAAAGAAGAAAATAGTCCCATCGGACAGACAGACAGACAGTCCGGCTGCTAACACACCTGCCCCGCTCCCGCTCCCGCTCCCGGTCCCGGTCTTACCTCCTGAACGGTTTCCCCATGCTCCCCTCCGGTCCCGGGCCCTGCCGGCCGCCCGCTGCGGGCCCCGCTGCTTCCCCGCCGGAGCGCTGCTTCAGGTCCGTGTCGCTGTCCAGCAGAGTGCCGGTGGTCCCGCTGTCATGCTCCGCAGTCAGCGAATTATTCCGCTTTCGCATCACTGATAACGAAAAACAACAAATATTTAATGGAGGAAACCGACCGGAGGCGGAGCCGTTAACGCCGGCCTGTCGGCGGGGAGGAGGCCGTTAGCTGGCCGGGAGATGGAGCAGTGACAGCCGGTGAGGACGGAGCTGACTCCCCGCTGTGCGTCGAGCTCTCTGCCTGCACTGAGATCCGCAGAGAGCCGCTGATCAGCCCCGAGCTGCCGCGGCCAATCAGGGGGCAGAGACACAGCCACGTGATCTCACTAAGCTGCCTCCAGGGAGCGTCGGAACAACGACTACCAAAACAAAAGCGGTTTGTTGGAACTGGAAAAAAGACCTTCAAACAAACCGAGTAAACTTTGAGGAAACGACGGAAAATCTCCACAAGATCAGAACCGAAAATGCAACATGTCGATTAAATGAACCTTTGTTTTCATCTGATTTATCTCTCGACACTGATAATAACTTCAGTTATCTGCTGATAACGAGAACTTTTACAGGAACAAACTGTTTTTCACCAGCGGGATGAAGTTTTCAGGCCTCATATCCATGAAAGTAATCTGGTATCCAAGTTTAATCCAAGTTTTAGTGCCAAAGTTCTAAAATTATCAATTACAAGTAACTTTCTGAGCTGAAAACCTTAAATGAGCCAGAGTCTGAGCGTGCTGCCTTCACGGTTTCAGGAGGAAAAGCAGTCAGGTGCAGAAAATGGTCGCTAACACTGATAACAGAATAAAGTAAAGTACTTCAATAAATGTACTTAGTTACATGCTGTGTCGAAAGCTGTTACATAAGAACAATGGATTGAGTTCAAACATTAAGTATTGTAACTTTTCACGTGAAAACCTTCCAACAGGAGCAGGACGCCCCTGAACACAACACGTTCACGCTTTCCGGTTCTTGAGCAACCGATCAAACATTTACGGTTTAACGTGACTCGTTTCGTTCTGGCTTCAGTAACGTTTCAGTGTTTCATCTGAACATGAAAAGTTATTGATCTAAAGTCAAAAAACCAAATAACCTGAATATATATTTACCATGTCAGAGACACATTCCTCTCCCATGTAACTTGAACGCAGCATCAGACTGAGAGGTGAAGTTAGCAGCGAAGCTAATCTGCTTCTTCGGCCGAAAAGCGACAAAATTCGACTTTGAGACAGTTTTTAAAAGCGCGCAGAGTCCGCGGGGCTCGTACCGGGGCTCGTGCCGGGGCTCGTACCGGGCTCCGGTGGCTGTCTGCCGCCACTGAAGCTGCCTGACGGGTTTATTTTTAACCGGCGGCGGCTGCGCTGTTCGCTAACCGGAAGTGAACCGGGCTGAAAGATGTGATGTCACGGCGATAAACGACAAGAATCAACACAACAAACACTCTCTCACCTCTCAGTCTGCCGGTGAAACCGGCTTCACATCACGGTGAAAACTTAGTTTGTTCAGCTGCCATCGCTCGTTTCGCCGGTTTGAAGTTTGTCCGCACGCGGCCACCGGAACGACGCGTCATCTCGTCACGTGATCACAACACCGAACTGCGATTTTGCCGCGAAACCGATCAGTTCGGTGAGCACGAGAGTCAGACGGTTTCACGGCTGAACGTGGATGAGATCCGTAGTTTTTCCGCTCGGTTGTTTGTTGAACGCGTCGGGATGTTTTGTGAAAAAGCCATCGAGTTGATCAGAGAACTTCACCGGATGAGCGACGGACAGCTGCCCGCCTTTAACGTGAGTATGCACCGGGAAACACCAGCCGGTGTCCGGTAACAGCGATCATAAGGTTTTACACTTTCTCCCGGTTTTAAACACAAAGTCTGTCGGTTGTTTGCAATGGTTTTGAATTTCGTCACAAACCGAAAACATGAAACATCAGACGACGTTCGGTTCAGAAAACCGGACATGACGTCACGTAAAGTTTATAAAAGTTCATGTTCCTCAAACGTAACGCGTCACGAGGCGGAACATTGAATGTTCAGACACCGTTCGTGTCCTTCATGAAGCTGAAGTCTGCAGGAGGTTTCAGTCAGGACCAGGATCTCCTCAGGTCTGCAGGTCTGAAGTTCAGGTCTGATGTTCAGGTCTGATGTTCTGGTCTGATGTTCTGGTCTGGTTTGCAGGAGGACGGACTCCGGCAGGTTCTGCAGGAGATGGAGTCCCTTTATGAGCAGAACCAGACTGACGTGTGAGTCCAGAGGAAGGTCCAACACACACCTGCACACACCTGCTGCTGGTGGATCAGTGAAGTCTGAGTTTCAGTTCAGGGTTTGGTGTTTGACTTTAATCATGTTGGAAAAACACTTTTTAAGTTTTGACATTTTCAGCTCAAACAGGAAGTGATGCGTTTGTTTGTTCCTTCACCTGAAGCTCAGGTGTTTCCGACCTCAGCAGGTGTCTGTTTGTTTTCACTGACATGAAATAAAAAATATACAGCTTCATCCTCCAGACCGTTCACACGTCTGTATGACACTGACTGTCTGTCTCTCTCTGTCTCTCTCTCTCTCTCTGTCTCTCTGTCTCTGTCTCTCTCTCTCTCCCTGTCTCTCTCTCTCTGTCTCTCTCTCTCTGCCTGTCTGTCTCTCAGTAACCAGGCGAAGGCTGAAGGTCGCGCTGACTTGATTCCCTCCATCAAACTGCGTCACTGCTGCCTGTTGAGGAACCAGCGCTGCCTCACCGCCTACCTGTAACCACCTGACACCTGTTCACCTGTTCACCTGCTCACCTGTTCACCTGTGCACCATGTGACCTGTCCGTCTGTGGCTTCATTGGTTTTTCTGAAATCTCTCCGTCAGGTATGACCGGCTGCTGAGGATCAGAGCTCTGCGGTGGGAGTACGGCAGCGTGCTGCCCGCCAACGTCCGCTTCCACATGTGTGCAGAGGAGGTGAGTGTGACATCACTTCCTGCTGAGTAACGGTCCGGTTCATGTGGTTCCTGGTCACTTTAAATATTTACAAACAAAGCTCACTGATTGGGCAGTTTTTGGTGACACTGACTGTCTCTGATCATGTGACTCGAAGGTCTGTGTGTGTGTGTGTGTGTTTTCACACCAAAAAGACTCCAACACACTAAAAACAGACACACACACACACACACACACACACACACACACACACACTTCACACCAGCCACTCACATGGATTTCATAAGGAAAGTCTAGTAGGTGCCTCGTGGCTTGCTGACCTCAAAACAGTATTCACTTCCTGTACAAGTTGAGGTCGTCTTGACCAGTGTAAATCACCCCTCCCCGTTGCTTCGATTACACGCTCTGCTTCTGTCATCAGTCCCAACCCAAACAATTTCAGAGCTAATTGCTTCCGACATAAACATGCAGTTACGGTATTGATATGTGGTTTGGGGAGTTAAATTATGCACAAGCATCACTTAAAGCTGCACTTGAACCTGAGAAGAGGAGTTTAAGTTGGTGGGACAGGGAAAGGGGAATACCTCAAATGCTTTTTGGAATACGCGCAAGAACACAGAACATTAGCCCACATCTGCTTCAGCATAATTATTTTGTTATCTGTGATCCATAAGAATTAGGTCATACCACGGTGGAAATTTGGTTTTATGAATATGCAGATTTTCATGTCACATTTGCATAACTGAAAAGCATTCAGAAAAGTTCGTGCGAGCAACATCTGTTTACCATTGTGCAAAACACACCTTAAATTTATTTGGAATCTGAAATGTCAACTTTAACCTCAGGAAATTGGTTGCTACATTCAGTATTTAGAGATACTGATTACATTTTAGATTCAAAATGAATGAGAATTGCAAATGTAGTCCAAGCTGAATAATGAATTTAATGTCCTCGTTGAGTACAACATTGTTGACAAGGGACTGAAAATACAGAAGCCACGAGGGTGGGATTGCTACTATGAATGAATAGAGCCTCTTTCTAATATGCCCAGTACTTAAGCTGGCCTGAAATAATAGTCCAACTCAGTCCTAACAGCGCAAACTTTACATGCCACATCAGCCAGGGTGATGATTAAGTTATGTAAACAGTTTGGAGTGGGTCAGTGATTCCGCTTTGCTTTACTGCAAGTGTTCATCTCAAAGATGTGCTGAAATATACGCTGTACGTATTCCCACTGGACGGGTGAAAATCAACAAGAAAAAACCATCAGTGCTGAGGGATGTAAAAGCAAGCATCCATCTTTATTAAACTCCCTGGTTTATGTTAGAAGACCTCAATCCTCCTTGGATTGTAAACTGGTTCTGAAAATAAACAGCTGTTGGAGGGGTATAAAAAGAAAGCCTGAAATTAATCACTGGAACCTCTATCTCTATCTCTCTCTCTCTCTCTCACACACACACACACACACACGCACAAGTTGTATGCCATGCTTACAATAATCCACACTTACACAAACACATACTGCATGTTATAAAATCAAATGTGAACACACACACACGCATACACACATTTCTGTGGACTGTTCCTAAATTAAATTTGTGATTTATTGTGAGTAATTTTCATCTTAAGCAAACTTTGAGCAGCTAAATATAGGGACATAAATTCATTGTGCAGATCTTTGGAAGCTCTGAATATAATGATGGCAATCCTTGTGGTGTGTTCACCATTTTATCTGGAACTACACCATGGGGTGAACACATGGTGCACTTAAACTCAGAAAAAATGACATTAACGCACGCATTTTGTGTAGAACCTCACATGTGCAGGCACTTTGTAAGTATTTGATCCTTTTGATAGAGAGGGTGAAAAAGATCCCGAAGCTCGTCGTCATTAAATCTGTGTTGGTTTATTTGTGTAAGACACTGGGGGCTCAGGAGGAGAGCTGAGGAGTGCAGGGGTGGTCCACGGCCCCGTTTGTTCACTGTTCGCTAGCAGCTGATGACTGGAATTCAGTTTTTGCACAGCGATGAAAAGGTTAGAGGTTGCAGAAAGTGAAATTGAGAAATTCTATGAGCGTGCAAGTATAAGCGAGGAAGTGAGAAGGTTTGTGATGTGGCCAGAAAGATGTGGTTCATCAAGGAGCCTGCTGATGCTACATTATAGAAAAATCAGCATCTCTAAACTATATAAAATAGTAGCCAGCTTGTGCATTCATGGAATGGGATGGGTGGGGAGGTAATAATGCAACATTGCTTGTTGAAGTGTACATGGGACATTGTCTCCGGGGCTTACTGTGGGGGAACATTTTCGAGCAGCTGTTTTTTGGCTGCACTAAATGGAGACGTTGTCTTGCACCGCACCGGATTCTCAACACAAGCCCCCCACAACTTTTCCTCACCAATACTTCTCCAAATCCGCTTTTCTTTCTCCCCACATGCATGGCACAGAGGAGGGGGTCAGGGGTGGCAGTGAGAGCGTGGGGGGTAGGCCAGCAGCCGTCTAAACTGAAGCCATCATCTTCGCATACCGACTCCCTGCTCCCCTTTCCTGCCTGATGCGGCCCTCAACAGGATCTCATCTCACACAACTGGCCCGGCCTCCCTCTTAGGTGTCAAAGAGTGACCTAATTTCAAAGCCCCTGGGCCCATCACAGAATATCCAGCTATGCTTACCACTCAATTATCTTCCTGTCCTGTTTTTCCGCTGCTAAAGCCCCTTCTGAGAACACTGCAGACATTTATCTGGTGGGTCATTTTCACCCTGGCCTTGTCCTTCAAACACACCAAACTCCTATGTCAAAAGATGGGCATTTTACAGTGTTGTACGGACGGGACAGGATTTGTAACAAATTAAGCAGAAAAGTGATGTCAGTGCTCTTTGACTCTGTGTTTCTCACAGTATTTGATGGCCCCTCTGGTAGCTATTAGTTTGCTAAACGATTGCCTTTTCTCTTTTAGTGGTCATTCAGAAACAAATAATGTGCTTGCCCTCCAGTGTTTGTCGAAAAAGCCCTGTGAGACCTTGAGGCTTGGAAACGTTTACGCACACTCAGAACCACAGGAAACAGTCAGAGGAGAACGTTTGCCTCTCGCTCTCCCCTCCCTTCCTCAGCTCCTTTACCGGCAATGGATTTGGGACCAGAGAGCTTGAGAAAGGTCAAAGGTGAGTGAGAGAAAAGCACAGATGACTCTCAGATGGATTAGCACTAAGTGATCCAGACTCTCCCACACAATCACAACACCTAAGAGGTCATTTTCACGAGACATCCACGATCAGTCTGTTCCAGCCATTTTCACCAACCAACAGGCAAGAAGATCATACACAGGACTCTAAATTTATCTTACACTTGACCCACATAGTGTCTGAGAAAAGAAAGCATCAGAAACTGACAACAATATATTTTTATTGCATGTAAGTTATTTCTAGCACTCCAAAATGAAGTCAGCCCCACTGGTGCTATTAAAGGAAAAAGCAGGGTTAGCACTGCAAGTTGTACTACGGCTGTCAGATTGCATGCATTTGATTATTTAAACTTGCCTGGCAAGCATTATCAGTAAATTAGTAGAGCTTAAACTGTATGACAAATTATAAATCCTCACACAGAGGTGGGCTAGCAATTATCAATCTCACGTACATGTGAGAATGGAGTCAGGTGGCTTAACACTCTTTAAACTTAAATTAACTGCGATCCATCATCTCCAGTATATCTCACTCTTCCAGGAAAAAGGACACGATAAGAGAGAGTCTGCTTATCCCAAACCAAACACTGTACTCATTTGTATCTCTCAAAAATGACCAAGCAAAGGCTGAACTTCCAGATGAGGAGTTGGATTTCTTTCAAGGTGGTTAAAACTCCTCTAACTGTGGCCTGCTGTAATGAATGACTCTGTTATCTATTATCAGCTTGAGAGATTATTACTGTCCTTTCTTTGTGAGATTAAGGTGTGTGTCTGTCTTTTGAATAGAATAAGAATGAAAAAAGACTTTCTAACTATTAAATCTTGAATGATAATATATAAGTTGTGTAAACATGATGCTTTTTTTGCTAGTTATGATGAAAAAATGTGTTCACACAGATTTGTGCTTACCACTCACCAATAAAAATTAAAGCCATTTAATAGAGACAACAGAGCGTTTTACAGCTACAAGAAACTATGAAAGAAAAACACATTATTGCCAGTCTTATAGATATGCCGGCCTATAGTGAAAGGAGGCTAATTGAAACCACTCCTCAACTACGCTGCAAACCCCCTTTTCCTTTTTTTTTCAGCATACACAGTCTTCTAGTCACTGCTCTCACTTTGCACACTCTTGATGTCTGCAGGCTGAATCATTATTTCACAACCTGTACTTTTAAGTGATCATTTGCACGGTTTATATCCTTGTACGGACTTATAACTTGCACCAATTGAACAGCTTTTAGAATTTTGGCTATAGAAAGTTCTTATTTCACAGGTAATTACAACTGAAAATTGCTCTAAACTGCACACAGGAAGCCTCCTTTCAATTCATGTTGAGCCACACATTCAAGCCAAATATGCCAAACATGCCAATGACTTTCAAGAAGACTGATGCACTTACCTTCTCTGATAAGATAAAGTTACCTTTCAATCTGCTAGTTATTTATCTTGATTAATTATATGGCACGTAAAATAGAAAAATTTGAAAAAATGCCATCACATATCTCAAAACCAAGGAGACGTCCTCAGTTACATATTTCAGATCAGACCAACAAAACCCAGATATTTTCATATATGATAATATATATTGAACAGAAAATCAAAGTTAAGATGTTTGCCATCTAGCTATGTGTATAAAGAAAGAAAAAATAAACGCTATTGATTACAGTTGTGATCAATTTTCTGTTGAATGACAGATTAAATCATAAACATAATTTCTAAATAATTAGTACATTGTGTATGTGAATTGTATAGCCTAGAGGTTGTAAAATTAAATAATTAGGAGCTGTGTCAAGCACTGAGTTTTATTTGGTATTCACTTTCTTTTTCCAGGCTTTCCTTGAGCGATAAAGTGGACTTCCTGCGGCTTTATCTCCACTGCTGCCTGAGGAAAAGTACTGACTTGAGACACATTGGAGTGTGTGCATTAAGACAGGAGTGTTCCACAGATTTCTAATGTTTTTTTTCTTGTGCTGTTGAGCATTAATAAACATCTTTGTCTTTTAGGAGTGGTTTTTCTCTCACGCAGCTAAAAAGAAAACATGGGATCCGCCTCAGACGTGACAGAAAGGGGATCAGAAATAGGACACTCGGAGCTGCAGTGTGAATACTTCTCTAGTCATAGTCCTCCAGCTCCCCCTCTCTCCTGTCAAGCACTTTTCTCTCTCTCTCCCTCTTTTTCAGGATCTCTCATTCCTCTCAGACCTCCCCCTCTTACACGCCCACTTTCCTCCCTCTTGCCTCCCATGCTTTTCTTCCTCCTCTCCCAATCCTCTCTCTCTCCTTTCACAGTCCAACCACTTCTCTAATAAGACACACTCATATTTCTCTAAAACCAATCTCCCTCTATCTCTTTATCAGGCACTCTTCCAGTTCCTCATTGTTCTCCATCCTGTGTTTTTCTACCAGTCTATCCCCTCTTTACCTCTTTCAAAGCTCTCACATGTGGATTTGATTAGTGGGGCTAATGCAGCACATACAGCTAAAGGCTGGAAGGTGGGGTGTGGAGGCATGTTTAATATAAATCCCTTGCGCCAACTTATTTTCTCAGCACAATTTGCCAAATAAGACCAACTCCGCTTCCATCTCAGTTTTCCTCCTACAATACTTAATTTGAACTTAATGTCTTCACTTAGGATGTTATAGATTTCATGGGAAAGTTTGATCAGAATTCATTGGTTAGCACTGTGGGAACACCAACCTATCCAGTGAGACACACCATTGCTCACCCAGTGTAAGCTGGGATCGGCTCCAGCAGCCTGCAAATGGATGAGCAGGTACAGATAATGGATGGATAAATAGATTTCTATTAGTACAATAAATGTCTGCCAAAAGAGTTGGACACAAGCTTTTAAAATATTAAATTAAGTTGTTACTTTTTGGATGTCACTGATTGGTTTAATCACATTTTAGTGAAGCTGATGTGTGCATGTCTGGTCAAGTCAGGTTGCTCTAAAGATAAGAGCTTGTGTTCTAATGTGAAAGAGTCCAAAATACCAAAAACAGTGTAACAAAAGACTTGCATTCAAATGCTAATATAGTATTGGAGTAAATGTATTTAATTACTTTCAAACACTGTAGTTAAGAATCTGAACAAAGAGGTCTGGTCTTAATAAAATTGTGATTAACTTAGTTTTAATAGGGATGGCTATGAATTGGTAAATGTGGCTCAGGTAGCAGAGCAGGTTGTTCACTGATCAGAGATCCCCACCTCCTCTTGTCCGTATGTTTCGCCACAGCTACCAGCGATGCACAAGCCAGAACATTACAGATTGCTGGCCTCAAGTCCAGGAAAAATTGGGGGGATTGCAACAGGAAGGACCTCCGGTGTTAAAAAAAAAAGAAAAGAAAAAGGGATATGCCAAATTAAATAAATAGATCATCAGCTCCCAATGTCACAGTTATTCAGGGAAGAGTTTGAGAGAGACAGAAAAAAAAATAATTTAATTTTTATTTACACTTAATTTTTGTTAGGCAATTATCCTGTGGCTATATTTTCCTGAAATCAAAATTTTCTACCCATAATCAGGAAGACTTAGTATCTTAATTCATCCGTCAATTTGTTCAGGGTTTTCCAAAGGCATGAAGGCATCTAAAGGCATGAAGAAAAGGAAAGCATGGTCATTTTTACATTCCAGTTCTATTTTTTTCCTTATAAAACTGAGCTCATCTTGTATGCATCCACAGAATATGCAGCCTGTAGTTATAAAGCTCCAAACCCTACCGGTCATTTAATGAGTAAACCATTTTGAGCAAAGAAACTGATAATTACAAGTGAATCATTTGCTCTACTACCCAAAAGAGAGGGATCCCAGTGGTATCTCTAAAGGGAGATGGAATGGGCAACCAAGTGTGTTTTAACAGAATACTCAGGAATCAGTTAGTGCTGAAATTAAAATTTGAAGTGATGTAACCTCCACTTCACTGAAATTACACTTAATTTATTTTTTTTAATAAAGCCCACATCATCTCTTGAAGCAATTAAAATTTGCTTTCAGCTATCTTAACAGGCAGAGGAATTCAGAAATATCTTCCCCAGACAGATCGTGTGGTTACATATTTCCACAGGTTCATATCATCAGAGTTAAATAATAAGAGAGGAAATAAAAAATAATAATAAAAAAAAACCTGTGGAATGAAAGTTCAGAGTTGATCAGAGGTGAAGCATTTGCTGCCGGAGATAAATGGGAAGCAGCAAATTGAGTGTGCACCACAGGAGCGCTTCCCTTTTCTTATTACTCTTCAACCCCTCCTTTCCTCACTTTTGTTTTTCATTTGAATCTTTTTTTTAAAAGAGAGAGAATCAATTCACTCAGTTTGGACCATGAGGAGAGTTTTCCCACGCCACAAAATACAGCAAGCTGTTTTACACTGTCATCACCTTAGGATGGCACTTCCAAACCTCAGTGACTGTGAGTCTCTCTTCCATGTGATCTTATTTAGCTCTGGTACATTATGCTAATCTTACTACAAGTCACTGGGATGATTTAAGTCAAATATGTTGCCCACTTTGACCAAATTCCCCCCAGACTTTATGCCAGGAAAAACTAGATCATGTCTACAAATAAATGAAGCTGCTCCTACTGTCAACATTGCCACCACCCCCCACCCCCAGCAAAGCTTAAGACCAAGATGCTTCTCTCCATTTCTGCAAATCAAGCAAATAAAGTTACTTCTTCATAACATCAACATTTCACTTTGCTTTTCTTCAATTTAAGGGCCGTTTAGGACCCAAGACTGACAGGAACCTTTTGGTGCTCTAAGCATAATGTGGTTTGTTGTTAGCTGGCTCAGGTGTGCCATTTATTCCCATTAGTGCTGATGGTGGAATAGTGTTTAATTCTTCTTTTACCTGTCATGGCTGCCAGATGTAGGTCTGTAGCACCCTGCAACTACAACTCTGACAGCAGAGTCAAAGGCATAGCCCCAAGTCTCGAAAACAGCCGCTAATTGGCTGAACTCCCCAGCATGTTTTTGGGTGCAGTCCTCATGTGTTAAGGGAGACAGAAGCGACTTATCTCATGGAAAACATGGCTTTGTCAGCCTTTGTGTATTTCGAATGCTGACAGGGTGAATTTTCTGGCTGAGGACAATAATCACTGGAGCCTCTGCTTTCAGTGCACTCCCCTACATCTTTGTCTATCAGACAAGTGAATATATGTAGGTTCAAATTCCAAAATTAATCATTAAAACAGTATAAATAGAAATGTATGCTTGTAAGATATAAAACCTTCAGTAACAAGACCAAATTGGCTACATTAGTGAGCTTTATTAGATAATGAGTTAAACTCAAAAACTTTCTCAGAGGCTGTTTGGTGTTTTTTGTTTGTTTCCCTCCCTAGAATGTTGCATAGTGACAGTTTTAAGACCAAATACTTAAGCTTTCCGCTTAGATTTTAATTAATTTTGTGTTTATCTGGGGTTTTGCCAGCCATGCTAAATCTTGTGGATATGTTAATGTAGGTGGCTGGGGCAGTTTTCCAATTTTGTCTGGCTCCAAAAGTCCCTCAACATGTGCCTCACACATTTCACTTGTGTACGTTGCGTCCTGCACACTATAACTGTACCAATAGCAATTAACTCATCTCCATGAGGGAAATAACAGAGCTGGCAAGACTTGAGAGCACCCCGTTGCTATGCGAATCCCTCAAATAGATCACGTCCCATTAACAGAAAAGTAAAAAAAAAGGAGGAAATAATCACCTAAAGATGTGTGACGAACCAGCAAAAAAACTTTAAGACTGTCTTCCATTACTGCATTGAAGGGGAAAAGAATTAAGATTGAGATGAAAAGGAGGAATATAATGGAACTGCTCTATGATTGCACACTTCTTCAGTTCAGTGTTTGCCTGGACTTCATTGGGCCGGACATTCAGAGATAGCAGATCCACCCCGTCATGTGGGGGACAAGGAGGGGATGAAAGGGATTGATTACACCATAACATCAGATATAACAAACCACTAATCTGATGGTCTATCTGCAGTCGTACATCTTCATCTATCATCCGCCCTCCTGTCCGTCACCACCATGGCTCAGGGGCAGCTCAGGAGTCAGACAGGGTAAACTCTTTTCAGCACGTGCATCACTCAGCGCCTGCACATCAATCAACCTGTCTATCTCTGTTCACTGCCCTACAAACTCTGCTCTCCGAATAAATCTTGCAGTTAAAAGTTCTGTTGACAGAGCCCTGGATGTCTGGGATGTTACATTTTATTCAACTTCCAAAACAAGAGATAAAGCAGGAAGAAGTGTTCTAGTTTCCGAGCTGGATCAGATGTTCTCGTGTTTTTCTTTCTTTCTCTGTGAACATTGTTTGGCTTTTTGCTACTCTGCCAGCATATGCTTTGCATCAGAATGTATGTGATCCAATTCATAAGCCTGTATTTTGTCCCATTATCTGGTTTGCTAATTACCTCAATCTTGTCACTTAAATGTAATCATGCACTTCACATTATGTTTTCGATGGAAAGACATTTGGTACGGAAGGCTGGGAGGGATCCCTTGGCTTGGCATAGCTTCCATCGGCCGAAAACAAAAACATACTCTTAAAATGGATAGCAGAGTTTCTTATGTTTTTGATCACAACAAGAGGGACAAGGGTTTTGACATCTGTATTAAGCAGAAATCCACATAGGCGCACATACAGTAACTATGCACCATAAGTGCTGCTAAAAGGTGCCTGATGGAGAGCTTGCAGTTATCCCAAGTGGAAATGAAAACCAGAGTTTTGTGGGACTGCATAACAGAGACTTTATTTCCTTAGCAGATGACTACTTCCTTTACCACCAACGTTAACGTGGAGGATTTTGGGGAGGAGGACGAGGCCTTCAAGCTGATATCACAAGCTGCAGTGAGACGTCCTCAGCTTCAGAGACACTGGTCCATCAAACTCAGAAGCAATTACACTGAGAGCACAAAGGTCAGAGAGTAGGGGAGGTGGGAATGAGCCAGCCGGATAAGCTTATCGGATGGCCAGAAACCCAGGAACAGCTGAGGAAACTGGCACTTTTCTCAGAAGTCCAGAGAGTTCAGTGCAGAGAGGGAGACCAAAGGTCATGAAATTGGAGGGGTTTTTTTCCCACAGATCTCTTCATCAGGAATCTTTTAAATATTTCAGAGAAGTCAGGAGAGTGTGAGCAGTTTGGAATAATGAAGACACAGTTATGTGTCTATGTGATGTGAAATTACCTTGTACCCGGTGCATTAAGATTTATCAGCAGAGGTCTTTTCTAGGACATCTTTTGCAATGCGTACATTTCCTTGGTTTTTGTTTTTCATGGAATGTTTGACAGATAATATCATGCTGGAAATACAAAATGGCATTACATTGTGAAATGTGGGTAAGCAAACAGCAAGAGAGGAATATCAAGTTTTAGTTTGCTGACAAATGTCTTCACCGGGTTTAATAATACATGAGTAATGGCTTATAGCGAGAACAAACCATCTAAAAAGCAGTACTATGAAGTAAATATTTCATGAATGTCAAAGCTTGAGTCTGTTTTTGTAGTCATAAGCATACAGAGTTCATATGCTGGATAACACTTTGAATACAACTCTGGTGTCTTGAAGCTTAAAACCTCCTTTCCTGGTCACTGGGAGCTTTAATCCATCTCCCTCAGGTTTATCATCGTTGCCACATGGTCTGTGCTCGAGATATCAGCCTATCAGCAAATTTGGGTCCATTGTCAAATGCAGGTATGAGCCTACAAGAAAGGTTCAGGAGTTTAACGAGAGCGGCTGAGAGAATGCCCTGCCTAATAAACCACCAGCTGGTCACCTTACGGTGGCTGACACAGTCCACATGGCCTAACGGAGCCCTGGTATTCATTGGGACAGTGTACGGCACAGTGAAAATGCAGCCAGTGAAACGCTCAGGACCGCCAGCACCAACTAAGTGGCAAGACCCATGAAATGTTTCTCAGCAGCATGGTTCATATCTCCTTCATTCATCTCGCATCCACTTTTTATGTCCATTTTTATAGCGCCACATTCTTTTGCTCTTCTTACGTGGAAGATGATTTAAAACACGCCATTCTCGTAAAAGTGCTCTGCATCAACCAAACTGTATTTCTGTCCCTTTGAAGATATGATCCTCTCCATCTGTAACCAAGTAATTCTAAAAGTCTGTCTTCACCCATTTGCTTTGTCTGTAGTTGATAATGCCACAGGAGAGCCTTGGAACTCCGAGTCTAAACAAGCTTTGTACATATCTTGCCAGAACGTAATGCATGGTATAATCTCCATCTACCTAATGTGCACATTTATCCTGCCCAAATGGGCGAAAATGCAGCGATCTGTACTCATTAACAGAAATGTGTGCAAACGCTAAAGGGAAGGAGACGGTGTTTACTTTGTATCAAGCAAAACAATCTCCATCTCCATTCCATTCTCCTGCCAGATTAATTGGGGTAATTGACTTGAGTTTGCAACACAAGGTGGAGGGCAAACTCGTTAACACCGCCAGCCTGGCAGCCAGGAGCAATTGGAGCGCCACATAGCAGTTGCTGTGACGAGACAACAAGGCAAGCACTGTGGGTAATTTAACATAGTTTGGAAGGTCCACACGTCTGATCAAATCAGTCATAGCAGGGTAAGATTCTTGCCTTTTGTGCGTGACCTAGATTTGAGGAACTTCCATAAAAGCACACCAGAGATTGCAAGAAAAATAGTTCTTACATACTTTGCCTCCGTTGTTCAGCTGCGAGGGTTTTTCGTTGAGGAGATATGTCACCTTGATGGCGGGGTCTCTCTGTCAGCGACTCAGCACTTCCTTAAAAACAATTTCTCTGCTCAAGTGTCAATCTATCAGCAAAGTGTTGGCCTTACAGGACCCTTGATGACATACGTGGGACACCCAAGAGATTCTCTTGCCATTTCTGACTTCTGACCTCATCCCTCTGAGTCCTGTCATTGGCTCCCACCAGCCCTGACCCCAGCTGCCAGGGCACAGTGGCACACACTACAAGGAAGTGGAAATTACCTCTTAACACTGTCAATGCTTCAACACTTTCACAAAGCGCTGTGATGAAAACACCTTCACCTTCATCGCTCTGCATATTAAGAGGACAAAGAAGTTATGATGGAGGTTGAGAAGGTTTTTACCTCACCCAATGGGGCACTTTAGAACTGATATATGCAGTGTATTAAAATATTAGCACATTTAGCTGCAGAACAATGGTGTTAACTCATTGATGGAGACATTATTATTCAAAGCACATTATTGCTCTGACTTTTAAAAGAGCACCAGTTCGTGTGTGCCATATTCTGTTATTTCTTTCAACTAATCACTTTGCTCTAAAGTACCTGATGGCACTTTTAACTGCTCTTATACTCCCATTTTAGAATAAGTTGTAAAGGAATAGAGTCTTTGTGGTATTAAGGATATAACAGCCTCAGTATAATTAAGAGAAAATGCTTAGAGGTAGTCAATTTCCCCCTCTATATTTTCCCTCAGCCATCTGGTAGCTATTGAATGCTGTTTTGGATACTTTGAAAAAGAGTCCATAGCTTTCTCATTATACAACGCAACAGTCACATTCCCTCGCTCTCGCCCTCTGCTCTTGTCCCTTTTTTTTTGATTTTCTCTTATCCTCTCTCTCTCTCTTTCTGCCTGTCTGCCTCTCTCACCAAACCAATCAGTTAAGGAGACACATGACTTAACGAGGTAATTGGTCAAATGTCTCGTGGGTACAATGAAAAATGCCACAGTATGGCATGCTAGAGTGGTTAAGTTTCAACCCAAAGTCACATTATGCTACAAGGCATTGTTTCTACATGGCATGTCGTGGATTTGGGGTTTGTCATGCATTGTGCTTTTAGCTTACTGGCTTTTTGGACTTTTCTGTGAATTAAAAAAAATAGAAGGAAATACTTGGAAACGGTGAGTTCATGGCACTGTGAATGAAAGCATTTAACCAGGCGGAGCCGCTAAGGCATTTTTAACTGGCCAATTTCCATGATTATGGCAAAATCAACGGCACTAAAAATGTGCTGCCGTAGAAACAAAAAAGCCTGTTGAACTGTGGGGGATCCTGATTTCTGGTATGCGACCTTGTGGCTGACACTGAACCACAAAAGTAGTGATCCCTTTCCATCCCTCTACAATTTCCATCCATCTCCATTTGTTTTTGATTTGGAGAAACAAAACTGTTCACTCTTTTTTTTCTCCTGCAAAAACATGGCGTCCCAGAAGGCTTTGCGGGAAGTATCAATCACTGGAATGGCTGCATTGTGATTACGACATTAGACTGTATCAGACCTGCTCTGTGAAAAGAAAACACCGGACACCAGAGTTATGGCAGCACGGATAGCACATAAGGTTGTGATGCTCCAACATAAAAACCTTATCTATTAAAGGATGGAGAGCATACATTTCTGTGCTGCTACACTATACCCAACATTGTAAATACATGGTTGTGGATAGATTAGCAAAGGTAATGCAGAGGACCATGTCGGCAGATACAGAACCTCTGGATGAAACATGAGCCTTTGTGTCTGAGGAAACACAGAGGAAGTACTGTCAGTGTCTGAATCAGCCAGTGAGAGGGTGGGAGAATGAAATCATTAGTTTGGAGGAGGAATTTTTATTGTTCTAGTAAAGACGGTGTTTCTACACTTAATGACCATGTCCTTCATTTCTCATCATCGATGAGAAAACATAATTTGAGGAGAGATTGCAAAACTATTATGAAAATAACACCAATACTAAAAATAATCATTTAGTTCTGAAAGATGTCGTAATGTTGGAAGATTCAGGAATTTGGACTTACTAAAAAGACCTTTTGTAAATCAGTTTCATGTGACTCTTTCAATCTGCTTAAATGCTCAATGAGAACATGAACATTTTACAGACAGATGTTAAATAATTGAATTTCTTCCTGATTACGGGAACTCTGGTAACTCTATTGGACGGCTCCCATTAAACAGATGACAGAAAAGGAACTAACTCTACTATTACAGACCGGTCTGACAATGGCATGTATGTACAATGAATTAAAACAAATTGCAGAAAAATGTGCAATCACTCCAGCCGCCACGGAATACTGTGAACTCTCCATTACCAGCAGTTTAAGTTGACAACATATTACTTTCTTCTGTTTCAGTCGTTTAAGCAGTAGATTTATTAAGACTAAACCAAGAGGTCTTTTTCAGGTCAGACTGATTAGATTTCAAGGAGAGAGGAATAAAAACGTCATTGAAACTAACTGTACATAAAACGTGTCTGCAGCCCCAGTCTGACCTTTGACCCATAGATAAAAGAATCACGGAGCAGATGACAATCAGAGAGTTATTCTTGTTTGTATACTTTTATTGTTCATAGACATTAAAAAATAAACACTTTTTGTCAAACTTGCCTTCATTTATGGATCACAAAAAAAAAAAAATCATTTCTTCATTTTAAACACTAGGATTCCTGAAATAAATATAAACCATATATTATCAAAAAATATAGGCTTGGAAAATTATATCCCATCGAACAAACCCGATAACTCAACTGCCAAAGCGCCAGAGGGAAATAGTAAGCTATAACAAATTGACTTTTATCAAGAATTATTTCCAACCATATGTTCCCATGATGTAGATTCCCTGAGGAATCTGTTTAACTCCATTTGTTTTACAAAGTTATAATTGAAGGTGTCTCAAACCATTGTTAATTTTCATTTTAAATGAGTTGCAGACATAATGTGTTTGCTAAAACTGGAGTTTCCTAAATGAGCAGCAGCAGATCTATGTATAAAAGACAATAATACAACTGCCAATTACAGAGCTATTATGCAGTTTCAGTGTTATCACTGCATCTGTCATGGAGCTAACCACAGAAACAAAGTCCAATATCTGTACAAAATGTTGTTTCCTGTTCTACTTACAGTGAAGAGGGATCTTTCCATTGAAGCCCTTCCCTTGCTCTGCTTCAAGTGGTATTTTAATGTTATAATCTGCTTAGAGTACCACCTGAATGGAGTTTAGTGCATCAGGGCTGTTTGTTGTGCTATTTAAGGCAAACCTCATTATACACTAAATGAATAAAATACAAATTATCATAAGTGATGATATTATGAGGAGCAAGGTTTTTTGTTTATCCTAATTTTTATGTTATTTTTAAATGATTTGATATGTTTTTAACAACTACATTATTAGATTATTAAATTGTTAATTAAAATTTTCTGCTGTTATTGAGATTTTAAATTAGTTGTGTGCTGCCCAAAGCCCTAAAAAGTCAACAATGAGCCTAGTTGAATAGGATTAATAACTACTCAGACTTTTAACTGTGCATTGACTATTGACAGACAGAGATGTGCTTTTATCTTGCAGCTATACGAAGTATTATTGATTGGGATCATTGTGTAATCACAATGTCAGAGATGCACTAATAAAATCTGTCAGTATGAAAAAATGATAAAGCATTGACATCCAGTCTTCCAGAATTCGAGCCCAGCTTATATTATATTCTTGTCCATCCTGCAGTACAGTCATGCATTCCTTCCGAACCTTTCAACAGTTTGCTATCACCAACTTCCTTATTCTGTCAGAAGTTGTCGAGGGAGAGAGGAGATTAGCTGTAATGGTAAGAATTTCCTGTTGATGTCTCCAATATTTCCCTTAATTTTTTTCTTTCATGACATGTATCATATATTACTAGCAGACTACCGCGACAAGCCAAAATGACCCTGTTTTCAATGTCTTTTTGGGTGGTGCAGGGACAAAAAGGTTAGGTTTATTTAAACTTGATGAAAATCTTGTTGTTTTACTTGCAGAGGGCAGTTCACATTCATTTCAGATTGTAAGGAAAAAAACAAGTTAACTGCTGACCGGGTACGAATCCCCATCCTAAGTGCAGAGCATTGTTATGGTCTTACAAGTCTCTTCCATTTATACAGCTGTGGATTTACAAGAAAAGTACAGGCTGCATTAACTTTGTAATAGCTTAATGTAGCACCTAGGAATTTAATCACAATCCCTCAGCTCTCTGTAAATGTCAAATCACTATCTAGTTAAACTTGTCTGAGATTAAATGTACACTTGAAACTGTTTATGTTAAAGCTACATGATTTCCTGTAGGCTACAGTGCATCTTTTGCACTTTTCTCTCTAAATGTGAGCATTAGCTCTAGTGATATTCACCCTTAAAATATTTAACCCACCTTTTTTTTTAGTTATAGGTCAAACTATACTATGGCAAAGTAACCTATATTAACAAACAAATCAAAATGACAATAAAAGCAGTGACAATATAATTGTCCATAATACATAGCATTTAAGCAAACCAGCCAGCTAGCTAGCTAAAGCATAAACTAAGAAGTTGGGTTCTAGTTCTCTTCTTAAAAGAGTTTAAAAATAAATAAACGATCACAATACTATTCTACACTGCAATTATCAAGTTGACTGTTTGCCTCATTATCTACATTTCATCTGTGTTTACAACAATAGTGTTGAAGTTTCTGTCAGCTTGTTTTGTTCACACTTGTGTGCTTATTAACTAATTCAACAGTCTTTAAAACCTGAAATCAGATGACAGACCAAAATAAGCTCCGGTGACATTTCTTTATTATGAAATTAAAAAATATATTATTTATTCATAGGCATTATTAAACCACAGAGTTCCAGTATCATGGATTACTCACATTAAATCAAACTTTACATAATTCCATTAGTTTCAGTCATGGATTCAGTGCAGAATTCCAACTGCTTTTGTGGTTTGAGTTGCAGAGACTTCCAACTAAACATGAATAAAGCAGTATAAGTGCATTGGAAATGTTTTTGCTTACAGATTTTCAACAGATGTCTGTCTAAAAGAAGAAAATATCAGCCTTTAAAAGTTCATATTATCAAATCCAAAAGTTGTTTCTTTTTTTTTTTCCTTCATCATGTGCTTGGTAATTCATCAATATATACTATGTCAGTTACACCACCTGTGGCAATTAATCATAGAGTTTGTGAATTTTAGTTTTGGTGGTAAACTTTAGCAGTGTTGTGCATCTTCTTGTTTTTGCTTGACTCTTGGCACCTCTCTGTTTCTGTGTCTTTCTGTTTATCCGTCTCTGTCTTCCTCACATGGCTCCAGAGTGACACTGACTAAGGTGACGCCTGCAGTAGCTGAGATATGGCAGAGCTAATGGATTTGTCCCAGGCATCTGAGAGACAACAGAGCCCAGCCTCAGAGGGGATGAAGCACAAAGGCAAAGAGTTTAAACGCCTCTCTCTTTCATCTTCATTTGGCCTCAAAAGACAAAAAAAAAGAAAAGTGAGGGAGCGACGTCTCACATCTCACCTCATCTACGCCACAGCTTCCATCCATCATCCGTGGCAGACTAAATCCCAATCCTTTCATTCCCCTTAAGGAGGGGAGTGTCTAATGAAGAGGGTTTGTTAAAGAAAAAAGTTATTTGTATTTCATCTCTGAGGGCAAAGCTCTAAGGCGACTTGCTACATTCCTTTTGAATTAGAAAATTTATCTGATTTTTTATCAAAACCTCAAACAGCCTGTGTGACGCATAACCATGTGTTCCATTTCACCGCTGTTTCAAGTATGGATCCAGCTAGTTTAGGGATTTTTAAAAACACGGGGGCCGAAACACAAACTCAAAACTCCAATTCAAGTCAGGTTTAAGAATCAGGGTCACTCTCCACGAGGTGGAGAATAAATGTGGTCAGCCAAGAGGAGCTCAAAAATTGACTCCTCTTTAAACTTCAAAGTAATGTTACTTTTATTGCAAAAAGAAAAAGAAAAAAAAATGACCCAAGTCAATAATCTAAGACACAAACTGAACTCTTGAGCACCCTTTGCTTCAATAATAGTGGTGCTTCATGATTAAAGATGTGAGATTCAGGGGAGCACATCAGGGGAGGTGTTTTGTGGGAGACCAGATGCCCAGCAAGAATTTTTACGCTGTTTTTATGTTGTTGGCTTTTTTACATTTTAGCGCACAAAAACAGGAGAGTATGAGGGGTTTTTAACGTAGAGACGACTGGGCCAAATCTTCATCCTTAAAAAACATAAAAATCTATCATGCAGTTCTTTTGTTATCGTGCCGAGTTCATTGGCGTTCAAGTGTGTGCTGTAAAGTTGCCAGAACTACAACAAAGATGACAAATAAATACAAATGTGCCAAAAGATACAATATGCTGAATTTGGTCTGGCGATAACAGGAAGACTTGTTCTGTGGTACCAAGGCTCAATGCTCACAAGATCATATCTGAGACTGCCACACTGGAAATCCTTGAAATATAATTGTGTTGTATCAGCTGTAGTACAATACTGAACCACATATGACCTTTCATTTTAAAAATCAAAGAGGTTCAGGGTGGTTAACTATGTTCTAACACATAAATATAGGGGATTATGGTGTCGTTATCGCTTATTGAATAATAAGTTACACAAGTGTAATACATTCCTGAGCAGACATTATTGATTTGCTGTTAGTCTCAAATCCATCCATAATTCATATTTAAGCTGCAGGCTCTTCCTTGATAGCTGAGAAAATCCCTTTAAGGCACGAGCAGGGAGGCGTCAGGAGACTCGCAAAGCTGTAAGTGAAAACTGAAGTGACAGGAAATGAAATGGGGAGCGAAGTAGCCAATCACCCAGCATTCCTACCAAACGTGTACCAGGGGGTCGAGAGGTTAAAGGTGAGGGGGGCTTTTTTTTGGATGGCGAGCACAGATGTGTGTCGTGAGGAGTGTACAGAGTCGCCCCAGCGTGACCCCCAGAGTCGCCACTTCCACCAGGAGTTACCCATAACACATCTGGGCCTGATTCCCCTTAGCAGCCAGATATCATGGCAGAACAGAGGGTCTCCTTCTCTCTTGTTTGTTTGTCATTTATTAACCTCTTCCCAACCTCACCTTGCCCTTCTCATTAGAGCCATGATTGACAAGTCAAAATGGCAAACTTAGCCTGACATCCTGTTCCAAATAACTCTCCTGGTAACGCTTCATTTTCAAAGTGAAGAGAGAGGATTTAAAGAAGCATTTTATTGGCTACATGTTGAATACATGAATTATATGAATCTTTTATTTGCAGGTATTGATTGTTGGACTGTTAAAGTCCTAAACTTAAACTTTTACCAATAACTCCACCCTGCAAAGGAAACTTATCTGTCTGTTTTTGCTTTTGAACTGTCCCTTCCAATGTTTTATACATGAGATCTTGCTGGTACTGTGCCATAATGTTGGCCTAGTATTCATTATTATTCCAGAGCAAATCTGCACCTATGACACCAAGACAAAATCAGTATTGCATTTCTGATTGATTTTTAAAGCGAAACCATTACCAATTTGATAAACCAATCAAAGTC
Source organism: Acanthurus leucopareius (assembly GCA_029814765.1). NCBI lineage: Eukaryota > Metazoa > Chordata > Actinopteri > Acanthuriformes > Acanthuridae > Acanthurus > Acanthurus leucopareius. Next base: position 13,154,331 of record JAQMCX010000045.1, read on the forward strand.
TGTTCAGCTCTGCAAGACATGACACAAAAGACTGATAATGTCTGACAAGGGATGTGACGCATGATGAATTGCAAGGCTCTCATTTTTCAGATTAGATGCCCCCCAGTCTAACGACTTTTGACCCCAGGTCACCTCTCAGATGGTGTGTGTTTGCATGTGTGCGTGTGTGCATGTGCATTTTATAAAAAGGTGGAACTATCTCAGTTTGCTGCATGCGTTTGTTTGTTTTCTTGCATTTGTCCAAATGTGAGTCTCCGAATGTATCTGCATGCCTGCATGTGTAACAGATTTGAATAAGTGGGTGTAATCTACCACCCACCATCACCCCTCTCTTTCCTCATTAAATGCACATTCCTTATTCGGCTTGATGGTAGAGTGCCTGTCCAACTTCTGTCCAGGACAATAAGGCTTGTGGAAGGTAATGGGATATGTCCAGAGAAGATGCTGTAGTCCATCTGCCAGCACCAGTCAAACCAGTATCAGTGGTTTTCCTGCCTGTCCATCAATATTTCAATTCATTTGCATTAATTTTCACAAATAAGCATGTTTGAATATGTATTCAGAGATGTATGCAAATGTACTCACTGTAGAAGCATAAACATATGCACATATTTACATGGGGGCATGTTTCACGGTATTTATGTTTTTAGTGGGTGTGCATTTACCAATGTGTAAATTCTATATCTGAGTCTATGTGTGCGTGCACCTCTCCAGCGTCCACCTTCTCTCCCATTGCCGTATATCTGAATGTGAATTCAGAGCGAGCCAATTTAGCAATAGTCACATCTTTCCCTCTCCTCTGTGGCATTACCATAATATATTTTATTTATCAAACAGCTTGCCATTCATGTTCTCTCCCACCACCTGTTAGCGATGCACTCTCCATGCCACTGAATGCAAACGAGACCTTGGCCCTGCACGTAATTGAGCAACGCGATGCATCTTCAAAGTACACGCAGCAGATGTCTCTCATCTCCCGAGACCTTATCTGAGAGGAATGGATAAATAAGACATAGGCGTAGAAATGCAGATGGAGGTGGTAGCGAGAGGAAGAAGGAGAAGGAAGGGTGAGGAGGAAAAAGATGATGCTGATCCTTTCCTGTCAGGCTGGGATAAGAAAGGGCAAGAGGAAACGACATGACTGCAGGGCAGAGTGCATGTGTGCGCGTGTTTTCTGGGTATCTGAGAGTGAGATAGAGTGAGAAAATAAAGAATGATCAGGATGAAGTGACTGTAAGTATATCGGACATCTCCCAAACTAGTGTTGGCATTTAATACTCTTTCCAGATTCTATTTTTTCTAGCTGTTCTGGCAGATTTTTGGGCAAGTGCAAACATTAGGTGGGTGCATGGTACTTTAAAAGTGCAACAAGTCAATCAATGACATGTTGACTAGGCAAAAAGGGCTAAGGTTCAGTGTCTGTTTGCATTAAAATAGTTTTGCTAAATAATCCTTAACTTTTTTTTAAGGATTCTCCAGAAAAAATTGAGTTGTACAACAATTTTCCTACAATGTTGTCACAAAAAGTCCTCTTACCTCTGAGTGTGTGGCTTAGGGTTATGGTTAACTACCTGTGTATAACCCTAAGGGTTAGGTAATCCTAATCCAGGTGTTCTCTTATGTGTTGCTGGGAGGTCCTTAATAAATATTTTCTTCAGAAAATTTAAAGGGAATCATATTAGTCTTTAAAAATGAAATAATTTGTGGAAAATAGGCTCATGATTGGATTTACGTGGAGCTACCAAAACACATTTTTGCAGGACGGGGAAAACCCTTTAGACAGTGTGAGCAATCCACAACTTACTATAGCTTGCAATCATCGGTCTATCTTTAAAATCTCTTTGAGAGTGTGTTATGCTTATAAACCCTTTGATTCAAAGGTAGGATATTTGCTTCTAGGCTTTTGCCCATCTCTGTTTGTCTGTTGTGGCAAATGTGACGCTGTAAAGAAGTACTTGATAAAGACAAAATACGCAATCTGTACTTTCTGTCTCCTTTCGGGAGCCATGACTGCGATATTTACTTTGTTTGATCTACTATGTGGATCTTAATTTTTTTTTTATAAAGTAAATGTCATCTTCCTCCTCTAGGCTTCTCTCAGTTGCATTGAAGAGATATTAAGGGCATGCTTATAGTGGTGTGTCTCGACAGCGTCTTGGAAGCTTGCAGGGTATGTGGAAGGGTAAATTAGCAATTATAAGGCTGGTTCACATCATCTGAGCACGGATGGAGTAAGCAAAATCCTGCCGCCTTCTGCCATCTCATTAACGTCCAGCCAGGGAGATGGAAACAAACAGAGAGTCTGGGGGTTACCCTGGGTGAGAATCTATCAATGACATGCTCTCTCTCTGGATGGTGACGAGGTATTAATGAGCTTCCAACGCCAATGAGAGCTAATTATCAGCCTTCTGGAGGGAGAGACGAAAAAAAACAAATAGAGGGAGGCATCGAAGACGCAGACAGAGAGAGAGAGAGGGATGTTTTCTGCAGAGATATGCAGAGATCGAAAAAATGTCATTGCTGCCAGATCAATTATTTTTCATGAGCACAAAAAGCTGAGTGGAAAGAACCAAGCCGGTGTCAATTAGCCATCAGGAAATGTGTAGCGCCAATGTGTAGACAGTCCATAAAAGTACATTTGAACTCGTGTCTCAACTAAAAAAAAAGCCTTGTTTATGCACACTTTTCCAATTCAAACGCTTATGAGATGTTGACAAGTTTTATCCTGTCAACACCCTACTCATTCAACTAACACAACCCCCCTCCTCTTAGTGCATTAATCAACAGTGTAGTTTCCAGCAAAACAGTTGGACTTGCATCTAACTGTCTTCATGTAACTTTTGGTGTGCTTTAAACTGACTTTTTTCTAGCTTTGATTGCCATGGATGTTTATAAAGTAGTCCATTTCCAACTAGAAAATCTAATCCACTATGAATTCCGACAAACCAGGATCAGATGTTTCTCTTTTTTGCAACACAAGATTTGTTTTCATGTCGATGCTCTTCTGATCATTTTGAGCATAATATGCTCTTGTACAGTAACTCTTCTGATCTGTAGCTATTAGTTGCTCATGTCAACAATTAATTGCCATTGTCATGGACTCAAATTATCATTAAACTTTTTTCAGGCATCCACTTCATGGAGTTACAGATGATTAATGCTCCATATACAGTAAAACTTGCAAAGGGGCACAAACATCACAGCCCTTGTCGTCTATAATATAAAAACTTACCAAAAAAAAGAACATTTGTACACTTTACAACTTGTTTTATAGGGGGTATGGGCTGATGGGTGCTTATGTTTAAGTATGACATTATCAACATAGCAACATAAAACCTTCAACGAAATGTGACCTTGACTAGGATGAGCTACACGTTATTCTGTTTCATTAGTGTTATATAGAATAATACAGATGAATTCCAAAAAAGTCCTGTCTTTTATGAGAGCAATTAAAAGGAAGCTAGACTTTCTAACCCTTAAGCCTTTCTCCCTTTCCTTTGGTCAGGAGAACAGAGCCCAGCAACGCTCAGTTAAATCTTCAATGGCACACAACTGGGCCGTTGGAAATTGCTTTCAGTGCAGTCATGAAATTGAACGGAGTCGCTCGGCTTTGAACGCCAAGTTCGGGTTAAAGACATTTGAATATAAACAAGAAGCAAAGTTTGGAAGTGCTCTGTGAGAGGATTAAAACAATTATTAGCCCACAGTTTTTTTTTTCCTAAGCTCTCAGTTAGGTTGGCTATCACACTCCACTAATAAATCAGCCAATTACACAGTGGTAAGAAGGGTGTGGGGGATTACTGCTCATTAGAGAGCACTGCAAGCATTTACTGATGCTGAGACAATGGGCAAGCTAAGCCCCACCCTAAAGCATGTCACTCGAAGCGAAGGCACACGATAATGACGACTGATAGTAGGCCAAGCTGAGGCATTTGTGGCATCTGACAGCCTCTCTTCTCTTCATTTAATATAAAACCACAAGGATCATTTAGAGCACGAGAGAATGCACTTGAGGCTGGTACGACGGTAACGCCTGGCCACATGAAAGCACACCAACGCAGCTGTGACTGCAGCAACCACACTTCTAGACACACAACAATATGCGTCTGAAAGTGTCCCACGTACCGCAGTGATAATACCAAGGGCACCATTGGTCTTTACCCTTTCATTCTTTAGCACTTGTGTCTTCCAACATTATCCAATTTGGAGCCACATAACTGGTTCCATGTGTACACTAGCAGAGCAGGGAGTTTTTAGGGAAGTTCTGTGCTACAGAGTGGGAAGCTCCGCTGATGCGCAATTTGTTTGGGAATTCTGACTTCAAATCTGTTATTTATGGCGTACATTGTACATGGAGTCTTGAAACAATGTCAAGAGCCAGTTACATCAGAGACGGCTTGTGCAGGAGACAGACTGTGTCATATTCTTTGCAGGTAAAAAGAAGATTTTTCGAATCCTAAACAACAATATCGAGACAGTGACAGAAGGAAGCCAAGCACCAAATGGTTGATGGGAGAAGGATTGAAGTGTTGAAGTGAACTGTGAATGCCCTCAAAATTCCCCTTCCACTCATTATAGAAGCTTTGTCTGCGTGTTTTGCTTGTTGAATTGTATTTTTTTTTAAGCTGTAAATCCCTGACAAGTTTACTGTAAGTGTGTGTGCTGTTTTCTTCCTCAACTATACAAGCTGTACACATTCAACTCTTAACTCCAGTCCAACAAAGCAACAGAAAAAACAAATCAGGTCTGTTTAAAGTATAATTTAAAATGTTCAAACATTTTTAAAACAAGGAGACAATTGTGTATTCTATTCAATAATTGAAAAAAAAAAATCATCTAAAGCTATTTAAACATTTTGTCGTCTCACCACAGAATTCCCCCTCCTCCAGCAAGCATTCACCACGTTAAAAAGAGAAGTTCCTGCACAGTATTTATCAATTTACAAGTCAAATTACTTAGAGTGAAACACTTAATTAGACTTGTAGATGCAGTAGCATGATAGCACCTCATTTTACTTTGTAGAACAAACATAAGCCATTTAGTAGATGCTTTTATCTGGGGATCCTTACAAGCAACATGAGTGCGTGCATTCTCTCGAAACCATAGCGTTCCACTCGCTCACCTTTACTTAAACTGCATCCCCTTTGTTTTATAGGTGCACTTACCTGCACGCAAACAGGCCAAGAGGCATTTACTGTCCTTTTTACAGAGCCTCATACCCAGGAAAGGGTCTTTTCTAAAGGGAAAGGAGCTGAATGGTTGCCGTGTCTTTATTTTCCCCCATGGAGACAACCTACTGCACTCTCTGGTGGGGTCATGTTCTTAGCAGACAGTACAAGATGTTATTTAATACTTGAAAGGCCACACAACATCACTGGTTCTCAAGAGAAGAGAGGATTAAGCCAGGACATGACAGAACACAATGGTAAAAAAAAGCAAAACAGGAGGATTTTAATTGTAAATTGAGGATAAATTTCAAGCATTACTTTTCAAGATGTTCCTGCTGGCGCTTCTCTGTTATCGGGTTCAGAATGAAAATGAGATGACATGGGATAAAAACAGCCATGAGCCTCAATTACAACATCATTGTGCTAAGCCAGAAGATTCTTTCATTTAAATGACATTATCTTGCTATTTTGCACATATGAACTAAAGATGATGAGTCTGTCTAAAATATGTGTGTTTTCTCTTTTTGTTTTTGCAGCACACGCACTTTGCACGCACATACTGGAACAGTCGTGTGCACACACACACATACGCTCACATGCAAAGATTAAAGCACACATATATCTTGGTTTCAGACATTTGGAGAAAGCATTTGGACTTAGTAGAGCAACCGTGTCAGAGGTGATGAGTACGTTATGGTTCCCAGTGGACTTTAGACCCCCACGTGTCCATGTCACAGCAGACAAATAGTTCAAAACCGGATCAGGCCACTTTCCTTTCTGCTTGCCATGTGATTTGGATCTTGTTGCTTTTAGATCTTAAGTTTATAGCTTTCCACAGGCAACTCATCACTGTTCAGCTTCTTTTTACTTCATTTGGCTAAGATGTCAGACTGGCATTGGTTACAGAGGAAACACAAGGATCCATTCAAGTAAAAATACTGTAGAATGTATGTGGTGTTCCACACGGTAAACATGTTAGCTCTCTGGCAAAGCACAAAGATGATTTTGACGGATCATTTAGAACAAGTTGACTCAATTATTTTACAGTATAACATTTTAAAAAAGTTAAAGTTGTACTTTTTATGTCCATAACTCTCAAAGTGCAGGAACTGAGATGTTCACCTGTAACACTGCAGACATATAAATGTATTTATAAAATGTCAAAATTCAGTGACTAGCTAAGCTAAATGAACAGGGGCAAAGCTTCCAGGCATCATTGCGTTCTCCCAGGCTGTAGAAAATTCCATCATATTTTCAATCTAGGTGCAGTGATGTAACCTGCTTGAATTTTTTTGTATGCTATGTCATATTTCAGCAGCTGCTGCAGCCATTTATCTTCATATTCTGCTGTGTTCACTGTGTTCATGGTTCACTCACTTGTCGAGAGGGAGGGGTGCATATTAACTGTGAACTCAGGATGATTTAAAGGTTTTTTAAAAAAATGAATGGGGAGTCTGTTGATTTTGATTAGTAGATGTGTTATACACACACACAGTAGTCTACTCAGATTTGTTCCCATACCAAAAAAACAAGACAAAAAAAATGCACTGTGGTTTGTCGTGGCTAACACTTCATGAGGATAAATGAAACTATTACCACATTGTTTCTGCCACATCTTTTAAAATTCAGTAAAAGCAGGGTTTCACCAAATTTTAGATAAAATATGATCACCGTGGTTTGGAAAAAAATGTGTCTTGAGTTAAAACATCCGTGTTAATGAAAGAGAACACATCAGGCTGTCATGTTTAATTTACACACTCAAACAAAAGCTACATTTCCTTAAAATGTCCACGATACCTTGTTTCAGTAATAAGTTTGACTAAAGGAAGAATGAAAATGGCAAAGGGGAATTTGTAAGGTGTTGTATGAAGGGCAAATACTGTTCATATTGCGAATATTCTGGCTGTGGAACATGAACACTCTACACACTCAATAAATTTTGTTTAGGTGCTCCTCAGCAAGGCACTTGACCATGAATGGTGAGACTAGAGCTTCTACATGTGTGACAGTACACAGAACAGATGTATTGAGCAGCTGGCCGGTGTGAACAAACAGTAAGTGTGTGTATGCAAAGGAAATAGACTGATTGTGAAAAGAACAATGCAATCCCTGTAAAATCAGAGAACTGTTATGCCTGCCTTTAACAGATGGTAAATATACTGTCACATTTTGTCTGTCATAAAATACAAAAACCAAAAAAAACCAAACAACAACACTGTTGTGGCTTCTGTCATGTCGAGACAGAACAGTCGGCACAATACATAATAGAAATGCTACTCTTTCAGCATCCAGGGTTTGTTTACCGAGAAAATAAAATAGAGATGTATAATTTAAAATCAAAATCAGCAAAATCATTCTGACCTTAAATGACTTATGTTGTTGTTGCATCTACTTGCAGGATGCTCTTTTAAATCTCACAAAGCCTCATTCTGCTCAGAGACCAGCAGCTTTTCCTTATGCAATGTTAATGTTAAAGTGTAGTTAAAATCCCATTTTTAAGCATATTCACTCAAATAAAATATATGAACTTTAGTTAGTGGAAGTAAATTCATGTTATTTTGTGTTTAGTGAAACAGAAGATGCTTGAAATGCAACTTTTTTGTATTATAGGGTAATAAAATAATACGGTGTACTAATATAGGACCATATTAATGGGCTGTATCAAGAACAGCTTTGACATAGCTCATGAGAGCACATTAGTACTACTAAAATTTATTGAAAGTATACTCTAATGCAGGTATAAATATATCTTTAGATATTTAATATACATCCTACGGTAAATTATAACTTCACTTTATAAAAATAAACAACATTTTAAGTCGGCAGTCGTCTAACTTCTCCCTCAGAATCAACGTATCATAGCCTACAGTATTATCTCTCCTGTCATATTTCCCTTACAGGACTCACAATTATTTTCCTGTGAGGTTTATTAAGGTGGTACTTTAGCCAAAAAGGTAAGCCTATACTCTTACCCCCCAAATGCAAACCAGACAATATAAATTTGAATGTGAAAATCTATAAATCCCTTTGCATTGGGCCAATTATGAGGCCTTGTGCCTCCGGCTGGCAGACCAGGATCCTTTCTCCCAGCTGGAGAAAGCTTTTCCTGGGCACTAATGTTAGTGCCCCCTCATTCCCTGCATTGGCCCCACTGAACCTACACCCACAGTGAATTATAAAGCCAGCTCTGGTGGAATTGACTAAGCATCAGGGTCCTTCGGTTTTCCTCTTAAAAAGCCTAAAATACCTCTAACGACACGGTTCAAAGACTTGAAATATGATCATTTGGCAACAAGCATGTTCATAAACTGAGGGTGGGAAAGACAGGTTATATTTAAAAAATAAATATTTCCAGCTTGTTTCCACATCTGCAGTCAACTAATGACATTAACATTTGTTTTTTATGCTGTATTTGCAAAATGTTTATCTTTCGTCACGTTGGACACACAGTTGACAGAAACAGTGTGCTGTTGCTATCTAAAGGTCCTTAAGTGCATTTATAACCTGTAACTGTTGGATGGTACGTGCATGTCTAATACAGGTTTCCCAGCATGCTGTTCTCAGCCTTAACTGCGGAAAGAGAACATTGTTTCTTAAAATCCCATGTTTTTATGCAGCTTGTTTTCTTGCCCCTCCTTCTTACCTTTCTTGTCTGACGAGGCCAATGAATTACTTGTCAGCAACTGCTCGTGTTTAAGCAAGCAAGCGGTCGCTCTGAGAAGGAAGCTAGTTATTGGCTTGACATTTGTATGAACATTTCTATAGGGTCAAAGGTCAGGGTCAGTACCTTTTACTGCACCTCAGTCACATAATTGCACGGGATGGGGAAAGCCGATAGGGCCATTTGACATGACAGAGTAACGAATAAAAGTCTGAATGTGACCCCTGGAACATGGGTCATAAACACTTTTTGCTTTCTGTGCATGTAAGGGAGAGTCGGGGGGGAAAGGACCGGTGGTAAGAGTGAAGCCTTTGCCTTCCACATGAAAGATTTTTTTTTTGTGCTCTTGGGAATATGCACAGTCAAGGCCACCTCAAGTCTGAACTTAAGCCTTTGTGATGAAAAGTGTGCTCCCTGAGTTCTTGACTGCCTCGCAGAAACATCGAGCCTTTGATGAGTTACCCATTTGTAGAGCCTTCAACAACATAGGACCTTAACCTACGCTCTGAGTGACCCAGTGCAACGCTCAGACTTGAAGTACAGTATTTATTTTTGCACCGACATTGTGGGCTCACAGAAGTGAAAAGGCAAAAGTAAAAATAGCAGCATTTGTCCAGATTGATGAATTCGCTGCATAGTTGGGAGAGATTTATTCTTAAACACTAGTCCGGCACTTTCCAGAAAAGGTGAAGTTGAGAAATGAGTCTATGTAATGAGAAAGTGCATTACTCAGATGTATAGGTATGAGACACAGCCTGCCACGTAACTCTCTGCAGCCTTGTACCGTAAGCACCGTCCATGGATAACTGTATAGAGCTTAGCTTAGATATCACTAAGCTCAACACTGAGAAAGCAAGATAAGAGCAGCTGTAGCCACACGGCCGAAAAAGAATGTGATTAACAAAGTTTGGAAGTCAAAAGGTAGAGCAGAAACAAGACAGAACGCTGCTCTGAAAGTCTTCCAAGTGCTTAAGTAATCCATTATATATTTTTACAAAAAGAAAGAAAAAAGGACCATACAGTAAATATCCAGCGCAAAGAATTAAAACTGACCAGAGGATTTGTCTGAGCAGGTCTATTTTAGTAATTTGCAAAGAAATCCCCAAAAATTAATCCACCAAGAAGAAAGGGCAAAAATCCCATCAGGAAAAAACTTCACAGAATAGGAGTAAATAATGAAAACTTAACACATTTCACACTGAAAAAAAAAAAAAAAAAGCATTAAATAAATACGCTCTCCCATGCATTAAATCAATCTGAAAGTTTGTAAGCACTTTTCAAATGATACTTATGGCTTTAGGTTTGCTGAATAAAGTAAAATCTTTACTTTCATTCCGCCATTTAAAGATACCAATAGTTCATTTGATGCCAGCAATGAGAAATTTAAAGGAGCATAATAACAGCTAAATTAGCTCTCTCTATTTCTATGCTGTTAAGTAAAAAATGATTTTTCCCTGATGACCGTGAAGGCCCTTATTATTAGAACTTTATTCCACTAAGGTTAATCTACTTATTAAAGTGTCTACAGCAGCCCTGGATGCATGATGAATATGTCAGGTCCAGCCCACTTATTTTTTTAAATAAAGTTAACTAGTGTCTGTTCATGAATCATTTATATTAAATCTAACCGAGAGGCACAGATGAGGTACAGTGTCTGCTGCAAGTCGCCCCTGGAGAAGCAGGTGCTGCTGGGTAATAACCGAGCTGACTTCCTGGGTAGACACAGAGCTGGAGGACAGTATGAGCTCTCTCTATGTTCCTACAAGCATATGATCAAAGCACGGGTTCCAGATGATAGAGAGCTATTAGTTAGCAGAGGTATGAGTCTATTTGTGTGCTTGTTTTATGTGTGTGTGTGTGTGTGTGTGTGCTGCTTAAGCTGAAGCAGTCAGCCTCGCTCATGCCCTCTCTCATTTTCTTTCTCTTTAGCTTTCTATCTTTATTTCCCACTTTCTCTCTGCTCTTCTCCCTCTAGCTGTGTCTCTGTGTTGACAGTAAGTCTTTTAATTACTTGGGCAGCAGTGTGTTGGCAGGGGCCTCGCCTGCAGCGCTGTGCTAGCCACGGATAACGACAGAGTTTCTGCATCTCGAGCAAACAAAAAAAAAAATACACCAGAATGCTGGGTAGTCCATTTTAATATGACCAATGCATGAATTTAGCTGAGTTTACTTTAGTTTGGATAAGTTTTTGGAGAATAAATAAATATATCCAAACCCTTTAGCAGTTTAGTATGAATCACTGCTCTCATTTATCAACTTTTGCCTGTCAAGTGTCTGTTATAATCTTATCTCTTATCAGATGTTGGCCCAAGCTAGCAAATAGTGGTTAACTACAACTAGCTGAGCTCAGCTACAAACCATAAGACATTGCAGATTTCAGTTCGCATGTCAGAAATCATCAATTCACAGTTGCTTTCTAGCCAAAGATGTGACAGTGACACAACTTCTGGTTACAGCTTCATTTTGAGGATGTCTGCAGGTCATAAAAAGTCATAAAATGTTTTTTTTTAAAAAATGTTGGAGCTACTAGTCATGACTTTGTCCTCAATGTAAATCAATGATTTCAACACATTTCTTTAAGAGGTTAGATAAAAATTCTCCCTCCTAAACAGCATGTCACTTCAGAGAGAAAGAGCAAAGACAAAGACAACTGGACAATGATACAAAAAAAAGGGAAAGAAATTGGAAATTAAATTAGAAAAACCTCACTCAGGCTACCTTAATGTTGAAACCATGTCATGGATATCCTGAGAGCTGCTGGGATTTAGGATTTATATGAACTAACCCTCTTTTCTCTGTACCAACTAAAATCCATTTTTCATGATGCGTAGAGTGGGCTCTGGGACAATGTCAAAGCCTCCGAGCTTGGTCCTTATCTTATTACCTGTCAATCATGTCCCCCTAGAACTCGATTACCCGCCATACCTGTGACTTCAATTACCTGCATTGGGAAGCAACGTGTCAAAATATTGATTTCATTAATGTCGCACTCAAAATAATGACACTCGACTGAGGAGTTATGGCCCTCCGGATAAAGGACTAATAAGGAAGCAGTAATCAAAAAGTGGCAATGATGAAGTGGATGACATTTAAGACTTGTAAAGGAAAAGGCTGCAGGTGGAAGTCTACAAGTTTGTAAGGATCCAAACAAAGGAAAGCCTTGAGTGTGTGGATCAGCATCATCCATCCCGCTGTATTGATTGACTTCAGTTACAGCTGGCCTTTTAACTGGAAGATGTCACTTGTCATTTCCTGCTCTTCTGGGATAATAAGTGTCATATAGACAAAAGCAAAAGCAAGCCACATAATGAGCAAAGCCTCAGGTATATATGACACTGAATGATTCTGATCTTTGCACGGGTATTTTATACGAAAGGACCACATATAAAAGATGTCCCTGCCCTTTCCAGAAGAACAGAACTACTTAAAGGCAGGACATTTATTTTATACTTTCATTTCCTGTAATTATACTTAGGTGGTTATTGCCATTTTCCTCTTGATAATAACTCTTTGAGCAACTCCTACCATAAAAGTTTTGGAGCTTTTAGTGATTCCAGCAGAGAATGAATAAAAAAGTGGTTCGATCATTTGACTTTGGATACCTTTGGCTTCAGTTTGTGTGTCCAGCTGTGGATCCTCTTCATCAATATCACTATCAGCCGTGGCCCTGCACAGCTGAATATCCAAGGTCAAGTGGTCAAAAAGTGGATGAAGTTACAAAGATTAAACTGTGCCCTCTCCCGCCCCCAGAATAGCATGCAATTAATCATTAGATCCAGAGCTTTGTGGAGGGTAAAAGTGGATTTCTTAAGAACCATCTGCGAAAGGATTTTAAACAAAGTGGCCTTGAAGTATTTTTTTCACCACTTACTGCATAAGAGGGGTGTTTGTCTCTGGGATACAAAGCTTCAATCTTTTACTAACAACTGGTCTCACCACAACACTGGAACAAAGTTTGCTAGTAAATCTCAAGAAAAAAGGTGTGCTCTTATCTTGAAGGCATCTGCTGGCTGGCTATGTGTGGTGACACGGTCCTGCAAACAAAATTGCAACATATTTAAACATTTACTGGCAGTGGTGGAAAAAAAGAAAAGGGGGGGGTGTAGGAAGCTAAATGCTGCAATAGCTGTTTCATGCCAGAATAGTTTCAGGGCGCCAGCGGCTAAATTGGTTTACAAGTTGATGCATTAGAAAAACACTGATGAAAACATAATCAAAAACACAGGGCTATCTCAGCATGCCAGTGAGGCGACATATAAATCAGAAAGAGCAGATAAGAGGGGAAAAGGAGGCCAGGAGGGCGGGCTGCAGACAAATAGTTGTCACATTTCCGAGAGACACTGAATAATTTAGGCCAGACGGCACAATTATATAGCACTTGTTATAAAAGACCCAAGGCTTACAGGTCAGGAGTGTGTTATTTTGATTTTCCTGTTGTGGTGTTGGAGGAAGTGAGCCAAAGACTTGTCTGGATCTGGACTATCTCAATCTAAGCCTCAAGGCAGGTGTTCCATGTAGTTAGTGAGTTGGCATGCATGCAAAAAAAAGTGTGCATGTACCTCAGAGAGTGTGGATGGACTTCATTGCAATCAAAGTGTGAGAATAAATAGCAAAAAATAAATAAATAACTTATTCATGGTTCAGCCATTAAACATTTTGCATATTCACAAACATTCTTTGCAGAGTTTTTTTAGCAAAGCAACACGCTGTGCAGTTCAAACCAGTGTTTACTCTGGCAGAACAGACATCTCAACCCGAACAGAGGACTTCAAGTTTTTGAGACGATAAAAGGAGAGAGAGTTATTAGTCCTCTGGTATCAAGCAGAGAAGTGGGACAGACTGTAACATCTTTCAAGATATGACAAGAAAATGTGGGAGCTTGTGTAGCCCGGCATTGCACAACCGACTTCAACTCGAGTAGTCTTTCCATTACTGCGACGTGTATTCAGCCGTTTGACCCCTGCTCCAAATAACCTGCTGCATCCAAAAATTATTTACTCCTTTTAAATATAGCCTGAGACCTCAATTAAGTCGGCTTGCCACCTTTCTGCTGGGGCTAAATGGATTTACTTCTTCCAACAAATTGCCTCTCCTGCAGTGCAATGGAGGACAGTCATTGTGTAGAGTTGTAAGCTTACTGGCTTTTCTGGTGTTTCTGGGAAACCAACAAGCAAAACCAGATACCTCTTTCAGACATTAAATAGATTTTTTTAAATACTTTATCTCCCGCCTGGCTGTTTGTTGGCTGGCTGTGATAGCCATTTTTTTATTTTTATTTATTTTTTTTTATAGAAATGCCCTGTGAGAAAAAGCTAAGCATCTTTTTTTTTCATTCAATTGAAAACAGTTTGTGTGACTCATCACATTTTATTTCATTCTTTACAGGTGAATAATTACTTAACCGTTTGTCGGTGCATACCCCGGTTTAAGCTAGTTACTCCCCATAACTAACAACACATGTCATTTATGAGGGCATGAATACATATAATTGAGCTCACATTTCAAATTGTCTCTGTGCCAAGCCTGCGAGCCACGGCTACACTGCTGCGTTAGAGGCTGTTACAAGCAAATCTTAAAACTGCACCAAAAGCATTTTTTTCCTCCTCTAACAAAGTCAACTATTCTCTTTGCAGCACAGCTTTAGATAAATTATTTGTGGCACTTTATAGAGAAAACACACATAACGCACAGTGTGGCTTATTTCAACGTACGAAAATGAAATGGGAGAGTTTACAAGCTCAGGGAAATCAGGACCACATAACGTACATGCTGCCTGACAACTAAAACTGTATGACCAGTTCAAAGTAATTAGTATGACAAACACGAGAGCACAAAATTGGACTTTGAAAAAAAATTCTGTGGTCCTTAAACTTATGTTAAAAAAAAAAAGAAGAAGCAGTGGAGAGATTTATGGCACAATCTGACCCTAATGATACTCACTAATCAGTAACCAGTAATGACCAAAATCTGGTTAATAATCATGCTAAGGATTGCTCTCTGTGCAAGAATTTTATCCTATAAAGCCTCTAAAGCAAGTCTTTTTTCCATCATAGTGACGCTGATAGGAAAGAAGACTTGCTGATTTACTTTTTTTTTCCCCCTGGTTGTTTTGGGACATCATCTGACAGTATTTATTTTAACTGCTTACATCAAGGTAACCACATGCTGTGAGGCATAATCATGCTGGCATGATTAGTTACATCCTGGAAATACTGTTGAGTCATTAGAATAGCCAAAATGTTGTTTTTGTTTTTTAGTTTTTTTTAAGTGTATAGTTGTAAATAGAACAAATTCTTCAGACACATCACTCAGTTGTCAAATCTGAAACACAAGGACTTTGGATGATCCTTAACAGGCTCCAGGTCAAAAATAACTGGGCTTTAAATTAATACATTAAAAAGACTTTCAGGCTCAGGAGTGATTTAAAGTCATTTACTGTCACATGCTGTGAGTGGAGCTCAAAAATCAGATTGAATTGACAGCTGTAACTATAATCTTACATTATCTTTGGCCAAAACCAGAGGAATTCATACCATCTCTCTGTGGCTCTGTATGAGTTCACTCCACATCGATTGGCTTTATTCTCCTTTTCCCTCTCCTTCACCATCTGCAATTCTGATTCCACCTCTGTGCAGCCAAGTGTGTCTCTTCCAATACCTGACAGGTCCACTGGACGTGCACAGGTAGCCCCTCCGAGCTGCAGAGAGTGACGGATGGCCGACATACCACACTGGTCAGGTTGCTCATGTTTAATTCTGATTGCAACACTTTTTTTTTGTTGTTTTTTTTTTTCAACCAGTCATCCAGCTGTTCAGCTCAGGTCCCAGACTGCAGCGCCCAGGGGAGCTGGAGAGAGCTGTGGTTCTGAGCAGGGGCCCTCTCTGTCCATCACCTTCAACATTTGCCTCAGTGGAACATTCAATTTATTTTATAGCACCACTCCACTTGATAGCACTGACCCCACAGATCCCCTTGGAGAGTAATGAGATGGCTATGCTGATGTCAGTCTCAATGTGGACTGGGGAGACCAGCCACCCGGTGGGGATCTTCAGGAGAGGGGCCTAGTAATAAAAAAAAAAAGAGGAAAGAAAACAGGGAGTAGGGAGGATAAGGGACTCATTTCGATCGAGTCATACTCTGATTTCAAAGGAAGCTCCTCTCAGACCCCACTGCAGCACTGTCCCCTCACTGATGGGCATGTGTGATTGGTTTGTCACGGATGGAATTCATCATTAAATCTAAATACAAGGATTGGATTGCAATGAGACGGCGAGGGTCTCACATGATGCTCCAGTATTGACTCTAAATGTCACAGCAGAGTGCAGAACTGTCAGGAGAGAGGTCACATTTCAATTTGAAGAGTGCCATGCTGTGGCCAGAACAAGAAAATACATCTTCAGTTTGGCTAAGAAGCGGTAAGAAGGCCCCTTTGTTTTAAGAGTGATCAGCATACATTATCATCCAGTGACCCCACAGGCTACAGTTCCTGTGCCAAAAACTAGTAAAACCACATTAAAAGCTCCAAACATTTGGAACTGGGAAGTCCCATTCAAATCTAAATCATGCTGGCAGCCACATCTGCATCATTTCTGTCTCCCATGCTGATATCATGATCTTCAACTGTATCTGTTCATTATCCAGAGCAATGAAGAATCCAGATCATTTTAGGATAAAAAAAATAAACTTGTCAGCTTAAAAAAAAATAGAGCATTATCTCACAAAGAGTTTAACAGCAAATCATAGAAAGTTTTTAAAAATAAGGCACTGGTGGACAGGATTATAACAGCTCATCATGTGTGTTTGTTTTAGAGAAACAAGATGTTGAAATCCTTTTTTTTCTTTTTTAAAGGACACATTAGATTTTCATTTTAAAATCCAAGATTTTTTTTTAACACAAATACAAAGCCCAGACTGTTATTGTTATAATGATCATTATGAAACTTAGTCGGCTTCATGCAAATTTTTCTTTTTGATGTAGTCATTCCAAATTTGGCAGCCTGAAAAGCATTGTTGTTTCAGAAGCTTATCCTTCATACAAAATAAGTGATTTAAAAAAGTAAATATATAAATAATATTTTTGGATCTTATTAAGAGGCAGGAAAAAGCCCAAATCCCAGTCCTAGTGTTGCATGAATAAGTATTGTATCTGTTTATTATTTTGTTATTCTATTGGTATTCTAGACCCAAAGTTTCTAGGAAGCATTTATATCTAATGACAGGTGTCAGATGCCATCAGTTATTGGTAATATGACTTGACACTTGACAGCACTTACACACAGCTGCCCTCAAACACAGTCATTGTTATAGTTGTCACTCTGTCTCCCATGACACATCAATACTGCTGAAGAAACTGAATATATGCAGGATAAAAACAGGATCTCTTAAATTGTGTGGGTCAATATCAAACCGCATTTATATGGATGCAAAAAAAAGGTCAGATGTGATACATTCAATTCTAACTCCACAAGAAAAATTGTAATATCAAATTAGAAGAATACAATACAGCTATATATGAAAGGCTGTCATAAGTATAGATACTTTAATGCTTTTTTAATACCACATGATTGATGTGATACAATCTCTGGTGAAAAAGCTGTGAAAAATAGATCAAATCATACTGATCCGCTTCTCATGGCCAAAACCCGACAGAAAAACTAATGATTGAAAGAGGTATCAAGAATACAAGAATATATGTTTCTACAAAAACAGCTCAAACAAAGGCATATAAACAATTCTGAGTCTGAAGTGTATCGCTGACAGCACTTGGACTCATGACTGAGCTCTCTCCTCCAAGGAAACTTATTGGGCATCAGGCAAGTTTAATAACATCAACTGCAACTGTCACTGAGATCATAAATTTGAAAACAAATTCAATAAAGTTCCCAGAATTACACACAAAGGCTTGTATTAGCTCAAATCAGAGCAGAGATTTTTTGGTGAAATGCTTAAATCGATTTAATTACATGTCTTAGACACACAATCATATCACCGCAGACAGACGTAAACTCACTCATTTAATGTTGAGATACATATTACTGCTGTCTCTCTCACTCTGTCGTTCCACTCCTCTTTCATCCGCACACCCACAGCCCAGTTCCTTCCTGTCCCACTGATTACCTCAAACATTAATCAGACATTCAGGTGATTGCTATAAACAGTATTGGTAGTCCATGTGGCCTTGGTGTCAACGCCTCTCCCCGTGTTTATGTGCCCATGTGTCTCTCGACACCACCTGCTAATTAGCATCTAACCAGCACACTACAGCGCAGAGCTAATCCCACCAGGAGGAAGGCAACAAGAGGAGGTTTGGAGGCAGAAAGAGAAGAGGTGATTGGAACTTGAAGCCTGAAAGAGAGGAAGTGAAAAGGAAATTGGGGAGAGGAAATTAAGGCAGTGACAGAGAAAGTAAAAGAGTTTCGTTGGAGGAAGAGGCTGAGAGCATGGAAGAAGGAGAGGAAGAGAAATTTGGCAGAGCCACGGTCCTTGAAGATGAGAAACAGAGAGTATGACAGCCAAGAAGGGTGAGGACAGCTGTGTCTGTTTGATGGCTAACGTTTTGGGTCCTTTCTATCTTGAATGAATACCATGCATTTTCCTTTTATGCATTTCTAAATAACGCGTCGCCTCTTCGACAGCCTCTGGGGAGAAAGGTAGCCTATCCCCAGGTTAGTATAAAAGAGTGACAGTTTAGGTTTTTTTTTTTTTTTAAGAAAGAAAAAAAAAATATTAAATGACAAACCCAGTTGGGCTGTTGAATCTCAATGATTCTCCTTGGCTCTCTCAAACGTAACTTCTTGACAGCACTGAGCCCTCAGCCCGGTCCCAGGCAGTCCTTCAGGCTTGCTGCACAGGAATGCAGAGCAGAAGGACTGATGCGGTTATAAATAACTCATCCTCTCCTGCACTTGTGGCAATTAAACATCATTTGAAGTCTTTAAAGTCTGTGCACAAGAGACAGCAGAATTACCTTCCTTTATCAGCGTGATATTGTTTGGGTTCAAAGCCTCCTTCCTCACGATTTCAACAGATGTAGCCTGTGATGCAGAATTTCTCCTGATTGTGTGCAGCACCGGGAACAGCTCGCATGATAAGGATCGTGCTCATTGAGACAATTTAATGCTATTTCTTGGGAATTTCTTCCCCCAGATTGATCCCTTTGAACTGGTTAAATTAGCACGGAAACACTATTTTCCACTCCGTTCCCCAAAATGAATGAATAAATACATAGAAGTTGCTCTGTGCGTTGATAGATAAAAGCACCATATGGAGGTCTGGAAAAAAAAACCTCTAAAAAAAACCCCTCCTCTAAACAAGGACTTGGTTTTACGCAAAGGGGAAAACAGTGTTTTATTATTCATGACTTGATGACTGATAAACACTAATCACCATAATCTACACTTGTGTTGTTTTCTTTTAATATACACTATAATTGTACCGTTTTGACAAGAAGAAAGAATGTTGTAGGGCGGTGAGGGCAATCTGCGCTCTGTGTGTTTTTACACCCAGTAATTCCCTGTAACAGAGGTGGTCTGGGCGTCTTAACTAAATGTCTACTAGACTGCTGCGAGGACTCTGATTTACGGAGATGTGCTAATAATATTCCCCACCTCCGAGGCTTCTTCTGTGCTGCTCGCCCCTTATTATTATTAGATTGGTTCCTTTCTTTTTTCCTACAACACATCCGAGACAGCATCTGGAAGCCATAGCCTTAGCTACCAAGAGTTTGGAAAAACAGGGCAGGGACTGCGTCGGGGTTATCGTACCGTAAGGGCATTTATGCGGCTGATAGGGCAGGAAGCTGCCACTGTGGGCAAACCTGAAAACTCAGCGTCTTCTCTGCAAAATGAATTACATTTGTGTCAGGGTTCACCAGATGTATTAAATCTCATTTTAAACATTTTAAACATTGTACTCTTTCTTGTCCTCTTAATTAATTTAAAAACCTTCCTTATAATGAAAGGGGCAGTAAATATATTTTAAATTGGATTAATTACCGCATTGCTCTGTGGAAGGCAGCATTTTACCTGCACTGTGTCTGACTTTGTCTTTTTTCCTGATAGTGATGGACAGAAATGACTTTTTATTTGAAGATTGATTATGCTGGAATTGCCTGCAATGAATAGGTGGTTTATTTAACATGGGTGTGCTCGTCACCTGAGCTGCATCAAGGTAGACAGTGAGACAGTGAGGAACAAACGCCACAGAGTCCATTTAGGCCTTTAACAATAATTAAATTATTACAACTTATGGTAATGGACATAACCTTAATAATTTTGGCTGACTTTAACATGTCTGTTACCTGTTACATGTTTGTTTGGGTTTGGATCAGGGTTTAGACTCAGAAATGGACTTTTGTTTCCTGACCACCACATAATGTAAATATTCAACCTTTTAAACTAAACCAAAGCATCGAAGCAGGCTGGTTGACTTGAACAGATGACTGAGACTTCCAATTGAAGCTGACACAGAGCTCACCTGTAAAGACAGCTGCTCACGAGGGACAGAAAACACCTGGCTAGGCTGCTCAGTAATACACACACGCACACACACACACACCCCTGTGCAAAATTAGGGCACACATGTATAGCAACACAGACAGGGAGAGCCACTAGGTCAAGAGCTTGCTAGCTTAAATATTGGGATAAATCATGAGCCCAGGTTAGCATAGCAACATAACAATCACCAATATTTTAGCCAACATGTTGCCATAATAAACAACAGGGTTTTTCCTGCTATTATAAGCCTTGTGCTGTTGACGCTGATGGGAATGTTTTTAGTTTTGCAACTTTTTCATCATAAACCACAGAATTCGACAAACTGGAAAATTGACCTGAAGATGGAAAGTTAAGGGATCAACAAATCTTTTGAATTCTTCTTGAGGGGAACAGAAATGTCTGTTCTGGGTTAGTAATCAGTATGTCCCACTTCATGGAGAAAAGCTGCTTTAAGGAGCTTCAGGTAAGAAGCAAGTTATCTTTTTAGTGAAAGTAGAAGACTGGGTAGAGTGCTGGGCATCTCTCCTGCACAGTTAGTAAAGATTCTGTTTTTTTATGTCTTATTACTCCTGTAAATCTTTTTGTTAACGTGTGTGATTAGGTAGAAGCAAAATCTTATGGCAAATCATCAGTGAAAAATATGGACGCTCCGTTTTACTTTCCTGTGGGCCGACTGTCCTCACTAAAGCTGGTTTGAAGAGCAGCCAGCGTATGAGCAGCAACAGATAAATACTCGTCTTACACATACTTTCCCTTACCGAGCTCTTAAAGCCACAGTGTAAACACCCCATCAAGTCCATCCCATGAGTTATACTAATTACAGATAAGGCCTAAGTGACTCATAGTTAATACCAGGTGGATAAGATGGCTGGAGATAAAAAGCGATATACACGGTGCATTTTCTCTGGTGCTTGACAATTTGAATGGCAAGTAATAAGTAATAAGTAAGTAGGTAGGGATTACTTACGAGCATCAAAGTTGACCAAAATTAATGAGTAAAAGAGCGGAGAGGAGAACATGTTCTGATGAAGACAGAGTTTATTTACTGGCCCTCTATGATGCTGTAATGTTTATGCTGTTTATTTGCTCAGCTTTGCTTCAATAAGCTCAACTGTCGTCAGTTCCTGAACATCAGAAAAAAAAAAAACATAGCTGGAATGAGGCTGAGGAGGAGGAGGAGGAGGAGGAGGAAAGTCCCAAAAAAAGTGAAATTTTCACTCTTTTAAAGTTTTAAAAGAACTTGAGTCCAGACTGTTAAGGAAAATGCTCCACCTCGATCAAAGTGGTGAGATAAGCAGGGCCGATTAATACTTAAAGGAGCAAAGCTTAATGTAGTACACCCGTGAACAAGTCGATCTCCCACACACAACAAGCCATCCACTGTTTTGCTCACTAATGGAGTGTTTTCAATGAGTGCAGGGAAAAAGGAGCTGAGCTTAGCTTTGTGTGTGAAATAACCCACACCCTTCTTTTGTTTCGCCTCGAAATCGACTGCATCAAAGGTGTCTGAGACTAAGTGCCAGAAAAGCGGCCCTGGATTGTGCATTGTAGGCAAGGACTGTTCAGAATTTGCAACTAGACCAAAAGGGAGACAAAAGATAGTGAATGCTAGCAGGCTGAGACTGCCTAAGAGTCACTCAAACGTAAATTGCTTTTGATCATGTCTTTGAATTCTGTTGTACAAACAGATTACAAAAAAGGCAATAAACCTTTGAAAAGTAAGTGAGGGCACAGTTTTCAGACTTGAACCAAGTTTCTATGTGGCTTTTCAGGTCAGAGGAGTGTGTGTGTTTATTAAAATAAAAGAGAAGCAAAAGTAGTGAAACACATTTTTCCATCCAGAAGGCAAAACTAAAATCTAAAGCCTTTAAAAAGATCTCCAAAACAACGTGCGACTGCAAAGTAACATCAAAACCTCCATCGGAAAGACCTCAGTGAAAGACAATGATGTGCATTGCCTTTTATGTTAAAATTGTCTCTGTTCAATATTGCATTCGAGTCAAGGTCAATGCTCCTGGAAAGTTCGGAGTAATAAAACAGACCCTATAACTGGGCAATGGTGCTGGAAAATGCCATTGCTGACATCTCTTGAAAATCACCCTTAAATGCTCTGTTGGGATCATAGCATCTGGCTAATTGGCATCTGGCTGACATCGATTTCATCCTTACTAAGCCTGGGTCATCACATGTGTGCCGTGGGGATACGGACATTATCATCGTGGAAGATACAGTTCTCCACAGGAATGAAATTCACATGCATGACCATGTGCACGGAGACTTCCAGCTCCTCTTTTTCAGCACATTTGTATTAGTGAAAGAGAGAGAGAAAGCACTGGAAAGCACATTTGCCAGGGTTTTTTTAGCAGCTTGCCACATTGCTTTGGTTTGCAGAACAGCACTTTGTATTTCCGAGTTGTGTATGTAATAACAGGTAATAGTGACATACAGTTAAGTAATAAGTACTGTCTGTAAATCTGTGGTTCTGGTCAGAGATCTTTTTTGGAAACTGTGAAAATGTCTCATTTGTATTATCATTATATAGTTTCTTCAGTTTCATTAACATTTTCTATTAATGGGACGGTGAAGCATGTTTGAGCTATCACCTGTCAAATGAGACTTTTGCATCAAATGTGTGTCATCAAATCTACTTTGTCTGGTGTTGATCAGTTGATGGGCCCTCCTCCCCCTCCTCCTCCTCCTCCTCCTCCTGCAGGTTGCCTCACTGTGCAAACTTATTGTTTTATGATATGCTAGCTTCAGCTAACAGGGTTTTTCGCTGCAAGGCAACAGTCACATAAAAAATGCAGTTTTTTTTAAATTTAAAGGAATGTTTGAAAATTTGAGAATCGTGGCCTATCACTAGAATTTACCGCTATCAGTGCTTGTTTGGCTGCTGGTACTCCCACAAAAACCACTAACAGCTGCTGAATCATTTTTCTTTCAACAAATACCACAGATAATGTTACTATTACTTATATTTTTACTTCCAGTGAGTCTTTGTATATATTGCACAGCCAATTCTCCAACCCCTTATGGCCAATACTATTGTATTTTCCATCTAATCTGTTACACAACTCTAAGTAAAATAAATAAAATGTCTTATGTAATAAGGTTGTCTGTCAAAACATTGATAGTGCATCTGTCACAAACAATCTCATCTCTACATCTCTCCAACACAAGAACCTTTCTTTTGTCTCCTAAACTCTCTTGTTCTCCCCTGCTGTCCCATTAATTCATCCGTTAAGGACAGCATATGAACACGTAAAATGAGACAAAAGCAGGTATTATAGAGCTACCACGCTGCACCGCCTCTATACAATAACTTTTATTAAAGATTGGTGAACTTAAGCACGTAAGTAATCTAATTGCTTGTTTTTCGATACATGTGTACCCTTTTTGTTTTTCACCAGTTTGCAGAAACACATGTACTCGGAGAAATCTTGCTAATTGAATTAATTTGAAGAAAAGTGTGGTGATGTTGTAGCTGCATAAAAAAAGAAACACTTCAAAAGGCCATTCTGTTTTAAAGATTATGTACATATACTGCTGTTGCTATGTGTAAAAACAACAAAAGCTGAGCATGACATGAAATAGAAACAAAAGAATGCAATTATTACCAAACATTAATTAAAATTTTTATCTGCCCACAATTGTTCCTGTATTTTTTTTAACAATAACAACAAAGTAGTTGGCAAGTCCAGTTTTTGCCGTTTTTTTAAACTGATTGCAGTGTTTGAAGTCAGAACTGAAAACAGACAAAAATTAATTGCATGAATTTCCATTTAAACAAAATAAGACTAAATGCATGTTTGAAACACTTGCTATGAGAAACAATTCCCAGTGAGTTCGGGGGAATTACAAATAGCACTGCAGCTTATTATTGGCTTTCCTTTGTAATTCCCCCTTGAATGGTAATTGTGTTATTAAAAAAGAGGATACTGGGTCTCCTCCAATTGCATGGTTAGCATCACCGGTGTGTGCTGAGCCAAGTGGACTGCGGGATTGATGGTCAGGAAATGAACACACATGCTGAAATCAACCGGCCAGCCACTGCTCTCCCACGATTAAAGCTATTCAGTTTCTCTTTTGGAGCTGTGCCGGACAAGTGCTGAGGACTGTCTGCTTGTGTATGCTGAGCTACTGCAGACCTTATGTATATATGTTTGTGTGCATGGTGTGTGTAAATTTATACAACATGAGTGTGCTTATTAGTGCAATACATGGACATACCTACTCCTGCTCCGCACAGGAGAGGTGCCCTCTCGCTCCACTGTGGTGCTATAGAGTGCTAATGGTCTCTGACTAGCTGCTGGGCATCCTGTGGTTATCTCTGCACACAGGATGATGATGAGGTGTGACTGCTGATCCACTGACCCAGACAGCTGCAGCCCAGCTGATAGGCCGAGGATGACCACTCCTTCCCTTTGTCATTGTCTGTTTGTGTGGGAGTGGTCAGTATTTGTGTGAGGATCTGTGCCCATACATGTATGACAGCTGCTTGTTTGGCTGATGATTGCAGCAACTCTGCCTTCATTGCATACAGTAGTAAGACTATATTTCCAAGCATTAGACTTTGACACAGCAGACTGCAGTTTGCTCTCTATGTCTCCCCAATCGTCATCACCATTGTCTTTAAAAATGACAGTGATGCCTCCTGAAAGTTTACCAAGCACTTATTGTTTCAACTATGATGACAAAATGCCTTTTATCCATTTAGGTCTCATCAAACGTCACCTTTAAAACAAATCAGATGAGAGCTAATAATAAAAATCATTCAAAAAGTTTTTAAGAAGGTGAACAAACTTTTTCCTCCTTTAAGGACCATCAAATTTGACAACACAAATACGGATCATTTTCAAGGCGGTTATGTTCAATGTGTTTTGCTGGTTGGTTTAGAGGACTTGTCGGCAGTGGCAGATAGGAATTGTTATTAAACAGGCAAATAAAAAACAAAGCATTTCTGGCTGATGACTATGCATCAGAACTCAATGGAGGGACAAGATATAAGCCAGCAGACAGTTATTATGAAGCCCAGCATTTCAAAAAATATATATATATTGTTTTTTTTGTTTTTTTGTTTTTTTTGGGGGGGGGGGGCATTACCCAAGTTATCTACCTTATTGAGCTAAACATCCAATTTCAAACAATTCAATCACGTTAACATATTTTACATGACCATGTGTGTCAAACTTATGAGCAAATGGTTAGTGATCTGCTTAAATCATATCTGCCTCCAACAAATGGCTACAGCTCCATATTGAAAAGACCAAACTTTAAAAGACCAAAAAAGAATAATTTTTAAAAAAAAAAAAAACCTCCCATTTTAAAAAGGTTGTCTTTACCTAAGCATTGCTCATCTTAATATTCAAAGTGGTTGTGCGCATCTAAAATGACTTGGAAAGGCCCAGTGCGACCATAGTTCCTCACTTGTTCTGCCAAGTCATACTGATTTCTCTTCCCAAGTTTATTTGGAAATACTGCAGCCACAAACCCACTAATTCAGAAAAACCCACTTGAAAAAATAAATGAGTCTGCAGGCCTGAAATCTCTCACGCCCACAAACCGTTATCTCATTCGACACTAGCATATCTACGTTCTCCTTTAACAAGGGGTCTGGAGCAGACCTGAGAAGTGAATGTAACATGTACCGGAAAGCAGTGACTGAACTCTTGAGTCTTAAGTTACTCGAAGTCCAGCTGTAAGGTTTCTTCAGGCCTGGGAGGCATTGTTGTTTTATTTTGGTTGGAACAGCAGCCGTGGCTGGAGCTTTAATAACATTAACCACAGTTGGAGTAGCGCATCATTACAGGGGTAGGAGACTGGGAGAGGGGGGAGTGATGAAAGAGTAAGAAAAGGAGAAGAGAAGGAAAGAAGAGGATTGGATCCATGAGGTTTATTTTTCTATTGGTATCTTTAATTTGCTGTATCAGGCCTCAAGCCCACCTCAGGAAATACACACACACTGACCTGAGCAACAATCTGACCCTCTGTCCGGACTTTTTAACTTGAGTCCAACTGTACATTGACTTCAGCTCATTCCTTCCCTTCACAGCTTGTTCTTTTCCTTCCTTTCCCCACATCTTCCCTCCTTCCTTTCAGTTTCCTCTTTCACTCACCCATGAGACCCAATGGTGATTTTTAGTCAGAACAACTGACTTCAGGTCTGTTTACGGGCGAGATCTCAGGAAGTCAACATCAGATAAGAAGATTCCTCGGATACACAAGACGGCAGATATATTTCCAGTAAGACCGAGGATATGGCCAAAACAATATTACTGAGGGAAGGATGTGAGTTGAGAGTTCAAGGGCAATGAAAGAATGTGAATGTGTCTGTTGTCTGAAATTCAGCGCTGTTTCCAAGATGACAACATATTTGGAAATTGTCTCATCCCCCTTCTAGCGAGAAACCCATGGACACGTTGCCATTAACAACAACTTAACCCCCTTGGCCCACTGCATTAAATGTATATATGCATATTTTTTTTTGTTCCAAATTACCTAATTGTCCTTTTACGCTCTTGATCATGACACTAGTTTTTGGCCAGATTCTCAACTGGCCATGGACACTAGCTCTCCTCTCTCCACCTCCTCTTTTGTGCTGCATTGCACAAACACAATAGAATGTACACTAAATGGATACCAGGTGTTTCCTAACAGTGCAGCTCTCATCCTTTTAAGCTGTACTGTAAAGACAGGAGGTGGAGGGGGTTGCTGGCAGAAAAGAGTGTACAGTGTCTTATCATAGCCTGTGTTTACCTACCAAAATCCCACCTGTGCTTAAAAGTTTGACATTTGGGAAATATGCTTGTTCACTTTCTGGCAGAGGGTTAGATGAGGAATTTAATACTGCTCTCATGTCTGTACAGTAAATATGAATACACAGTCAGCAGCTAGTTAGCTTTGCTTACAGTGTCTTATCACAGCCTGTGTTTTCAAAGATCTAACCTCTACTTAAGGGTTAGACAATTGTGAATTATTATTTACCTTCTGGAGAAGAGTTGGATGAGTAATTCAGCACTAGTCGTATGTCTGTATGGTACAAAATTTACAGTCAGCAGCCAGTTAGCGTAGCTTAGCATAAAGATGTAAAACACAGGCAAACAACAACAAAAACTTTAAAAACTGGAGTATGAGCTTGATCATTTGCAGTTTTACGGGGGTACAGTGTTATTTCTTGGCTTGAAGAAGTTGCCTGGCAACCAGCAGAAACTCCAGAAGTTACTGGTCAAGCCAAGAAATATTCTGGCACACAGTCATCCATAAAATGGCAAGTGATTTTGTATAAATAACCAAAGATATAATGTGCTAATTAGTGTTCTTTGGAGGGGCTGGTAGGCGGATTTTATAACCATTGGACTGAGCCAGGCTAGCTGTTTCCCTCTGTTTCCAGTCTTTATGCTAAGCTAAGCTAACCTGCTGCTGGCTGTAGCTTAATATTAAATTACATAAGCGCGTGGTATTGATCTTTTCATCTTACTACACCAAAAAGCAAGAAAAAGTAAGGAGAATAAGTACATTTACCAAAAGCCAAGCTAATTATTAAACTAAGTACACTAAAAGCTTTTAGTACTCTTTTTTTTAATTGTGGTTTTGCAGTAAGATCAAATAGTAAATTTATGGCCTTCATAGTAATACCCATTTCCTGCCTGTCTGTACATTGCTCTGGCTGTCTGGGTTTCTCTGAATCAGCTTGCTGGCCCAGCTGAGCTTACACAAGCTGTCACTTATGCTAAAGACTGTGGTCTGTGAAATTCTAGCCAGCACAGAAGACACAGAGGGGCCAAGCTTCTGTCCGAAATGAAAGTCTCTAGCTTAGCAGCCATAGCAGATGCTGCGAAACCTGGAATGCTGTTGAAAAAAAAAAAACTGTGAAGGTTTCTAGAAAACTGAACTTTAGAAAAATGAAATGTTTTTTGGGATCCCTGTTGAATATCTGTCAACATTAATACCCCTCTATTCAAGACAAAGTGGGATCAACAGAGGGAAACATCACAGGCTCAGTGTGAGTAGCTAGAACAAGGCCGATTGCATTATCTATACTCAGGCACAGGGTCACTTCATATGAGCTTTGGGCAATGGAGACCGCAAAAAAGGCTCTGCACATCTGTCATAATTTCCAGTTGTGTAGCATGTGGCAGAAAGCGAGGTGTGAGGCGTCTCTGACCTGGCCCTGAAAGTTCTCCTTTTATCTTTTCTTCCCTGTTTCTCTCTGTCTGCCTTTTAAAGGGATGTTTTATGTTTTAGTTCATCAGCACTGCTTTCTTTGTCATCTCTCTTGTGGTTTCCCTTAACTTATCTCATTTGATAAGTTTGAAGTATCAGAATCAGTCAGTTAAGCAATAAAACACAGAAGAACGCTGATACAGAAATGTATGAAAAATGCCTGCTGCCATTTTCTTTACATTGCTATAGCTTCACTTTTTCTTCATGCATTTCAGTAAGTAATTGTGTTAATTAAGATGATAATTTCATCCCACTCTACTGGACGGCAAAAAAATAAAACTGCACAGTATAGTCCACTGCCTCACATGGACAAAGTGATGCAGCTCTGCACACTGTAGTGCATGATAATTGTGTTCTTCCTTCGCTGAGTGATTTCCAGAAGGAGACCAGGATTGTTTTTGATCATTTGAGCAACCAGAGTTGATGCAGTAGATCATCCTGTGTTGGGACATTTTGATTAAGCTGAGGATGATTTGCATGGTGGTCTCTTGGAATTCAAACAGCCCTGGGACATACATCTGTGAGTTCTTGAAAAAAACAGTACTCCTCCACTCCAAGATGAATTACATTGAAGTATGTGTTTGGCCCACCAAAAACAACACATTGCACCCCTCCTGACAGTTAAAACCTAAAACTAAATAGACTTTGAACATGAGACAAATGTCATCCTGGAAAAACAGTTCATGTTGTGGTGTTTTTCTTTCTTGACACACCACAATACACCAAATAAATGTAATGAATTTTAGAATATGCTTTAAAAAACACAATATATTATAGTTCTATTTCGGTTCATTCAAACCCTATACTTTGTCCCAGCCCAATGTTCTGCTTCAACCTAAAATATGATGAAATGTTGCTCCCTCGTGACTATGATTTCTCAAGTCTCTGCACAGTGAGAGAGTGATGAGGCACAAAGTAATCCTTCTCCAGAGGACGGCGGTCTCATTCAGATTTATCATCACTTTGTTAGCCACTGCATGGGGGAGATTTGTGTGGTGAGACAACTGGCCGTTTCCTTTTGTATTGTCCCTTCTTATCTCAATCATCAACTAGCATAGCTCTCCTTTCTAATACATACAGCCTTTCTTTATTCTTGTACTCTCCGATTTTGTATCTTGTACCTTATCAACGTTTGCCTGACAGGGTTTGCAACTTAATATGGATCTTTTTCTGATTCCTGCAAAGAGTTTTACAAAAACTACTGGCTGTTAAATAGAAAAGGGTAGTAGAAAACCTCACTTCCCCCCAAGGTTTTTTTTCACTCCTGTGGAATTATAAAGGCTTGCAGCTAAATAAATACAAGCTAATTAATGTGCACCTTTTCCATCATATGAGGGAAAAAATGGTCTGCCACACTTGATTTGTGAGCTGTTCCATTTTAGGTAATGAAGAAGAAAGCTTTGCAGTTGAAAGGAGAACTCCATCAAACGGTTGCGTGCCTGATTAAACTTAAAAAATAGTTAGGAATGCTCCTTTAACCTTTAAAGTCATATTCTATTATCAAATGACTGGCAGAGCCAGCTTTTTACACACACACACATTTCTTGCACCATGAAACTTACTGTTTGGCATGCTCAGCAGCGTACACATAAATTAAAATATAACACGAACTGATATGAATCAAAAGCAAACAGAAAATCAAGAGGGAACAGGAATAAAATGTTGAATATGCATGTCTTATTGGCTTCTCGGATATGTTTTTTTTTTTCCACACAAGGAAAAGGCTTCTCTCTATTAATAATACAGCACCATTAAACAGCATGAAGTAAGACATGTGCCTTTGGTATAATATCAGTCAACAAACATTGGAATGTGTAAGCAGTGCTGCTAATTTAGTCTATTGCCTTTAATGTCAGTGATTTGCTTGTTTTTTTACTGCAGCATCATTGCCTGGAAAGCACAGCTACAGTACCCTTAAAGCCACACTGTCTTTCTTGGTGAGAAGCCTTGCTCCAAACATTGACATTGGAGGGAAAAGGCCCAAAGAAAGTGGCTGAATCCCAGGAAGTGTGAGTGGCGTTAACTCACAGACAGTGTTTATCTGTGACGGCAGGCGCAAAGCCTTCTGTACGTCTGTCTTTGCTGAAGTCTTGCCATGTGTGTACCTTTGTGAAGTCGTCTGCGTGTGTTTCTTAAACACTGAGGTTTTTGAGGTTGAGATCGGAGCCCCGATATGTGGCTTCTATAAATCTAAAGGTCCAGCAGGACTGCTTGATAGATGCCTGTTAACCATTTCCTGAATAACAAGTTTTATTTCAAAATATTATCCTGAATGTAGAACTGTAGATTGATTAGTATCAGGAAAACAGACATTTTTCTCATGTCTATATAGGATTTTTTTTCTCTGACAACTTAGTGCTTGATTCCAGTGAGCATAAGAGCTTAAGGTTTCAAACTTCCAAGATACATTTTAATAAATCAAACAAATAAGCTTGTACATAAAGATTTTAATAACCCACAGGAATAAAAGCTAACTTGCAATAAATCAAGCACTGATTATAAAATAAGATCAACTTAATTATATTTTTTGTAATAGAAGAACAAGTTCCCCCCTTGGATAGATAGAGATCCCTCTCTGATAGAGTTTTCTGACCAGTACAATGCATCACTTAGTCAAAATATGGGATTTTCACAAAAGCTAGCCCAGATTTGGCTGACCTTTCTCTTTCACAACATTTCACATGTGAGCTTGAGACTCTCCCACCATTCGAAACCGTCCACAATTCAGTCAAAAAAAAATCAAAATGTGGTCCTGAGGCAGTTATCGGAGTTCCCAGAGCAGATATTCAGTTCTTGTAGAGAAACTTAAGTCAAGTTTCCCTCTCTGGGATGCAGTGTCTCAGAACGTGTATATAGACACTACTCCCCTGATGCCTAACGTGCTAACTTTCACCCCAAGCAAAGGGTCCTGGTCTCCATCAACACTGAGCCTGTCCAGAGACAAGCTTGGCTCAAGCTCTGTCTTTTTCAGAATCTGAGGGCAGCCAAGGATAAAAAAGCCTAAGGTGGTATGGTGTGGAAATATATGGATACGGCTTACACAGAGCCCCTACAGAGGGGAAGGAGCTAAATGATTCCTTTCGAGTCTTGGTATGATACGATGTGGAAAAAGTAGCTGTGAATAAACTCTCTCTTCCACTAATGAGTGCTAAAGTGAGGACAACCTACATATTGAATGTCCTGTTGGTTAGGTGGGAGTTCGTGGTGGTGGGAGAAGGGAATCTAAACAGATATTAACACAGACGCCATAGACTCTTAGCAGTTCTGTCGTTAAGTTCTGGAGTCCACACGTTCCACATGCATGTAGTAGATTGGCATGGAGTGACTGTGCAAACAAGCCTATCAAAAAAGTTAAAGGTACACAGCTAACTATAAAGAGCGTGCACACACACCTCTGATGATGATAAATCTACATCACGAATAGGGAAAACTCACACACATGGAGTGACACTCAGCTCCTTTGGGAGACTGAGCAAGGACCAAACAAAGACTTCAGCATTACTTATATGTTTGAACCTCTAGTTTTCTTGCTTTAATTCCCACTGCGATGGTACAGCAAGAAAGCAAACAAGCAGAAGTGGAGCATCTTCCTCAAAGACGCTTTGATTTTTTTTTCTCAAATGGTTGCTAATGGCAGTTCAACCTTTTGAACTTTTGAGTTACAGAATCACTACAACAATCCTGCATAAAAAGTAAAGTATTTTTGACATGGTATTGGAGAGCAGTCATTTCATCATATGATAGGAGTATGTGCATGATTAGAAAAAACAATTGTCCTCTTTTTATAGTGTTCTATTAGATGGATATTATTCTGTTTTCCCAAGTCGATTTCCTGATGTTATACACCCATAACACACAGTTCTTCTAAAATGGCTGCTATTGGCCACTGTTAGTTTGCATGACTAATCAGTAAAAATCACAATCATCCCCCTGCTTTCATGTTCAGATACCCTCTCTGTACTCCTCCCTCGGACTGACTCTATTCTGGCCCCTGGTGCTTGTTTTGTTTCCTCTGTGGTCATTAAAGGGGTTAGCTAATCTCTAGTCGGTTTCAAGTACGCGCTGTATTCTTACATTCGCCTTCCCGTTGAACCTGCATATTCTCTCAAAGAAACTCAGAAAGACATGAGTCCACCAGGGAGAAAGCCTTTGAAATATATGCTTTGGTTGTGTCTTCTCTGAGAATGCTTGCATAAATAACCACACAGAGATCCTCATGAATGCATGAGACACCAGATACCTCTGCTGAGCCACTAATGGGCCTCATAGTGTATTCTGGACCTCCACTTTTTAACTGGTTTCTGTCCTGTGATTCCCTAACAGTCATTGTGAAATATGTACTCTTGCTCCAAAGGATGACACCTTGCCTTTCGTTATTTTTACAGCCCTCATTTAGATTGGTCAACCATTGCTCTGGTAAGTAACACTGCTGTCATATTTAAACCCTTCCCGAGTTTGTCAAGCCCTTGCGGGGGCATGATCCTGGAAGGATTGCATTTAGGTTTTACGAGTAAAGCTAAGGCTCATATGGGATCCTGAGTTCAAGTTCCACTCTCTGACCTACTTGAAAGAAACCTAACCTTGGACTTTTAGTAGAAAACCATGAGGTTAAGTCAATGCTTTATTGTTTATTCCTGGGGGGATATCTTAATAGCTATTCCTGACGCCCCCTTTTTTCCCTAAAACTATGCACCATAGAAATGTATATAAAAAAAAAAAAATCTTTGCTTTATGTTTCATTCCATTTATAATATTTGTTAATGGAGACAGAGGCCAGTGCCCATCGTATGACCTCAGCTTTGGAGTTGATCTATTTCTTTGTTCCCTTACTTTGCTTCAGAAAGTTATCTAAGTTAGCCGCTGGACACTACTTGGGTCCTTTTACTCAGCCTTCACATGCCGTGGTGGCTTATGGGTGGATGTAATGCATGCTATGTATGGTACCAAACAAACAAACTGAGAAATGTGTTTTCAAAACTGTTTTGTCTCAGTATTCATCAATCTCCTGTATTTGCTCGACAGTTTTCTATACAGCCTAGCCCACAGAAAACTATGACTTCACCTATATTGTCATTTGCTTTGCTCTCCTTCTGTGTGGAAAAAACTACACATTGTGGCTATTATTACTCTTTAGGCTTATTTTTTCATATCTTTCTCTTTCCTCAATAGTTTTCAGAGTGGCTCGCACCGCAGGGAGTCACTTTAGTGTCCTCTGTGATCATTTCCCTCAGTGAAAACAGCAGTGTTGTGTGACGTCTTTATCGGCAACAAGTCCAGGGTCACTCCGCAGCCATCTGAATGCTTGTGCACTGTAGAACCTCTGTGTATGGGAAAACAAATGAGAGGATAGAAGGGCTCCACAAAGCCTGATGACCGAGAAGAAGTCAAGGGAGATGAGGTCATCCTTGTCTGATTTCCAAATAAAACAGAGGACAACAGCTGAGAGAGCAATGATCTGTTAGGTCTCACTTAACCACCCACCAGTGTGTGCGATGCATATGAGCACATGCATATGCTCATGCAGGGCGGTATGTGCTGTGATGGTCGGTTAACTTCCTAAGGGGTGATGAAAGGGACTGAGATTGAGAGCCTTGTTAAGTGACGAACAAGTGACCAGCAATCAGACGGGAATTTTCATCACTCAACAGTTTTACAAACGGCTTGTCTCATCTCAAAGACCGAAAAGCCTCTTTTCAACTCATGGGGTTTTACAGTATGGTCCTAAATTCTACTTTTCAGGAAAGTTAAACCGAAGCAGACACAAGACAGGCAATGTAGCATACAAACCACTGACTCCGACTCGGCCCAGTCCCTCAGACACCATAAAAAAATGTGTTCATGAAGAATTGTTGGGCAAAAAAAAAAAAGGAAGGATCAAAATACACCAAGTCTGAGTTCTGTATTCTGTCAAAGTTCTTGATTTGAAATAACATATGGCAAAGGCCTAAAAAAAAATCCAAGGAATACCACAAAGAGGGGATGTTCCTTCAAGGTAAGGCTCCTTTCCATGTTAAATATCTCTAAATAAAGGAGCACAGCCACACACCTGACCATCAGAGGAAAACTGCACATGTTTCCGTTACAGAAATGCTCCCCAAGACTGTCATTTGTGAAGCCGCACGTGTGCCTCACTCCAATATAAACCCTTAACATATGGAAACAGTTATTCCATCCCCAAGCATTGATTACTACTGTCCGAGTATCAATAGACAAAAGCTGACCTTCTTTTTCCTGTGACCTGTTAGGCCGCATGCTTTGAATTCAGCTTAAGAACCTTTAAACTTAAGTTCAACACTGTCAAGCCGTCAAAACCGAGGGAAGTGGACATAAAGAAGCTAAATCCTGTTCTGTTTCTTCTCTATCAACTGTTTTCATCATATGTTTCACCTACAATCAGAATGAACCAGGCCAGCCAGCGCTTTGCAGAGGGTTTTTTTTTTTTTTTTTTTTTCCATGAGATTACCTGCTGTTGCTGGCTGAGGAGAGGACGACATAAAGTGGAAACTCGTCAGGAATGGTGATTACTGGCCACCGAAACCAGCCAAGGAGAAACCAGATCTAGGCCTGCGAGAAGTAAAAATGGTAGTTCAAATAAAAGCCTCAGCTCACCCCATCACTCCTGTTTCCCCACCCCCCCTCCTGCCTCCCCCCCACCAGCACTGCACATTAAAGGGGAGATGAATCAGGAGTCTGTAAAACAGAAACGTAACCCTTTGAACTTTAAATGGTGGACAGATTAAGAGGAAGGAATAAAGAAAAAAGAAGCAGAAAAGAGCTCAGGTGGTGGTGGTGGGGGGGGTAATCTGAAAAATTAAACACTGTTTATCACGGCTATCACTAAGGATGACTGGGTTGAATTAGAGATGCGGGCAGATGGCTACCAGGGGCTGCTAAAGAGAAAACGGTAACCAAGGACTCCCCTCTGTGACTCCATCCCCCCCTGACCAATCACAGCTCAGGTGCCTCTCCTCTCTAAGCTTACATTATTAAATTAAGGGCCACGATTTATAACCCTGTGCCAAAGCAACAGCTTTAGTCAGATTTTGAATCATTTATCCCATCAGAGGGTCAGCCAGTCTGAGGTTTTGATTGATATAGCCACAGCAGAGGGGGGAGTATACAGTTACACACTACTGCCTCGCAGGCTGGAGCTCCTGCATCTTTAATTCAGCAGCAAGCAACCTTATAGAGTCCAGACACTGCAACACTGTGGCACAGGTAAACAATTACCTTGACAACAATGAACGAAAATGAGGATGAAGGTATTCATATGAATATCAGTTGAAGACCAGATTCTAAATGACATTATTTTAAACTTTACTTATGGAGTTTTTTTTAAGACAGCAGCATTTTGGTTGTAGATTTCTCTCCTCTTCAATAACTCAGCTATGCCCCATCTGGTGCAAAGATGAATGCACATATGTGCAAACAGTAACTGATGATCCATGAGGAGCCATGAAATTACCAAAAAATAATGCCTAAAGTTGACTTTAATTTTGAATCTTGTCAGTTAACATAACGGCACAGGCCAGCGTGGATCATCCAACTTAACAAATATTGAATAAGTATGGAGTTGGAGGAGCTGTAATTTTCTTCAGCATTAAAGCACCAGAGTCTCCTCGATAATGGTCTGCATTTATATCACACATTACCCGAACTGCTTTATAATTTGCCTCTCATTCATAAACTCCCTCACACAGATGGCTGCAACCTATATGCAAGACACCAGCATGACGATTGGGAGCAAATGGGGTTGAGTGTCGTCCTCGGCAACACTTTGACATGTGGATGGGAGGTGCCATGAATCAAAACTGCTAAACCTGTGATTAGGGCTGAGCTACAGCAAGCCCTGAATATTTTAATGATCTCCTAGGTTTATGTTATAGGTCATTAGCGCTAATTATTTTATCTGTATTTCAGAGAAACCATGTTTGGCAGATTGGTATGAAAGATGCTTGTGAATCTGTTTAACTCAGTGGGTTCTGTGATGCATAGGAATCCAGCCAGAGGCAGGAATTACAAGTACTTACCCTTAAAAAATTCAGAGAGTTTTGTTGTTGCAACTGGGAACAAAACACTGTATCAAAGTTGTTTTAATTCCTTCAGAATTAACCCAGAATCCAGGAGTGAACTGATTTTAGCTGCGAAATGTATAATTCAGGTTTCAACAAAGTGCAGACTTTAACTTTCACTTGGATGGCACACAACAGGATTCCACTTGCGTTTTTATGCACACAAGCTTTAACATCTGACATTTGCTGAATCAGAGAACAAGATATTTGCTGAGCTGCTGCTTATCATTCGAGCCGATCAGTCAACCGGAGTACCATTCTGTCCAAGCTTTCAAAGTGCTACAAATGCCAGTCTCACAACTTTGTGCAGAATATGAACAGGACTTATACATGCAGAACTCTGAATGCTTTTTTCAAATCACTTTTGTAGCCTTAAAATTCACTGATAGTGCAACAAAACCAATATTAATGGTGTTGGTTGGTTTGGGAGAAACCAGCGAGGCTGCATTCTCTCTCGCTGCACTCTGTATGGCTGGTCATGGTTTCTTTACAAGAAATTTGCTGGAAACAGATGTGAGTTTAGTCAAATTGGGATTATGGGGTTTTGCGCAGCTACATTTGAATCAAAACCAGAAACTTGAAACTTAGAAACAGGATCTTAGCATGATGAAGGCAGAAAAACAGGATGCTGCTGTATTAACTGATGTTTCTATTTTCTGAGTTCCTGTAGGGATGCAGCGATAGCTGTGGCAAATCATCAAAGGACCAGAGCAACACATGCATGTAAAGGTGGAGGTTCAAATTTGTCCCCAGGCTCCGTTGCACTATTTCAAAAAATTTGAACCCTCGACGGCCCATTATTTTTATAAATGGAGGAACCAAAATCCTCAGTGAAAGGTGTAGGCACAATTAAGATGGATGAAATGGGAGCTGTCTGAATTTGAAACATATGATCTCGAGGAATTTAACTTAATGCTGTTAAAAAACACTACGGGATCACATTGAGCCACGTTGACTAGCTGTAAAGTGTGCATTGAATTACAGCGGGCCTCTCTGATGCACTCAGTGGCCTCTGCACCTGGGCTCAACGTTGTGACATCACCAGTGGAAATGGGAATGTTTGGATTCTCTCAAGAGTCAATCAATCTTCATCCTCCATGGATATCCACTATCACAACAGCACCCAATCAAGAGATTAAAGGAAACTCCTAATTTGTTCAAATTTGTGGTAAAAATGGGGCACATAGGCAGGACTGTGTGACTGTGTGAGAGGAAAATAACAGATATTACAAAAGTGGAAAAGTTCCATCTAAAACACAGAAAAATATTTTGAGTTTTGCCGCAGTGTCCAGATGGATGTAATCGTTTCATATGACACAGATTTTCAAATTACTTGTGGCTATGAGATCAAACTCTTACCACAGTTATGGTGGCTGGATTTGAAAGGAGGTGATTTTATCTGGAGGATTAAGCAGAAAAAGAGAAAAAAAAGTCTATTTTAAATTAAGTGTGGCAGATAAATTTGGTAAATCTATACTTCTAGTATTTCCTAAAGAAATGTGTGGAAGGTAGAAATGGTAGAAGTTTCAGAGAACGCTTAGTCACCGTGCGGTATATGTACATCAAGTCAAATTTTTCCCACAGGAATATTCCCAAGGACATGGAATCTTTTGAGGAAGTCCAGGATCTGAATTAATTTCTAAGGACATCATTTTACCTCCTAGAAATTCCTCACTCAGGAGGCAAGACCTTTCATAAGTATTGGAATTTTGGAGTTGGGGCCTTTTTGGCTGAACATTTCTGACTGATCATGAAATTGCAGCCTTTTATTTCATTGAACTTTTTTAAAAAACAACTGGTTTGCAGCTGGTTTTTAAAATACCAGCTGCAAACCAGTTTGCTTTGACATGTCAACATGGAGTTACAGAGAAAAGCATATGATGGATGGACCAACAAAGAAGTTGTTGTAGAATCGCGTGCGAATGCAGTTAACAATGAGCTGAAGGATCTTTTCGGGGATTTTTTTTGAGGATTCCTTTGACTAAGAGCTCTGGGTAGTTTGGATGGAAACATAGCTTTAGTTTATTAGTACGAGTCTCCATTCGCTCTTCCTTGTTGTAGCCTTTGACACAACCAGATCCCATTACAGGAAAGCTATTTTTATGTGTAAGGCATGTACATTGGGCAGTATACATTAAGAGAATAAGATTAGGAGTTGTTAAACTATAATGATTGATAGGCTGCCAGCAGATCATGTCTCCACCTGCTCTTTATCAGCCATAAGAGGAAGCAGCTGTGGTGACAGCATGGGGTCGAGCCGTCACCAGATACACAGTATTTGAAGCCATCTTCATAACACACGAGCTAATAAAATGACCAGGTTAGAGGTCAAATAGCTTGTTGTTTTGACTGAGACTGTAATTGCAACTAACAAAAAGCAAAAGAGAAGTTTGAGGAAGGAAATATTTGTGACATTACATTACATGGCAATTTGGCAAATAAGAAATTAGACATATAATTGTATTTCATTTTAATTGTACTCAACTGCTAATGTGAGTTTCAGATGATACAATACAAAATACATAAGATGCATCTAGTTCATTTTGTATGTGATGATTTTACTGTGTCTAAATTCTTATATGTGATTTTTTTAGTTTCCTGTTATATGTAACCTACAAATATTTCTATTAAATCACTTTCATGAGATTTTTCTTCTATATGGTGGGGCGGATTGCTGTAAAGATCGGCTCTCTACTCAAGTTTGTGCTGTTTGCATGCACTGTTTTTTGATCGTTTCCAGAAAATCAGTAAATATATCAAAGGATCAGGAAAACATCTGGCGGACACTTGTTGTTCCAGCGGTGACCACTCAACCAGATTACAGGGCTGAAGGAGGATTTTTTTTTTTTCCTCTTCAGATATCCTGCTCTAATACTTTTGGGGTTCTGACACTGTCTGGTGCTTTCAGGGTGGTTGTAAAAGCAGCAGGTCAGTGTTGGGCGATATGTTGAGCTGTTGGTGCTGACACGGTGACAAAAGAAGCTGGTTGGGACCCCCGTTGGTTTCCTGAAATTGCTTCTTTTTTGGCTTTGGCAGAAGTCTGTTGAAAGGACTGCAGGTGCAAGCATCGACTGCGATGTGGAACGTCACATCTTTTTCCAGATGACCATGCAAGTGCAAGCATTTAGGATGTCAAACAATCAGAACAAAACACTTCTGGCTGCTGGCTACGAGGAGTCTGAT
The DNA here is from genome assembly GCA_029814765.1 of Acanthurus leucopareius. NCBI lineage: Eukaryota > Metazoa > Chordata > Actinopteri > Acanthuriformes > Acanthuridae > Acanthurus > Acanthurus leucopareius. Next base: position 13,194,133 of record JAQMCX010000045.1, read on the forward strand.
GCATGTTTTCATTTGCTGCTTTCCCCAATGTGTCATTTATGGATGCAACATCAAGCTTTTCTTTGTGCCGAGAGCCACATTGTTATGTTTTCTGGTCAAATGCCATGTTTGATTTCAGACCTCTGGACTAAACTGAGACAAATATAAAAACTGAATGCGCTGAATTATATACACAACACATGTCGTTTCTGTCTACAAGCTTTCGTCAACCATTACTCTGTTTTATCCTAATAAACATAAAAATAACCTGGTTCTCATGGCGGTCATTGCTCAGGCATTTCTCAGCAGTCACATGGTGCTCTGAAGGCAGTTTTTTGTGTCTTTTGAATACATTTCATCTCTGAAGGTAGAGTGTTCCAGAGCACATGTTTGGATTTGATGGCTGTTTGAAGGGAGTTGTAGTTCCTGGCTGCATCCTTTCAACAAACTGCCTCCTGGTAATTGGCTATTATTCTAGAACTGGGAGACGTGCTGTCCAGAGGGCGACTACACTTGTCTGGAAACAATCATGGGATAAGCAAGCTGGCAGACAGCCTTGTCACTGGAATATGCCTCTCCTGCTGAGTGCATCTTCTTCAGGCATGATGAACTCTGACAGAAGAAAGTAACTGACACCAAAAAATAAAATCAAGCAGTCTTAATCCAAATCAACACATGAATGCATCACCCTAAAAACACTGTCATAGTTTGTCATTAATGGCCTTTATGGATAATGATGTATTCGGTGGAAGGGTTTTTAACAGACAAATCACATTTTTCTTTTGTGTACCTTAAAATAATTTATAAAAGCCATGTTTTTAAAAATATAATGAATAATAAAATAAAAAAATTGGACAAAAATGTACAGACATTGCAATGTAAATGCCACACGTGTGTCATATTTTTGAAATTATAAACAACCTTATTCACAAAGTATATGTTGCATTTGGAAAACCATAACTGGCAGAACTCAAAATTCATTTTCTCTTGTATTTCAGTGTTTTATGTGGTTGTGGTGATAGCTGACTTTTCTTTGTTGAATATTTACCCTGCCTACCGAGTTGTTGCCCTGTGATGCCATATTAGGTGACCTTCAACAAGTGACTCCATAATTATAGGAGAGCACGCAAGGTATGCCAAGTGGCCTCCCTTCATCTGTGACCAGACCCAAACATCACAGAGGGAAAATAATAATAACAACGGACATGTCTACCTCTGGCGCAGACTAGCAACTGGATCCAGATGGAGGGAGCATATCATTACCGTTTTATTGGGAGATATCAAAACAGAGAGGCGCATTCCAGGGACCCTTCACTCTCCTGCAGATTTCTGCTTTAGAAATGCAAAATTAACATCGATTGTTTGTCTGATGCTTCTCTTTGTTCTCAGTGGGCATTCGTGATGGACACAGTGCATTGTGGGTTAGGCGTTGAGAGACACAGAAAATTGCAAAGATCAGGACTGACCAGTCTGAGATATGAACTAAGGATGAGAGAGAGAGAACGCCAGACTCTCTCAAAGACTTGCACTTTTAATGGTCTGCACCTAACTGTGGCGTGCAGGAATCCACAGCTATAGCTATACCTAAAGCATGCTCACCCAGCCTTTTTAATTAAAACACATGACTCCCGGCAGGATTCCCCCCCTCCTACTTTGAATTTTGCTGCAAACATCATGCTGACTCATTCCTCAGACTCGAGGCAGTGAGTGAATACCTGAGAACTCAGTTGACTTTGAGCGTTGCCACCCTTTCATCCTTAAAAAGACAAGTCTTCTTCTTTTCAGGTCGAGCTCTCGCTGTTTGCAACCAGGGAGGCTTTCAAAAACCCCTCTAGCCCTCCTCCTCCTCCTCCCCATCCTCCTCCTCCTCCTTCTCCCTCTTTCCTTTCACCCCCTCTGACATCCTGGAACCACTCTTTGATGGTCCTTGCCTGTATTTGAATGTTGCTTATTTCTCTGTGTACCTGAGGATGTTTAGTTATGTATATTTCTTCCAGTCCGTCCCTCGCTGCCGCCTCCGCACGCACAGATAAATATGCACTCAGACACACATACTTTTGTTTTAACCCTCAAAGAAAATCACCGCAGGGTGCAGACATCCCATGTCCTCTCTCAGAGAGTGTCACAGCCAGTGCTGAGTTGTAGTTTTCATTAGGGAGCTGCACAATGTACATGTTGGCACTGACACCCACTGTTTCACCCCAGAGTTAGCGTTGGCCTGATCAGATCCCTAGCGGGGGAGGACCGTGGTGGTGTGGCTCCAAAAACAAGCGTACCAAGCCTTTGGGAGAAGGGAGAAGGTCCGGTGTATCTTACTTTGATCCTATGGCAGGAAGTATTGAGAGGCAGCTCCTGAAGGAAGCTTAAAGACAGGCAAGGGCCCCCAGGGACCACAGAGGAGCCTCAATGCCCGTCTATTTTCTCACATACATAATATGACTGAGCAAGTATGACTGCTGAAGCTGGGGGTATACGATCCATATGGGAAGGTTAAGATTTCGTGTACAAGGAGGAAGTTGGCAGCTGGGTGAAAGGGAGGTTTTTTCAGATACAAATCTAGGAATGCTGCAGGTCTTGAGGTTTAAGACTAAGTTTGAGTTAAAAGCTGAAGCATTTTGAAATTTATGTCCTTGGATACAAGGCTGTGATGGTTTGTGTGATAGAAAAAGTCACACTGGACTCCAGATGCCCGTTTGTCTTTTGTAGCACTCATAAAAATAGAACATTCAGAATATGTACAGTTAAGTTTTTAAGCATACGTATAAATGGTCTAATCTTTTGATTGATATGTTTGGCTTACACAATAAGTAAGCATACATTTGCACATAAAATACAAACGATAACACTAAATGAGTAAGATATTATTAGGACACATCTATTGTGCATTATGTTTTTATATTTTTATCTCAGCTTAATCCACTGACAGTTGTCACTTGCAGATGGCAGCACTTTGTTTCATCAGTTTCTAACTCGGTGAGATTAAAGTTTTAAAGTCATGCAAGAGGCATTTTGACAGGGCTTTGATTCAATGATATACATTCTATTTGCTGTAGTACATGAGGCTTATTGTAGGTGTGGTTAGTCAACATCATCTTGATCCTTGTAAAATCTGTTTTGTGCCTCTTATCTGAGGTCAGGTCAAAGTGGAGCAGCTAAGCAGGCTATTCTAGATGACCCGTCTGCCCAGCAATTTTTGCAGCTCCTTCTAGGGGATCCTAAGGTGTTCCTGGGCCAGACAAAATTCCTCCAGGGAGTTCTGGATAAACCTCTGGGTCTCCTCCCATTGGATTTGCCTGGAAAACCTCTAAAGGTGCTCAAGATGCATCCTGATCATATGCCTCAAACACCTCCACAGGCTCCTTTCAAAAAGAAGGTGAAGCTCTGCACTTTTTTGTCACCTCTACCTGGGATCTCATTATTTAGGTCCAGACCCAAAGCTCATTAACATGCAGCCAGTGAGGGCTGGAAAATGGCTCAACTAATATCGAAAGTTTAGTCTTCCGGCTCAGCCGCCTCTTCAATACAATGCTCTGGTGCAGGTCTCATCACTGCTGATGCTGAACCAATCTGCCTGCCCAACTCACTCTCCATCTTACCGTCAGTTGTGAAAAGGATTGCAATACTTGAACTCAGCACCTCACTTCCAACCTGGAGGGAGCAATCCAACATTTTCAAGCAGTGAAACAATGGCCTCAGACTTAGAGTCACTGACTCTCATCCAAGTCGCTTCACACTCGGTAGCAAACTACCCCAATGCGCGATGAAGGTCATGATCCGATGAAGTCAACAGAACCACGTCATCTACAAAACACAGAGACGAGCTCTGATTTTCGGAAACCAGATGCTGCGTCTTGAGATCCTGTTCGTGAACACCATAAAACAGGATTGGTGACAAGGGGCAACTTTGGCAGCATCCGATTCTCTCTGAAAATATGCTTGACTTCATGCCGAGAGTACAGACACAGCTGTCATTTCGGCTAACAAGGGCCTGATGGCTCATAGCAACAGCTAAAACAAGTGTCTGCTGTGTGTGGAAACAACCCAGTGAGAGGAGTAAGAGAGAACCAAAAAAGGTAAAGTTAAGGCAGGCAAAACAAAACAATAAGCTGAAATACACTTAAAAGCTCTGTTGGGGCTGCAGTGTTAGGTGGTAATATTTTTATGTATTTGCACCACAAGCAAACCTTTTCACTTAAATTGTTGTTAATCTAAGAATAGTGATTGAGGAACTTTTAAAACATGTTCAAGCAGTCAGATACCCAACATAAGACACTCCTAAATCCATCAAATTTCAGTAGTGACAATACATGTTCTAAATAATGAGGTACAGACGGTTTCTTCTAGCATCGTAGCAACTTTATATTTGAACCTGGGGCACCGTACATGCAGTGGGACTTCGTATCATCCTGCAGAGTTCACAAAGGATTCCCAGCAGCCCTTCCCTGATGTCATTACTCTGTGTGTGATGTCCACAGGGTGACATTGCCCTGCAGTTACTCTGTTTTGCCAAAGGAAACGGCGCACCTCAGCCTCCGGGGCCTGTTGTGGAAAGAGACAAGTTTGTCCAGAGAAGTCGACAGCATTCTGGCTCTGAGCCCTTGTCAACATTCACACTGGGAGCCCGGGACCCAAGAATGCAGTGATATCATTAGACTTGAGATTTTTACTGCCCAGCAGGCCCAAAAACTATCAATCATAGCTTCAGGCACACGCAGGGTTTATGACCAAGGTACTGACACACCAGTTCCAATGAGACTGAATAAAAAGTACAAAAGAGTTGGTATTTCTCAAACAGCAACACAAGCCAAGTTAGCATTTACGAAAGGTATTTAGAATTATCTTGATGTCATGTTATTTGATGATCCCACAGCCACTAATTCGATCCGCTTTATATGTGGCCTCAATTAAATTGCCTTTGAAATCGTTCTTTTTCGTGCACTTTTCTGTGCATGTGTTGAAACCTGGGAGCTCCTTGTTTGGATAAAAACTCTGTGGAACTGCAGCGTGTGCGCACAAGTGAGTAAGGTTGACCACAATGGCTCATGTAAGCACTCAAAAGTGACAGTGCACAGACAAAGCTGAACCATGGAAATCAAGAAATTATGTGGTGGAAAGAATCCAACAGCTATAAACAGGTTAGACCACACCATACAGTGCGTGGGCTACAAGTACATCTCCATCCCTGCATTCCTCTTCCTCTTTGGCCTGTGAAAATGTGGGGCAAAATCCTTATGCTGATATTTTTACCTGATTTAATAAGACCTGCTCTGATGGGTTGTACTCAAACGTTTCCATGTCTGTTTACAAAACCTACTTTTAACTGGGGGGTAAAAAATGTGCCAATCAGCTGCATGTCCAAGGAAAATAATAAGGTTTTGGTCGTTCATGCTCTCGCTGTCCAAGTGAAGAGCGATGTGTTTTTAGAAAGTTGTAGCCGGTGCTGCAGTGGGCCTATTAACTTTACAGTAACACACCAAGTGAGAAGAGTAAAACCTGCAAAATAGAAGTACAGGGTGGTGTAAAATGTAGAGGGATTCATGCTGTTACAAGTCCCCACTTAGGATGTGGCTTTGATTGACAACGAGGACAAAAAAAAAGGACAAAAAAAGGCAGTGGAGATTTATAGCTGCATGGGATTCTGTGCTGCAGCAGACATCTGGTTTGACCAATGTTTATGTGACTTTGCGGAGCAGTGAAGAACTCACTGTGAGACCGGAGTTGAAAGTCAGAAGAGAGAAAGAAGAGTTATGTTGTAGGTTTATCATGTCCGTACCGGCTGTTAACAGCTGTTAAAATTTTAGTTGATGCTGGCTTCATTTTATGTTAATATAAGAAAGCTAGACTTTCACTTGGTCATTAAAGTGTCTCTCCACTCGAAAATGTGTTTTGCTTGGTGTTGCTTCACTTGGACGTTCGAGCATCACTGTGCAGGATTATGCAAGTGGGGAGTTTGGCAGTCAAAGGACATTTCTACATTTAACTGCTGAAGGGAAACAGTTTCTGTTTGCTCTGTTCTATTTGTGACATCACAAGTGATCAGCCAATCATGGTTCCATATGTTACTTACAATACCGTGATCTGGAAAGCATCTACATCTACTTGAATTAAAATTGGCACTGAAGTGAAGCAGGACGCCTTTTGTGTCCTGCCATTCAAACTTTAAAAAATAAGCAATATTTATATATTCAAACATTATGGATTATTCAATAAAGGAAATTTTTAAGAGGGTTTTTTCTATGAAACTCTTAAAATTTCCCCAGTATAGTATATCAGATATTAATCCTTCTTATTTTCTATAAAGACTGTTTTTATGTCCTCTAACATGCAGGGGATATCTAAGGGAAGCACAGTTATTTTTATCTTCTCATGAAGCTACATTCAGCAGCCAGTTAACTCATATTAGCACAAACACTGGAGACAGGGTGTAACAGCTTTCTTGGCTCAGAACAACATTTAGAAAATCCACCTACCAGTTCCTCAAATGCTCCCTTATTAACATGTTGTATCTAATTTGTTAAATCTGTACAGAAAAATAAAGCGTTGGAATTGTTAAGATAAGCTAACCAGCAGATGAACGAAGCCTTTTAGATAGTTATGGTTTAGTGGTAATCTTCTCACTTAAATCTCTGCCAAGCTGTAATTAAGCATGTTTCCCAAAATGTCAAAGTGCCTTTTAAAAATTACTGTAAAACGCAAACCGACAATTAAAAAAAGAACTAAATTCTCTTCATGGGAAGCGAGACCACAATGGTTTCTTTCAGTAAAATTCTCTCTCTCATGTTTCCTCTAATTTTATGCTCTGCAACATCATGAACAGTCAGAGGTCAACACTGATTGTTGATCACTTTCCTACAAGCAACGCGAAAGAAAAAAGATTTGGAGAGAAATCAAAAGAGATTAACATTTAATGGAAAGTGGAAAAGTTTCAACTGTGAATTGAAGGTTGATGACAAGTCTGATTACAGCTGCACATCTTAGATGATTAATGTATGCTGTGTGTTGAGGCTGTAAGACCCATTGATTTTTTAACTCCAGGTTTGATCCCACAATAATTGCATAAATACTGTCCAGATGACCACACAACACCACAACACCAAACCCAAAAATCAAAGAAAAACTGAATCTACTCCACCCATTTTTTTCCTTCCAGCTGTTTCTGTCATCAGATCACTGTTCTAGTTTACTTTATAACCTTGGATCTTTTTTTTTTTATTGCCCTGCAGGTTTTAGACAATGTCTGTGCACACAAGGACACACAGATAAAGGATTGGGGCGAAGTCAGGTGAGTTCCTGGTTTGCTGAGTTGTGATCAGCAGCTGCAGGTTTTACCAGCCCAGCATTTTTTCCAGGCAACAGCTTAGGCCAAGCGTTTGTCTTCATTTAAGCCTTGGCTGTTAAATATGCCTTGGGGATGGCCGCTTGACCCGAGGAACTTTTATTCAGTCACAGGAAATTACTCTCTCGATAAGGATGAGTGAAATGCTTAGAAAAAAAAAGGAGAGGGAGGAGCAATATTCGGATTTTTTTTTTTATTTATGACAATTACTTTATCTGTGGTACAGATGAACAGATATGTGTGTGGGTGTGTTTGTGTGTGTTTGTGTGTGTTATTATACTGTGCTTCTGCATGTGTTGTGTTCTCTTGTGCTTGTTTGCATATCTATTTCTGTGTATATACCTGCATCTGTGTTTTTGTGTATATGTGACTATGAATATACAAATAGACTCTAAAGTAGCTTATTGATGCAGGTTAACAAGCAGTGTTTGTGCGTTTGCTGTCCAGATGGGAGGAAGCGGTGTTAGTCACACATGGTGTGTGACATCTGAAGCAACCTCAGGGAGCAGAAGCCACGAGACCATCCAATATGAGAGTCCAGTCACATGACAGCGTAACCTGGAGTGCACACAAACACATGTAAATAGGGGGAAAAAAAGCACAAACAAACGCTTGCTCACAAGTTTACACACACGCAAACATCATGAACTCACATTCCCACACAGTCACACTGACTCAAATGTACTGTCATGGCAGAGTGACCCAGAGGTGACATCCCTTCAGGGGATCCACCATGACCCTGCCTCACCTCCATGTCGCCCCACGGGCCCACAGGCGTCTCTCGGCCGTGGCCCCCACAGGCCTGGCCCTGCGCAATCTGTCAGGAGGCCCAGAGATGTCTCACTTATCAATAGGCGAGGCTTATTGTTTCAGGGGGCTTCCTCTTTCCTGTACAGGACAGTCCCGCTCAGGGGGCCACCATGGGGCCGTCAAACCTCCTGGGGCCACTTGGGCAATGAAAGGTGTATATGGTTGAATGAAAGAGCCGGACCTTCCCTGCCTGTTAGCGTATCGTTGACAAGCAACTGCTCTCACCAGGAGTGTGTTTTTCCACTTGACTGCTAAAAGTGCTGCGCTGGTTTTATCAGATTTAGATTCATTTCTTTATTTGTTTGCTTTTGTCAAAAGAGAAACTGAGTATGGTTACAGTCTGCGTTTCCTTTCAGCATTTAGAGTGGAAAAAAAGGGGGCTGACTGTGTGGCCAGATTGTGTTCTTCCAATTTAAGTGTTTCAGCTGCGTTATTTTGACAGGTATTTTGAATCATACTTTACTATCTGAAGAGCTCGAGTTTGAGCTTATCAGTATGTTATCCTGAGTAGAGATTATGATTAAAGTAATTAGGCTTAAAAGGAGAGTGATCAGTTTCGATGTGGATAAAACTGTCTGCCTGCCAAGTGTCCTCATAAAGCAGTGATATTTTTAAATGTTTTTGATAAATATGAATTCATATAGTGCTGGGAAAGCTCCCAGAGCTGTGCCAGAGTTATAAACAGATTACTGTGGCTGAGGTACACCAACTCGAAAAAATGCCCAGTTCATTCTCTTTTAATCTGTGTAGCTGAATGCAGGAAGGGATATTTTTTCGTTTTTGCTGTTGGCACAGGCTTGGATTGAGACGACCACTGGGCAAGCAAGGAGTGTTTGCTCAAGTGGAGCCAATTACTAAAAATAAATTGGGTCTTCCTCTCCATTCCCTCCTTTGCTCTTCCTCCGTCTCACCCCCACATCCCCTCATCTCTCTGGTATGGGTTGTCATTTGAAAACCAGGTCAGATCCACATTGAGCCCCTCCTTCCAAATAAACAGGCTAGTAATGGCTGTTTACCCAGAGTACAAGAGCCATTATGCGTGAGGAAGTTAAACATCTCTGACAGGCAAAATGGCTGCAGACAAATCACCGTTGCCCTTTCTTGAGCGATTGATTGGAAGAAGGCTGATGTTAACTGTTACCAGCAGCCGTCCAAGCTCGCGACGGCTTTTTGGTAAGGCATTCCAACTTGATGGTGTAAGGATTCAAATCAAAAACCTTTTTGTTTGTCTGTAATTACACTACAGAGCGAGCAGATGACCTCGCCTGAGATGGAATTCATCACTCTTTTTGCCTGGGAGCTGCAGCAGGGAAGTGCCACAGTACTTCAGAAGAACATCACAACCAGCTTTGAAATCACCTCACAAGATCTGGACAGCGTAATGTGGAAATATGGAGGATGTAGAAAAATGAAAGTGCATTTATAATGTACAATAAAGCAAATTGTAATGAGCTTAGCGTCAGAAAATAATTCAAAGTGAAAAGCACCGGTCTGTGACTTCGTTTTTAATTGAAAATGAAATGGTAGGGTAAACAGAACAATGCATTTGTGGTCATACATGTGTGGAGAATGGACTGCTTTAAATCACAGCCCTCTAACTAGGCCATAATGGAAGCCCACATAATGGGTGCCGACTGAGTAATTTACCGTCAAGCTTTTGAATTTGGCCTGTGAAGGTCAGGTCTTAAATTAAGCCAGTTCAGGTCTAAAGTATGACAAGTTGAAACGTACACTTTATATACTGCATGATGCAGCCCGTAATGAGGTTTGAAAAAAAACTTTTATTTTTTCTACTAAAAGGTAAAGTATTTGACCCTGCATTACTCACATGTAGAGTCAAAGTGGTTGATTAGTTGACGGACAGAGAAATGGTCGACTACTTTGCTAGTAAATAAGTTGTTGGAATGATTTTCAATCAAATATGCAAAAAATGAGTTCCAGCTTCTGAATTTTAAGCATTTAATGTGTTTTTTTTTTGGTTGCATTCGATAGTAAATCTTTTAGTTTCTGACTTCTGGTCAAACATAGCGAGCAACTTCAAGACATGAAATTTTGGCAATGTGTTGACATCATCCTAGTGATTAATTGACTGATAGAGAAACTGATCAACGGAAAATTGTATAAATTAAATAATTTTTCATTGCAGCTCTTCAGGTTATAGAAACTTTGAACGGCACAAGACATCAGTTGTTCAAGAAATGGTGGGGAATTTGGACTTTTGGTTTATTGTTGTACTTTTCTTGTTAAATACTATATAATTTTATATCTTAAAGTTTTTAACAGTTTTTCAAATAAAACAAGAAATGAGTAGCAGAAATGATCTTTTTTAAACTGATCCAAACTCACACACATGGTGAAAGGGGACATGAAAAGACCGGCCATAACACATTGCTTGGAAGGGGGAAAAAATAATAATAAAAATCCCATAAAACTGTGAAATAGGGGAGTTTGACGCTCTAAAATGGCTAAAACTTTAAAAAACAAACACCAGCTCTGAAGCTGGTTGCAGTTACAGACATATTCTTTACAGATGGGGCCAGAGGCTCAGCTAGCTCGGGGCCTGAGGGTTTTTCCTCACTGATTTGAGCTGTGAGAGAATGTACAATGGGCCGAGGCGCGTTGTTGTAATTGGCTCACAACAGAACAGTCTGCTGCTCTTGAGAAGTGAGGCTGACTTCAAATGGGAGTTGCCAGGGCTTTGATTCGGCCCATCATCACGGCTCAAATCACTCACTCTGAGGACAGTTGTACAGTGTAGAGCCATAAACCTTGGCACAGTAATGGACAGGAATTTCTGTCTCATGCATTTCCAAATGAATGGCTGGCAGGATAATGCAGCATGCATCCGGTGGAAACAATATGGCACAATATGCCTGTGAGTGTGTGCACAGGAATCTTGCACGTGTGTTTTCCTGTAGGCTGTGCATGTCCATGTATTCGTACCAGATCTTGGTGTGCATTTAAGCGTATGCTCTCTCTTTCCCTTTTTTGCTGTCAGAGTGCCAGGCAGCATTCAACACCTGGATCAGCAGGTCTCCTTCTCATGCGCAGCTACTCTTACACACTCCACTGATCTCCATTCCCCTGCAGAGGGAGAAGCTATACAGCTGCTGACTTTCCCAAGACTTTGCATACAGTCTCATACAGGGTCGAGCTACTGTAACCGAGTCCCCGGCAATGTTTCGCCACGTCCAACAATCCACCAATTCTGTGCTTGAGGATTGGGTTGCATTACAACTGCCTTACGTTGTTTTACTTTGCTTTTTGTGTTGCATAATGTACGGTGACAAATCAGACTTTATTCCTGAGGATAATATTTCTCCACATACGTTGTTGATGGATGCTTTGTGTCCTGGTCCGTAATAACACAACTCCCTGAGGCTTTGATTTGTTAACTATACATGAAATCTTTTTACAACATACTATATAACATAAAAAATAATATTCTCTTTAATTTCTTCTAAAAACCTCGTTTAAAGAAATCAGTGCTAGCCTCTAAGTGAATTATTAAACAGGGATTTATGTATTTGATGTGGATCTGTAAGTGTAAGACATTGATGATCATATTAAATTAAATCTGTCCATACTATATCAGAATAGAAGAAAAACATAATATGATGAAAACAGAGCAATCTTGCAGAGAGGCGTTATAATAAGTAAAAAATGTACTGTGCTCCTTTCTTTGACTTTTGAAAGTTTTCTGAAGTCCCTTGAAGCAGAGAGCAATAATAACCCACTGCTATAAAAACTTGCACTGAGAACACATTCTCACCAAGTTACAAATTTCTGCCTGTGCTCATATTGAAAAGTGTGTTCATTAGAGAGCATAAGGTCTGCACTGGCATATCAAGCGCGCCCCTATAAATAGCCTCTTTGCCATCCTCCAGCCCTTTGAGGATCAGAGTGGAGCGAGGCAGCTGAACGGTGCCGGAGTAAAGCCTCGGTCAGTGGACAGATGTTTCTGAGAACAGGTGGCTGGGGTTGTCCCCTGGATTTGCATGGCTATGACAGACACAGCAGACCTCACAGACTTCAAAGACCAGGAGCATGACTGCTAATGATCTGTGGAGAGAGGAAGAGGAGTGGCTCGCTTGCTCGCTAGCTTCAGAGGCGCCATGCAGACAAGGACTCCCCGCACAAAGTCCACAGAAAACTTTTTTTTTTTCCTGCTATGGAAGCTTTGCCATAATGAGGTCATGGTTTCTGCTACTGTCAGAGGGTCATTTGATACTTTAAGGCAAAACATTAAATTATACGGCAAAATATGCAGAAAGTTTGACTTCAATGTAAACAAACTGATTTTTAAAGTAATTACATTTGTGTTAAGTTCAATTATTACAAGTCCACAGCACATATTTTAGATAATAGCCCGTGTAAAGTTAATACTCAAATTTACAATAGACTACAAGTCCTAAATTAACAACCTTTGACAATTATAAAGTGATATGTTTATTACAGTTGTAACATGGCTTGTCTGACCTTACTGTTGTGATAAATGATAAATGTTATTTATTACTTAATAAGCCTTTGGTTTTAAAAAACAAGAATATTTAAAGTAGTGATCCAGTAGAATAAAGCAATCCTAAATAAAGCATTTACACTTCTCAAAGCTAAACGTACATAGAAAAAAATTTTCTCTGAAGACCATTAAAAATACTCTCCCAGAGCTTTAAACCAAGCATGAACTCTTCAAAATCGGACTTGATGAGATTTCTTCTTGCAAGGCAGCAATTAAGTCAGACAAGCCAAATCTCTGCGTCTACCCCCTCCCCTCCATCTGTCATATTTTCAGCTTTGATCTCCTCTAACCCCATTCATTAAGCAAATACAACACACTGCCACTTAAAGTTCGCAATGGAGCCCTTAACATCTAATAAATAATGCATTCACCCTGGGATCAAAACATGAGATGAGCACCAGGCAAAAGGGTGAACACACGGTTGGCTCAGACAGAGCTAAATACACGCTGAACGAAATGGGAAACATGGCAGTACACAAATGAAATGCAAAGTCTTAGCAGTCTAGCATTGGATTAAAAGGCATGATTATGGATGCAGTTGTTTCCACCTATTAGTCTGAGGCGCAGGGTAGTGAGGGTGAAATGTAATACTAGATAGCAATGATAATGATGCATTTAAGGCAGCATGCTGTCCTTAGTTAGGAGAGTTAAAATGTTGGAAGAACACACTTTATTCAAACTGTTTAGAGTGAAACTCAACACAGTACTATTAGAACAAGGTCCCATTTTAACCTCAACAATACTGATGTATATCAGGAGAGAAGAGAAATATTGATCTGAGCTGAATGCTGACATCAACATGCTAATAGCTCATTACAACAATAGGCTACTCACATGCTGCATGTTTAGCAGACATATTGTTAATGATGTTCACCATCTTGGTTTGGTGTATTAGCAGGGCAGCAGCTATTGAGCATCTTAGTAACTGAGTTTTCTATGGATTTTTCTATCTATTGGTCAAGAAATACAGACTAAATTAAGAGATTTAACAGAAAATATACACACATACTCAGACTGACAGAAATGTAAGAAGTTTTGCAGGTATTTGGTCATGAAAAACCCTGTAGAAATAAAGTAAAAAAATAAAAGTACATTACAGTTTTTAAGTTTATTGAGACATTTTATTTTAAAAAATACAATCTAATGGTGGCTACAGGAAAAGTTAAAGGATAACTTGAGTCATTATGGTTCATCTTATGAGGAATGTTAATAAATGTAGTTAAGAAATCTAATGACAATCCATCTAATAGTTGTTGATCTATTGTTATCCACAGACCCTAACTGCTAGCACTGCAAATACTTTCCATGATGAGTTTACATTTTGTGTTATCAATTATTCTTCTGATGTGGTGCGGTAAAATCAATCCTCATTATATAAACGACCTTTCTGTGACTTACTATTAATACAGTTTACCTCAAGAATTAAACTACATATTTCCACAAACCTCACATGCCAGTGTGTTATAGCAAGGCAGCTTTCTACGGTGTGTGCGTGAAGAGACAAATAGCATCCTTCTGTTTCAGTTCGCGGGGCCTTGCTGAGTAAAGTGACCTGTGTCAGCAGGGGAGCTTTGACTACATCTTGATTTTATTACTCCCCACCCCTAAATCCCACAGTGACCTCCTTCTCTTCTGTGCCATGTTCAAATAAACATCTAGAAAAAACTATTCCTATCCTACTATTCCTCCCCCCTGTCAGCTAATGTGCTCCGAGTTCCCTGCTCAGCTTTCTGTTTCTTTTTTGTTTGTTTTCTCTCCCTCCATCATCTGACTGGAGACACGTCATGACCTGATGGGAGCTGCGCCACGACCTTTGCCAATCAAAGCCAACCCTACCACACGCACTCATAGAAACCATCCTTGTTCAGTTTGGCAGTGGGGTTGAGGTCCTTGCTGACTCGACGTCCACTGGGATGTGACTGTGCTGCTGTATATTCATGATCTTTTTCAATACAGAGAGAGTCATGTGAGGCCTTCAACTTGAGTTTAAAAGGGGAATATTGTTTATATTACTACCTTAAAGCAAAGGTCCCGGACTTATCCCTTGTTCACGTTGAATAAAGAATAACTTTCCAAAGAGCAGGAAATGGCTCCATCAAATGGTCATACACACTGAGAGCTACAGTAACACCTCTGCAGTGTTTCAATCTGAAGGCGACCCCATGCTGTGTGAAGAACGCCAACACAAAATATGCCTCTCCCCAGGTCCTTGGAAACCCATGTAAATGTTATACTGTTATCTGTGCCGCCCTACCACTCACACATGACCTATAAGAAATTACATTTAGTTGCAAGGTGGCCTTAATAATGTGGGCCTTTGTAAACGGTCGTATTTTTGTTCCAGCTCCCTGTCCTCCTGTGTGTTTTCAGTAATTGGAATATTGTCTCTAGGCTTTTAGTTAAAAAGCGCCCTCCCATGTAATCTTCGCCATCTTGCCAAAATGCAAACACAGTCGATTCTCTACGGAGAAGTTTTTCCACTTTAATAACATCTTTTATTAAAGCAGGGTGAAAACAATTAAGGGTGTGTGAGTTCTGTGTCTTTAGTAGAGACTATATTGAATAAGTGTCAATCCTGTCTGTTGAGGGAGGGCGGTTAAATGTGACAGAAGTAGTATTGCTCAGTGTTTATGTGTGTGTGTGTTTGGGGGGTCTAAAGGGATTGGAGAAGTAATTCAATTAGAAGTAATATACACCAAACCTCCCCCAAAAATGCTGTCTAATTCCCTTTTAGTGATTGGAAGAATAGCAAATGCTCTCGCAAATCTACTCTGAGACAGTGAGACAGGAAGAAAAATGGGTCCAGGATGATACAACATTTCAAAGATTAGCAAAGGGATTACCGTGTGGGAGATTAATTGATATACTAGATAAAAAAAGTTTAGCCTCCTCTTTATGTTTTGCATTTTAATTTGTTTTTGAGGCCTTAAGGAAGTCCCCAAACACTGGGAGAAGAAAAAGATGAAGATGTGTTTGCAAGTCGGTAAGTAAATCACACATACACGCATGCAACAATTCTGTATCGTGCCTTATTCTTCAAACTATGCTTCTAAAATCTGCTTTGCAAACGGCTCAACAAAAAAAATTTAATTGAAGGATAATTTTCCTGACTCATATCTTTTCCGGAAACATTTATTGCAGGATCATTACAGCTGAATTAACCGGATGTAAAAAAATACAAGTTCCAGACTCAGGATGTGAATCAGTGTATGTTCACTGCAATCCCAGGACTTCTATTTCAGAAACAATTAAACTGTGTTTATTGTTTTCCCTTTACCTCCTTCCTTTGTGTGCACTGTGTGTCCTCCTCAGTAGGTGTTGGAGACGATTCCCTGTAGCTTCACCACCTCTCAGTGGGGTGCAGCTGCAGCGAGACATCAAAAAGCATCTCAGTCTGCTTATGAAAATCCCAAGACCACAGACTCACAGCCAAAGAGAAGTTCATCCACTCCTACTCGAAGTAGTTCCACCACAGGGATGCACTACAGTAGCAACTTCATCCTGTGTGAGGCTGCTGCGCTGACTTCTGCCTTTATTCTTTGCGAGACTGATCAGATATTCTGTTTGTTTTGCTGCACAGGATTTAAATGAGACTTCTGGAATATTTTAAGACAGATGTAGGCCTAATGAAATTTAACTGAACTGCAAACACTTTAAATGCCTTTATAAAAAAACATATTGTAGGTTTGTTGATAAAAATCATAATTTGTGCAGCAAACAGTTTATTTACCATTCAGTTTTTTTTCCCCTAAACTGAGAAGAAAACAAACACAATTTTGGCTCAGGCAAAGGGTTTTTTTTTATCTGTGGATTCATTTGCATTCTGCAAGCTCATACATTTCACAAATTCCATCTTCACTTTACACCAGACTTGGAACGTTTGTTCAGTCACTGTGCGATTTGAATAACTATTGACGCACTAAAAATATCTACTTTTTGCACTGAAGCCAAATGTGGGGTTTTTAAATGCATGAAGAATGAATAAGAACAATTGGACAGAGAGGGATAAGTATTTGCATGCATAAAATCTCTCCATGGATGACACCATCCTCAGAATGGTTATTGCCACTGCTTGGGAGGTAAATGGACTTTGCAAACATTATAGTTATTCACTGCAGCATCAATTTTAAAAAAAGAAAAAGGCTATAAATATCTCACATTAATTGATGTTAAGAATTAAAGCTAAAGGTGGGTTTTGCAATCATTTTAACTTCAGCTAAAAGCCCTATTTTACATAAATTTAATCTACAGCTAAAGATGTCATTTGTTCTCATGGACACAACAAACTACTTGGACAGAATTAGACATAATATGTCCACATAAAAGTGTTAAATGTTTTAATAAAGATCATCCCTATTAACATGCAGGTTTTAGCCTTGCTGAAGTGCTCAGCATTAAGTTAGAGCCCCATGGAATATCATAATTTTTTTTATTATTTGAAGATTTATTTAGGTTTTCAGACGCAGCTTTGAATGTTCGTCTATATATTCTATGACATCACCATCAACAAAAGAAAACACTTGCACTAGTATTTTTTTATTAAATCAACTGTCTTTAATAAATATAACTCAGCGGCTTTGTCAACATAAATGCAAATAAATGTCCTCGTAATTTTGTGTTTGTTACTCAGATACATATACAGCTGCCAGACCTTCTCTATCTGTAGTCACCAATCTGTAGTCTCAGTTATGGTCCTGCACTATCTGATTGGTTTTATGTAAACTGTAATAGCCTGTTAACACTCAGTGCTTCTGTGCAGACTGAAGCTGCTCTGATGAAGTGAATGCAAAGAAGCAAAATGAAGTGGAAGTTACAATAATCATCACAATCCTTTGTTGAAGTTGCAAATACACCCCACAATCTCATGTTCTATCAAATGTTAATTTAGAATTTCAATGTCAGTGTTATGAATGATGTTTTAAAGTACTTGGTACATTAAGGTGAGATGAATGACTGCATCTTTTTAATGAAATGCAGCTCTGAGTGCGATCAGACAATGGAGAACAGAACGAAAAGGACTGGAAAGAATGAAAGGGATACTTCTGAAGTGCAAGGCCTATCACAACACATCTGAGCACGGAGACGTTATCAAATTTGTCAAACTTTGAGATGATTAGGGTTCGCCGAATTCAAATGGATGGACAGATGGTTGGGTGAAGCGGCCTGTGAAATCTAAGCCCAATTTGAAAGCAGGCTGGCTTGAGCGAGGAGGAATAAATATGTAAACCCAACCTTCTCCGTAAGGCGAACATGCCTCCTCTCATTCCCCAGTCCTGCACCGTCCCACATGTCATACATTCGGGGTCCATTAGTTATAATGAAGTGTAAAACAACCTTCAAAACACCTTTTGAAAAAGCAACGGGGGCACACCGCTGAAAAAAAAAAGGGCTCAGAAATTCCTGCTGGTGCAGATCATTTCAGGATGAAGGTTTTTTTTTTTGAAAAGGGAAAGTACAGGAGGGAAGGAGAGAGAGAGAGAGAGAGAGAGAGAGAGTCCTTTGTCTCTGGTTTGAATCAAAGGCTTACGGAAATATGTTTCGATGGAAGTAAACTGTTCTCAATGGGAAACATGTGACCTCCGAGGTAGCAAGGTGCTTTGAGAGGAGTTGAGAGCCGCCCTCTTTACTTGTGAGAGGTGCGTTTATGAAGGACTGCAAACTCTGCGGGGTGCCTCCTTTTGTTTGGATTACAAATGGCTCGGCGTAGGGTGAGAGGTCAAAGCGATAATCACATATGTAAACACACCTCTCCTCCTGAGCAGTACTTTAGAGGGCCTCCTGCTTGACCCTGCTGTTTCTGGCAGGTAAATGTTTGCAATGCATCAACATATAGCAGGCAGATGCGTGAGTGGAGCTCTGCACTGTGCGCTGTTTGTTGGGTCCAGGCTTTCAAACAAAGAAAAGCTGAGGCAAAATAATAGTACGTAATATATTCTCATAGACCCACATGTGCAAGCCAGCACACACACACACACACACACACACATATACATACGCACACACAGCAGCTCTCTAATTAATAGCTCCTCTGCCTCCTGAGTCTGTGAGGCAAGTCCACCCTAATCCCTTGGCACTTAGTTCAGAGTAATCAGCACACAGCAAAGTCTGCCTTTGGAACACTAATTAGCATCATTGATTTTCTCCTCAGACACTGACATGCAAATAGCCCAAAAACAAGTCACTTTTTTTAAGAGACCTACAGTACCAATCAAAAAAAGAAAAAAAAAATAGAGGACTGTAGTTCATTGTTGTATAGCTGCACTCGCTCAGATAGAGACAAGATTGAAATGTGGGTTAAAAGCGGAGAAGAGTGTTTCATTGAATACGACAGGACATAATTAAAGCTTGTGTTTACTGACAGATTAGCATATGGTGTTGAATGATAATCATGAAATCCAAGTGCTACCATAAATGTAGAAAAAAAAAAAAAGACCATCATTTGCAGTGTTTTTAGTTGAGGGGGGGATACTGGCTAATGTGGGAGAATAATCTCAAAGCATAACTGGCTTAAAGTATGTTTACACTGATACACTAATTAAGGTATCTCTCTGGTGATTAGCTTACTTAGCAAGTCAGTTTAACAACTTCTCTGTCTGGTAAACTGTGGAGCCTGCAGCTTGAGATGAGTGAGCTTGTGAGGTAACTTCAATGAGAATTGCCAGTGTCCACATGCCTTGGGGAGAAGTAAATTGCAAGTAATGGACTCTGAGAAGGCTGAGATGTTTATCAGACTAAATGAAGGGAATCGCACTAGAGGGATGTGGAGCCGCTGCATGTGTGACAACATGCCAGAAAGAGTCCCGATTAGAAATGATGGCTGCCATGAATTTATGTATTAAAAGTTGGAGTCAAACTGTGGCTGATCATTTGGGGCAATCATTTCCATTGCACTCCAAATGTGTGTCAGTCAAGCATGCCTCTCTCCTTCTCCCTGCTGCTCGCACTGTGAAAACAGATCCTCATAACCACACAATACATAAGGCAGACACTACCGAGTTATTGTTTCCTGTTATTCAAAAACAATGATGGGGTTGTGCTATTTTTGTGCTAATTAGCTACTGGCCATGTCCAAAAAGTGGGATCAAAGTGGCCGCAATCATCTCTCGCTTTTTTAACAACTGTGAGTGAGGAAACCATCACAGCTTGACTTAACCAAAACCCCAAACTGGCAAATCCATAAAGGGAAAGAAGAACAAGGAATTAGGGAGATTTTCTGTCTTCCAAATACACAAGCCAGACGCCAATTTCTCTCCCTCTCGTCTCTTATTCTCTCTCTCAGATTCCCTGTTTCCTTCGCTCTTTACTCCTATTTGGGCTTTTTTAATTTTTTCCTCTCTCTCTCACTCTCACTCTGCGTGATTGCATCCATATGCTCTCCAGGGATAGAGGGGGTCAACACCCTACTTACTCACGCCACAGTGAGGCACTGACACTTGTGAGAAAGCCCTTGTGCAGACATGCGCACATGCACACACACACACACACACACACACACACACACACAAAATCACACACACATTAACTGTGTGATTGTCTCCATGCAGCAGGCCCAGACTGCGCTGCCTCAGTGCTTAGCAGAGAGGATGGGCTCTGAGGTTTTCATGCCAGTTCTTAATTCCGCATCATGAAAGTATGGAGGATGTTACTCCGCAGTTATCCACCTCCTCCTCCTGGTACGTTTTTTTGAATTGGCCCTGAGACGATCTGGCATCAATTAAGTGGCGCTCAGAGGAACTGGGCTCGATGGGGCCCAGTGGATCCTTCTGCTCAATCCCCTCTTTTGTTCAGCAAAGCACAAAGAGGTCATAAATTTGAACATGAAGACAGCGTGCAAATTGCAGTCACACTTGTGAGCGAAGGGGGAACCAGTGCCAGGAGAGTTAGACGGAATTAGGCTGTCCTCAGTCAGTGGTCCGAATCCACTCTTCTTTCCATCTCAGGATGGAAAGAGACACGCAGAGATATGTGCAACCAGCACATGTTGTCACCACAACGTTGTGGCTGTCTGACCAGTATGCTGAGGAACGAAAAAAGGGGTGAACACACCTACAACAAAACAGGCAAAGGTGGAGGGAGGCATGCTAATTTTGAATTACCAGAGAAACATAAAGACTGTAAATGGAAGCAGTTTAGATGCTTCACTCTCCCCATAGTGTGGCATTTTTTTCATCTTCCTTCCAATGTCTCTCTTTCTGTGCTCACCCACAATCCCTGTTCTCACTCACCACACACACATACACACACACATACATGACTGAAGGACATCGATAAAATCTGCTATAATGAACCCCTCCCTTAGACCTTGCCATTGACCTTTGGGAATCCGATTTACTCTGCCACATCTCTGATCGTATCTCTGCTGTCACTCATAAATTATGGCAATATAACAAAGGATGATGCATCTACTTCGACCTCCACTGACACTGAGCATATTCAAGCATCCTGTACTTATCCATTTGTCTGTATGCAAGAGAACGATGAGAACTCTTGTATACAGCACGTTATTAACACACCTCTAGGAGAAAGACTATCATTTGCTATATGGGC
This sequence comes from Acanthurus leucopareius, assembly GCA_029814765.1. Taxonomy (NCBI): domain Eukaryota; kingdom Metazoa; phylum Chordata; class Actinopteri; order Acanthuriformes; family Acanthuridae; genus Acanthurus; species Acanthurus leucopareius. Next base: position 13,215,324 of record JAQMCX010000045.1, read on the forward strand.
AGAGAAAACTACCACTTACAGCCATGTACAATATATATTTTTTTCCTGTTCATAATGGCTGCATCCCACTAACAGTAGTCATATGCCCCAATAATTTTCAAGCCTGCTCACTGCCATGGATCACAGGCACACCTAGATGGAGCAGAGCCATCACCGAGAGGTGCACAGGTGGCTTACAGGTTGAATTCCTGCTCACTAGTTAAAAGCCCAAGGTTCAGTTCCTGCAAACTTCTGCTTGGTCTTTCATGTTTGAAGGTGGGACACCTCCAAGGGATTGCTACGCTAGTGACTCCTACTGATTAGCTGAGGTATTTTCAGGTGTAGAGTCTGGATGGGAACAGAGAGAGCCTCCAGCTGGTAACACCCTCACAGTGAAGGGCCTTGCTGGCAGGGGAAAGGAAGCGGCTGGCAACACCATGTGTTATGGAGGTAGCACATGTCTGTCTGCACCCGCCGCAGGCCAACTGTGGAGTTAGCAGTGACATGAACCACAGTGCTGGGAAAGAAGTCGTCTCAAATTAGGAGAACACCGGTTAAAAACAAATGGACAAAAAAGCCTAGGCTGAGTTATTAGTTGCACCTGTGCTTCTTCTGCTTTCACAAGTTGAAATTTCCTCTGGTTAAAAAGGTCTATCGATTACACATAAATATGATAAATATGATAATATATGCTTAATATGCTGAATACAGATTTTTAGTGAACAAACCTTTTTTTTTTCCATCATATTATGGAAAATTACTTTCTACATCCATGTTCATTTTTTCAAAAACAAAAAATAAGGCTGTGACAGCCACAGGTAAAGCTATTAATGTCTGCTAATAGTTAAATGTTTAGTATATTGTAATCCCATAAGTGATTAACATGGTCAAATTGAGATTAAAACAATTCAGTTCCACAATCAATTGTTTAAAATAAAGGCAAGTAAAGGAACAGAAAATTAAAAATAATAAATTATAAAACAGAAACAAACTATTTGAAACAAAAAAATAAGCTAATGAAGCTTCTGCAAGCCTCGTTCGACACACTGTTGTTATCCACACACTCTGTCAGCAGGAGCACTGTGTAACTCAAAACAGCCTTTCAAAACTGTGCCAAGATGTATTTATATCTCACTTTAAGGCAACAAAAATTACAGTTTATGTAAATAAGTTTAAAAAGGTGTATGTCATCTGTTAACAGCTTTTCTTACTTTTCTTACTTACTTGTATATCATACAGTTTGTTTTGGCACTCCCTCATCTCTCTCTCTCTGTTACAGTGTCAAATAAAGAAATAAAATGCATAACTAAAAAGGAATGCTTTTGATTTCAACTTGGATTTAATAAATGCATTTCTTTATTTTTCCTTCTTCCAAAGATATTTTTCACAGTGTATTTCCTTGAATAATGCACTCTTATTGTGGGACGTAAATTGATAGAGTGTATTGTTACATTGCTTCTCAAGAGCCAGGTGCTCTGTACACGACTGAGCAATATTTTTCATCTGGGGAAGTGGCGGTTTGCACAAGGGGTCAAGGGTTATACTTATTTTAACCAGAAGCGAATCGGCAGCCCACTACCTCGACCCCAAAACTGTGGTCACAAGATCACAGAGGGAGCTCTCAGATTAGCACACCATCCATTTTGAAAAATAAGGAGGATTTTCTGCTGGTTTAATCCTATGAGAGAAAAACCTCAATCAAGCCCTTGACCTCTCCAACCGCAGACTTAGCAGGGAACTTTGATTCGTCAAGGATGACCACAACAAAGCTGGCCACACCGGCTTTCAGGGCCAAGGCTGCTGCTGTCTTACACATGTCATATGGGTCATGTGACAGTGAGGTCACAGGAGATTTAAGCTGTTTTCATGTGCTACACGTGTAATAGTAATAACAGTAACCCATTACCAGCTTAACCCCAAGTTTAATAATAATAACTTTAATAACAATTTCAGTATTACCATTAAAGGCAACTGAAAATGCAGTCGCTGCATTTCAGATGTGTTATGAGGAGTTTCTTGTAATTTAGCCACACACTCCTGCCAAAAAACTGACCATTTCTAGTAAATGGTCATACAGTTTTGGCAGTTTGATTTGATTTAGTGGCAGAGGATGTACTGTTTGAGGAAGCTCCAAAAAAAATCTGAGCAGTGACAAGGATTAATTCTCCTTAATAAAGACTTCAATGAAGACTAAATCTTCCATTTAATAAAAAAAATTGTAAAAAATTCATAAACAAAAAATAAATACTATACAAGAACAAGGGTGGAATGGCAGAAAGAGCAGCGGCAGTTGGCAGTAGCACAATCGTAATCATAATTTTATGTTGCTAGCCAGAGAGGGAGAAAAGGGCCTGTCATTGTTAGCATTATTGCTAACAGCTGATGCCTATCAGCCACCACAAACACAACTACAGTGCTTTCCCTGAACTAACTTCATGCTTTATGTTGGTCAGAGACACTTAGGTCTAAATCAGGGATTTCTGCTGAAAGAACTAATGCCCCAAAACAAAATGATTGCTCCCAGATTAATAAGTATTAGCATTAGAAAGCCCCAAACAACAGGGTCACTATGAGCTGTCATCCTCAATCTTCTGAGCAAGGATGTTGCAATTTTCCTTGAATTAGCTTGAATTTCCTTGAATTAACTCCGTGTAAAGCCCCTCTCATCTGAGATTAAACTCAGACAACATCCTAACTGTCCTCAGAAGAGCATGTGGCAAAAGACTAAGAGTATATTAATTTAAGGAAACTAACCTAAATTAATGTTGCCAGTCCTTCAGAAGCAACATCATGTTCAAATTTCCCCCTAAAAGCAAACAAGTTCCTCTCTTCTGATGAGCTGCTCAGTAATATTGATTTTTGAGATACCTGAATTTTATTTATAGAATAGGAAAAATACCATCACTAAATTGTACCTATATTATGCAGATATTCACGTGTTGATTTTATGCTATTCAGGCTTTCTGTCCTCTCTTAAAGATAACAAAAAAATTAACAATGGCACGGTAGCGAAGCTAAAGCAAGAAAATCTTTACAGTAGCGCAGCTGCAGCTAGCTTACTGTCATTGCCAAGAAAACACAGGCTGTTCTAGTCAAAACTTATCATGTCACTGGCGATGAATGGAAGCACAATCAGAAACCTAACTCAGACCCTAGGATAATGTCAAAATCCTCTGCACAGGTCCCTGACAGAGTGGCCGAGCTCCAACACAGAACACAGCAAAACTTGGCCTCTGTGTTCGAAATGATGGAATGATTGAAAACCAGCTGCCAGCTGCAGGCCACACCACGATTATTTACTCCTTAATAAAATTGTCCAAAACAAGAAGCAAGGACCGTGTCAGGACATCAGATAGTATTGGCAGAGTAATACGTCATGTGATAATGCCCGTGTTGTACACCTGCATTAATATTAATATGAATGTTACTGTGAACCATGGAAAACAGCTCTGCCCTTTACTGCTCTGCTTCAGCTTGACATACTTTATTTAAAATAATGTATTCTATATATCCTTTCTGTATATATTATCACTTGTTTATCATTAGTTGCTTAAAAAATTGCAGCTTAAGAAAACTGTACAGAGATAAAACACAAGTAAATTGAGAAAGGTTCTTTTACAATATGTGAACGCATACTTGTATTTTAAGAGAAACCCTGCAAAAAGAGAAAAAAAAAAGAAATTCAAACACTGCAAGTACTCAGACAACAACATAAACTCTTTCCAGGGAACACTAATATAAAATGAAAACAGCAAAACATGGCCGAAACACGTGCACCACTTTTAAGTGTCCTCTAGAAACAGTTTCCATCGTGGCCTGTGCTACTTGCAGTGTTTCTGCATTTGCATGTGTTTTTCTTAGGTTGCAGTGTGTATTGAGCTCTGAGGGCCACTATAAAATTTAGAGGTGAAAAAAAGTCCACTCTCACTGCTCAGCAGGCTGCAAGGAAATGCTCAACATTGCTATAAGTTACCTGAGACATCTTTAAAGGGTTTATCCATGACTCAGTCACAGCCTTAATGTTGCCGTGTAATTCACAAGTTGTATGTTTGTGACCTGAAAATATCCATAAACAGCATATTTATGCATTTTTTTTTGCTCTAAATGTTTAAATCTCTCAGTCTAAAACTATTTTTTTAATAACATTTAGAGTATTCTGGAACATAAACTATTAGTCTGTGGTAAGCTGAGTAGTGGCCATTAAGCTCCAGGAAATCATTTCAACAACAGCAATAGTAGAATGAAAATACAATTAAGCTTAAAAACCCACACATAATGGCATTTTATTGCTGATTTCTTGCATGTCTGCTCCTAGAGGTCCTGTTGTGGCTTTAGAGATGTTTGTTACACTCAGTCTCAGGCTGCTGTGTCATGAGTGGCAGGTATTGAGACAGAACAGCAAGAAAACTTTACCTAATCAATGAAATGCAACACTTGCACACTTGCTTGTGCTTAAAAATGTTAAATATGTACGAAAAATCAAACTTTTGCTATCTGTAAATAAAGCTATGAAGGGCTGGTCAGAAAGTGGAACTGAAGGCTCCGTCTCTGGTCCCCCTACTCTCTTAAATCTCCACAATAAACAAAGGCAGAAGTATTCATTTTCCCACATGTGTGAGGCCCACTACACCTTTGGTCGTGCAACATGTTGAAAGCACAGGCCAGAGTGCATTTTTGTTTGTTGTTTCATCACCTGCTCATGTTTTATTGGTGGTGACTTAAAAGCTCCAGTGTCCACTGTGTGACATTGATGGTGAGAGGTTGAGGTCAGCAGTGAACTAAATTCCTCTTTTTTTTTATAATGCCGAGTGCATGAAATATCAGGCGGCACTCTGAATGGTTTGCCTTGCACGCGCTTCCATTTAATAAAATCCAGAGACATTAATACTGTGTATGGGATGCAAAAAAGGGAAAATGTTAGAGGTCAGGAAATAAGTGAGTGAAATTATTCGTTCATACATTAGAATTATTGAGGGATAAAAACTGTAACTGTATTTAAATCAGGCTGTTGACTGCAGCCTTTGTTAAGCACATCCTCTATCTAATACTATTATAGTAAAACAAGAGAATCATTGTGGTTAAGAAATGAACTTCCACTCTGAAAAGCACACACGCACTCACACACACACCTACTTCCAGCTCTGCACAAGACTGATGGAAACCATAACATGAGGCTGAGGTCCTCTGGGGGATTGAGGAACGCCACACACCAACACGGTTCTAGTTACCCTGTAACCCAAGACACAAAACTGGAGAGACAGAGAGACTCACACACAGGGCAAGACACAGAGAGTGTGTGTGTGTGTGTCAGAAGGTAGTCAGAGCGACACCACACACCAGCACGCAGAGCTGGATCAAATACTTTATTTGCAAATAACTGTCACCATCTACTTCAGCTGCCTTATGGTACCAGATGGACTGAATTTAGAGCATCATGACAAGTCTCTCAGTATCATATGACAGCAGTGAAGTCTATAAAATGTATTTATAGGTAATTTATCCCACTTATTTTCATCTACAGGCTTAAGTTGGAATATCAATAATCCAAACAAAGTCCCTCTTCTCCTCTATCCCTTAAGTGCAATACACACTTAAATGTATCGTACATTGCCGGCATGAGTTGCTCTGTACGGCAGCATATGATTAGTAGGCAACATCTGCATGTTGGAGATGAGTAAATACTGTAATTACAGCAGCAGTTATAGTTTTGAAGTGGTTTTTGAGATGAAGTAGAGCATGAGAGCACCAAATCATAGAGCCTGGATACCTGATCTTTGAAAAACAGTGCATTATCAAAAACGATTTTAGTGTACCTAAATATTATAGTGATCTGTTTTGTGTACATGTAGCAACAACTAAAAAGTTTTTTGTGTGGTGTTAAGCTGTAGAAAATGCACATCTTTGAACAAGCAATCGGAAAAATAAGTCTGTTTAAGGGAAACTTTGGGTAGTTTCTATCTTAGATTGCACATGTCTTATTACCCCTCTAAAAGCCCTTAAAAAACTCTTTTTCCTAATTAACTTCTAATTATTAGTGAAGGGGCTCAACAAGAACGCAGACATCTGGCATGTTGGAAACACTTTGCTCATTTAACTTGACAGATTTGCATATTTGTGTTTTTGTGTACTTCTCTGAACCAATCAGGATGAAGCAAAGTTTTTGCCCAAATCTGTTGTCAAGTTGTCAGGTTGTATGGAAAAAAAAAAGAAAAAGTTGATGTCAGGTTTTGCGGCACTTCAACAATAATTTTATGATGTTCAGCTTGCTGAATGACACTGCACTGGCTTGCACGGAAAAAACTGTGTTGCATCTTTCAGCTTACAATAGATCAGACAATTATTTGTAAATAACTTGATCTGAGTCTGCATGCCAGGAAAAGGAAAATGTGACATGCAGTCAGACAAACACGGTGTGACTTTAATGGGAAAAATGAGCATCTTGCAAATTGGGTTTATTTAAGAAACACGCATCATCAGGAGAGCTACTTTGACAGAGAAGAAAAAGAGGGGCTTGAAACTAAAAATTGGGGGCACATCTTCATTACATGAGGTAAGACTCTGGGAATGTGTGAGAGGAAGATGGAGAGGGAGCAAAAGAGTCAAGGAGGGAGAGAAGTTAATAACAAAGTAGATAAAATCTGCTTCACCCATTAATCAGCATGCAAGCCAAGAGCAAGGGAAAGCATCTTCCCCGATTCACTCCAAGTTCTGGATAAATCCTCCTTATTATTACAACTTGTATTTAGTTACATTATCTCACTGTGTTTGTTAATAGGCGGTCAAGAAGGAGGGAGGACAAGCACCAGAGGGAGCAGCAAAGAGCAAATGAGGTCGACACTTGGTAAAGGTGATTGACTAAGCCTGTGGAGCACAAACAACGCAGCAAAATAGAGTGCTCTGCCTGGAAAGCCAGGGCATTTTTATCTTCCTAATGAAGTGACCCCTTTTAACCTTCCCCATAACATTTGAAAAGGTTTTATAAAAGTTAATAATGAGAAGCGCATAATGCAAACACCCAAGGACAAAAGAAATCTACACTTTGAGTTAGAAAATAGCATGCCTCTGCTTTAACAATACAATATTACAGGCACCCTTTTCTCCACTAAGGCAAATGAAATTGCTGCAGTAGTCAATGTGGTCGTTAATATCTTGTCCAAATATCCTTGAGCAGGACACCAAGGTCCTTATTCAATGTGGATCATTATGCAACAACTAAAGACAAAAGATGTAAATGTTGCTATAGATGGCCTTCCGAGCTGCATGCTCCTTCTTGCAGCATCATAAACATGTAAGCATCTCGTACTTATAGAACAAAATTAATCCCAGGCTTTCCACCTTCAACCCCTTCCTTTGTACACCAGAGACCGCTGCTCCCCAGTGACACGATGTTCCTGTTTCTGCTCACCTTCTGACTCAGCTTCATCAATGTGACATGCTTATGACGGGGTCCAACACCGTCAAGGAAGCTGAGGAAGTGCAGAACCAATGAATCCCAAGTTTCCTTTAGGGAGCTCACTTAGGGTCTGGGGCCCATTTGAACTCCATGGCCCTCAGAGCCTTTAGAGCCCTCCAAAGTGTTAGCATATAAGGGTCTAAAGCTAATCCCCACAGGTATACACAGACGTGGGAGGTGAGGGTATAAAGGGACATTTACATAATGCACTCCAAAAAAAACCCCAACAACTTTTCTTTTTCTGAAAGAACATTTCCCTTGTTTTGATTTAGCCTTTCACAGGCATTTTATTCAAATATATGACACCTTTCTTTGAAAATATAAAGCCACTTGTCACCAAATGCTCTTTGGCACATGTGTACTGTTGCATCTTAAGCACATATCCGTATTGTTTTATGCATGTTTTATATTGCAATCAACACTGTGATTAAACATTGAACGCATCGCTACATTTTTACATGCAGCCTTTGCAGTAATGCCAAAAGCACACAAGCTTTGGCACTGGCAGTATATTTCAGGATTAACTTTTCAGACTTCCATCTCCATGAACAGAGGAAACGATTTAAACCATCTGCCTGGCGCCTTTGCCTATTTTCCAACAATGCAAGTACAGCAGGCGGAAAGTAAAAGCACATTCCTACATAATTTGCCAGTTTGATCCCCATCTACAGGGAGATTTTTATTGTTGGTAAAGGTTGCTAAGAGATAGTTGCTCTCTCATTTCAGGGGTCACAAATGTAAAACTCCTAATTTGGATGGTGGAGTGTGTAATTACAATAATCTTTTGTTTTCCAGAGTGGAATGGTGATATTGCGTCATGAACTTGTCGTGCAGTAAATCAGCAGGGAGGGGAATTATATTAATAATATCGAGTGAGGAGATGATGTATACATATTCAAGAGTTCTAAAAAAATTTAAGTTGGTAGGCTATCCACCAAAGTAATTGTGTTACACATGTGTTTTGCTGCTGTGTTTGAAAGGGATTTCAGCTTGTAAGCACCGTAACTGTTATCAGCTGTGCATTATTGCATATGTGTATCCATGTGTGCATTTAACTTTCAGCACCAAGTATTTACTTGATGGCCAAAACCGTTCACAAACACAACTGCAGGCCTCATCAAGCAGATTGCCAGAAAATACATTCTACAGAGACCAACTAATTTGTTTTAAACATTTTCTACTTAACTCCACATCCCTGACATATTTTCAGACTTCCAACTACAAAAACAGAGCTGAGCTGCACCCATCCCTGGGCCATTGTGAATATCATTTGCATTTTAAGCATCAGCTGATGCTCTTATCGAGAGCAGTTATCAGAAAGCAGGGGTTCACGGGATGCTTCAAAATGCAGTATGGTCTAACAGAATTTTACAAAATCAGCACATTCTTGAAATGCAAATACTATGCATGAAGAAAATGGGAGAGATATGCTATGCAGTTTTATTCAGAATTAAGGGACCTCGTGGAAAAGAGTTTTATGATATGTATAAAGATGTATATGTATATTTATTGACATATTATGTCAAGACATTTTGTATTTTAAGTTTTATTTTTTCGTTAAAATTTGTAGGGTTTTTTTTCCGTCTTTGTTCTTATTGAGCATTTACACCTAGTTTAGCAACAACATTGAATACAAAGTGGCAATGCGGTTCTACAGCTACCTAGCTATTACTTTAGAGATTATACAGCATGGTGGTGTCATATCCGACCAAGTCTGTGTAACAAGAGGTGTGGACTGATGGACTGATTTTTGGACCCTTGCTGTTATAATTGATACAATAATTGTGACAAGTTTAAATTCTGTAAGTACTTCCTGTACAGATGTGATATCAACATGTGATCCCTGTAGCCCCACAGCTGGGATGATCTTTTTTAAAAAAAAATATGCAGAAAGATCTTGCCACTCTGTGGCAAGCCAGCTTTGTGTCACTGGCGGCCTCGTCCAAACCTGACTTTTTACTAAACTAAGCTAATCACCTCACAGGTGTAGCTTCATTCGTAAGCACAGAGATGAAAAAAAAGTTTCGTATCTACTCATCCTGTCTAGAAACCACATAAACTATTCCCTTACAATGCATTTGTGCCCAATTCAGTCTCCACATACAATCTGCTCCTAAAGTTTGTGCTCATTTTATGATTTTTTTAGACACCTAAAGCTGGATCCCACAGGGGATTAACCATTGACCACTTTTTGAATGTTCTCTGTATTCAGATGGTCAATTTACAACTCCATCCCCTCTTTAAGAATGTAGAATAAGACAGTCATATATATTTGAGTCTACATATATTTTTGATTGTGTTTTAAGTGCCACACATGCCCCTAAATACTGATGACCACTGATGTCACGGCAAGTTTGTCGTGCTTAGGACCCAAAGATCTGACCAGAGCTTTGCCTGTGAGTAATTACTCTCTGCCATCAAGGGAACCTTGGAGAAGACATGCATCACTCATTTACCAAGGTAAAAAAAAATCTCATTGGCTCACAATGGCACCCAGGAGCAGTGTGCAATTAATTGATAAACGCCAGGACGTGATGTCCCGTCAGATAGTATGGAAGGGCTGCAAAAGAGTGCACTGGGGCATGAATCAAAGACTGAAAATGCATTAAGAGAAAGTTAGTGAAATGCCATTAACCTAGCAAAGCCCTCAACTGATAGTGGAGGGCAATAGCGTGAGTTTTAAATTGCACCAAGCCCTCGAGATTATGGAAAAGTCTGTAAGTCTTCCATGAAAGGCTGCAAACCCATTTTGATTACTTCTGACACAGGCTCATGAAGTTCCATGAGCAATGACTTTGAATCTGAAAACCATCATTAGGGATGCGGTAAATGTGTTTTGACCGAGTGATTATTGTATATACACATGTGCTGATTTATAATCAGATTGAAATTTTAGGGAAAAATATCATACTTTGCTTTGGTTGGTTGTATTGTAAATACTGTGCACATGCCAGCATGACTACATGTTTCCCATAATAACGTTAGTATTAGTCTCATCCCAAAGGGCACCATCAATAAAGCTAAGGGTTGAGTTCCTTTCCTAAGCAGTGGACGACAAATCAGCAGACTTGGCAAAGAGTAGAAGCTCTCCCGTTATAGAGGAATTTGGTAAAAAACATATGTATAAAAAAGTACTCATCCTCCCTGAAATAAACACACGCAAAGAGACACATGCATACTCCCTCCTCGTATTCCCACAGAGATTCCCCTGGCTTTGATTAATCTCCACCGTCAGGGGGAAGTTCCTGTGTTTGGGTCCCGACAGGCAGGTTGCCCACTCCACATCTGGAAGCTCTAGTCCTGCCATCTCCAGACACACACAGACACACAGTTGCACTAAAAGGCTGCTGCCGCCAACACACAATTCATCTGAAAGCTCTTTCCCAACTTTCCCCACTTTTGCTACCTTTGTTATGATTCAAACCATCTTTGGACGTGGATTTAAGTCATTCTTATTTTTCCATTATCTATTGGTATTTTTAAGAGGCAGTGTGAATCTATTAAACTTATAGTTTTTTTAAAAAATGGTGTTGACAAGTTCTTTATTGTGGATAAGGCTCAGTGTAAATTTATTGAAAAAGACTTGGCTGCAAGAAAGATAATTAATAAAAATCTTCAAAAGAAAAAGTTATTCTGAAATGCTAAAAGGTTAAACCAGACAGTTCTTTGTCATGTACCTTAGATTCCTTTCGTTGTTTTAGTTTTGTTTTAGGTGGATAGGTGTCCACAGTAGACAATGAAGATGATGGTGATGTTACAGTCAGATATTTCTAGCTCCTAGTTTAAAGTTTTATGGCAGAAAATTGTCATCCATGCAGAAAATCCACACAAAATGCCAAGTTTCTGTGTTAGAGTCTTACATCTTTGTGGAGCTGCCACTCACAACAGCAAACTAGGAGGATAAACTGCAGTAGATAAAAATACAACAAAAAGACAAACATTACTGACAGAGCCTTGATTAACTGACATTTCAGTTTTCACTAACCAAATATCCACCTTTGACTCCATCTTTGCACCAGCTTTTCAAGAGTTGTGACTTGTGTCTTCTACACAACTGATTATGCCATTGTGTGAATACAGGGTTCATTGATTGTGCATTATTCATGTTTATGCAGCTAATGCAATAAAACTGCAGCCCAGTTACTTGCTGTTACCATTGTAATGCTGCAGCATTTGTATTTGGCTGATCTGGGTATAGAAAAGCAAGTGTTTCACTCTGACCATTGAACCATGGACCTGTGTGTGCAGATGTAATGGAAGGCTAACATTTGTTTTTTGTCACATTGCTATCATTCATATATACAGTAACAATTGAAAAAAAGACTATCTTTTTTTTCCCTATCACAGCTCTTCTTTACTGTATACGGCTTGTCCAGAATCCTAACACATGCAAAATTCATTTTTATCTGCAAAACCCTTTGAATCCTTGTATCTAAAGCTTAGACAATAACTTTCAGCAAAAGCAGTGTCCTAAAAGCAATAAATCACTGTGTGAACATAGCCAGTAGTCTCATTGCAGTGTTTCAACGCCACATTGTATTTACGGATTGGACCTTTATGGAGTTAAAAGGATTCTGTCTGAACTGAATGTATACAATATGTGGTGTGTTGGTGTGCCAGGAACAGGCTTACTCCTCCATCCTTCATAAATGAAAGCTAAGTGAACTCAGATATACTGTAGGGGATGAGTGTGTGCTGAATGAAATCAGAGCATGCAGTGAATTAAAGCAAGAGTGGATATTCTTATGTTAGTGCCTTTGCCTTTTAAACACTTTTAGGAACCAAACCATTGCCATTGTTTGCTGTCAGACTGAGACATTCTTTCTATCATGTAAAATTTAATCAATTTTCATAGCTTTTGATGGTATTACATGTAACATATAATGGGTATTGTGGATTTTTCAGGGATGGGCTAAAAAAATCCTATATTCGTCTGAAAGGTAGTGAATATTTAGTGAACACTGTTGGTAAAAAAAAGTACACTTTTGTGTATTCAGTGGGGAAAGTTAGGTTATAAAATCTAAAGTCACATAACTAATCAAAAGTTTTCAAAGAGCAGAAATTCACAATAAATGCAAGTAACAGCAATATGAGGATTGATTGTTAAAAGACAGAATAGACATGGTGCATTCACAACAGTTAAGGAACACAAAACATATTGTCATAAGTCTTTAACTGATGGCCATAATTGTAAAAGAAAAATGTATGTCTGATATTCAAATAGTCAGCCTCATTTGAATTTGCACTCTTTTAACGTTCATATTGCATCCCACAGTAGATGAACGCATGTGAGTCACATTGGTTCAGAGACTGGCCTCTTCTGGCTGCTCCACTTTGACCTTTTTTGTGAGCGAGTGAGACAGGCCACCTTTCATTCCCAGACACTTCGTTAAGTCAACTTCCTCTCTCCCCTCGGACCAGAGTGTTATTGTAAAGTGTCACTTTGTGCTGTCACAGACAGAAGAGATTGTTCTGTTACTTCATGTGTGTGTCTGCGCACGGCTGCTTGCGTGTGTGTGTTCCACATTCTGTCCATATATCTTTCCAACTGTTTCGTAATAAGTTGTGTGTGGAGCTGTGTATGTGTGTGTTCGTGTGGCCAAAGAGGGTGGCTGTCTGAATGTTTGCTGTGACATGACACTGCCACTCAGTGGACTGATGCCAGAATGCAACAGACTGTACACACTCTGAAACTGTTGTAACACACATTACATACATGTTGTTACATGATACTGTTGCACTGCATTTTAAAGTAAAATAAGTAATCTATATGGCAAGAAACAGAAAGAACACTGAATGGTAACTGACACAGCTTACAGTTGGTTACAACTTATTGATGTATTTAAAAAATCAAAGAATTTTACCAAACCAGGGGCAAATCTCACAATGGAAAACAATTTCTAACTTAAACATCCTTTTTTTTACACATAATGGTCAAAAAATTACACTCTAATACACCATTTAGAAGGATAGACCGATTATTCATGAAGACACAGCCAGCAGCTGATTAGCTTAGCTTAGCACAAGACAGGAAAAAAGGGAACTCATCTTGCTTGTCCCAAGCAGTAATGCCTGAGAAAAAATAATTGAGGTGTTGTTTAACTTTTGTTTAAAATTGAAGGATAACCACTGTAGTTTTTTAAGGTGGATTTACAAAAATAACATTTCTTCAGTGGGGAACAGTAGAATACAGGTGACAGGAGTAAAATTTTTTACCTTTAAAATAGCCGAGATTAGTTTTAACCCCCTGATGCGCTAACATGCTAGTGGGCTTTTAGTCTGGCTGAAAAATGAATTTGTTATTTGATAAAATCTCCAACTATTCCTTCGATTAGTGTTGCCTTAAATTCTTATAAAAATTGGAGATATGACCACCGTTTGCTCCAGTACTGCACATTAAACTGCTATCATTAAAATACCCCCTTTTTGCTGCTTGCATTAACAGGATACTTTTAAGACACAGGATATCTGGTTTCGTTACCATAGTGGAATTTTGATAACACCCCAATTATCGGAAAGTGCTTCAGCAATTATCAGAGCGTGACACCACTGAGGCAAAGTTTAGAAGATAATAGTTGTCTTAATTTAAATTTCCACTGCCGAGCAAACTTTTCTTTGAACTTTGAACAAGCTTTTGTACCATGAAGTCACCCCAGATTGGTCCCCCGGGCACCGTGGGCGGGGAAGGTTATGAGAGCGGACGGATTCGTGGACAAATGAAGGTGATGACACAGACGGACCGAGCGAGCACATGAGAGAGAGAAGACAATGCAGTAAAATGTCGATAAAGTGAAATTGGAGATCAAGCCAACAGATGGAGGAGCAAAGAATTTGACCTGCCAAGTTGCTTGTGGCACTCCATGCAGGGATAGACGGATACGTACAGTCGGGAGATAAAAAGGGAGGGAGAGTGGGAATGACAGATGCACGGTGGGGAAGAGCGAAGGAGGGGGAGAAAGGAAGAGACTGGGAGATGAGAGGGAGGAAGTGAGACCAGCACGATGGGGAGGCGAGCAGGAGATGAGTGGGCAAGCAAAAGTGAAATCATAATATTAAATTACACCGAAAAAAGAGGGAGATGGCAAAAAATGAACAAGGAATTAAGAGAGGGAGTCAAGGAAAAGCAGGGGGGTACAGTTGAAGAGGAAAAACGAGAGAACAGGGGAGAGGCCACAGTTTGCCTTCCTCTAATTCTGATGTGGAACAATGGCTGCCTATCATTCTGTCAGCACCTAAAGGCGCACAGGGAGTGAGAAGGTAGGAGTGACACGGCGCTAGAATCAATGAGCTATTGTCTGCGCATGAGTCTCCGCCGAGTCAAATCTCACTCGGTTTCCTATTAAAAGTTCTAAAACTATGAGTAATGGCTGGAGCTGGGACTCTCTCGTAAACAGAGAGATTGTGCAGATGCATGCAAACTGAGGACGCATGCATGTGTCTCAACGTGACCGAGGCCCACACATGCTCAACAGTCTAATACTTGTATAACACTTATTACAGATGAACAGACACACACACACACACACACACACACACACAGCTCCTATTTTGAAGGCCTGACTGTTTATTCCCATTCTTCTTCTCTCTCTGTTGTTTTAATGCACATTTTCAAGAGACAAAAAAAGTTTTAATGGAAACAGCCCCTGCGCTTAGAGGAAAGTAATGGAATTCATTAGAGGACGTCATTGTTCAATGTTGAATGTGTGTGTGTGTGTGTGTGTTTGTGCTTTTTTCCTGAGAGCACAGGAACCATCGAGCTAACAATGCACTGTCAACATTTACAACTGGACTTGGTGCACCCTCCCTGCACCAGCCACAGATACAAACCAAAATGCAGAAACTGAATCCTGTACAGCACATAATGCATAAACACGCATGTAATTCATGTACACCGAGTCACACAGATACCAGTGGATTATAAAAGAATGTAAAGAATTATGTGCCTACTGCATAGAGGCCATTGTTATTCCAACTTTTGACCTCTATGAAGAAGGAAACAGTGACACACTAGACTACACAATCAAAACCCCAAAGGGAGCATTTAATGGTCACAGCGACTGACCCTCAAACCAAAAAGGCCACAGACACGAGAGGCTAGTTTAGGGATCAGGGCTTGAGCTTGCCCCAAGGATCTCTACCGATTCACCTCTCATAAGTTAGCAAGAATAAGATTTGAAGTCAGTTATACTTAATTTAAATTTAGTTTTATTTGCCTGCTGTCTGTTAGTAAAGCATTTTTTTTGTGGTTTCTTGTCGTATCTCCAGTTTGCTCTGTCTCTTTAAGGACAAAGTTAATAGATGCTCCCTTTTTTGCAGCTGCTAATTACAGCATTGGTAGATCTGTCTCTCCCTACAGTGGTTTATGTTGGACAAACAGTAAACAGCAAAAGAGACGATGAAGCCAACAAACCAGAGCAGTGAGCCAATAAAAACTTTTTACAGCTACAGTAAGAGCTAATTTGTTGTGCTCTGACACATTATGGTGATAATGCTGCTGCTTCTGATGCTTTCAATGTCTTTTATGTGAAATGTTTTGCAATGAAAGTCACACAGTTGTCGAACAATTAAAAATGCCAGCCAGTCAGGGCTTATCAACAGCACTGTGTCAGCTTCCTCTCCAGAGTTCTCCACATTTTTTCCTTTTTGGTAACTTCATTTACTAAAAATAGTAAGAAAAAAATACTTTTTTAAATACTAAACAATGCATGTATTCTTTTGGCTGGTGTTATTAGGTCAGTAACAGCTGGGAACTAAACTTTGTTCTGGATCTTAACAATGTCAGTAGCCATATCCATACATTTATTCAAGGTGATGATATATTTTATTTGGTAGTCTGTCCAAGGAAGCACTAGATGGTGAGGAGGGAAGTTGGTGCACCTACTTAAATGCAAGATAAATAAAAGTTTAATAGATAACCTCGTCCATGAACATGGTTCCTCCCTGACTTATTTCGGAAAGATTTTCATTGGCAATGGTGGTTTATTAACAATAAAAAGAAAGAAACAATCCCAGGCTACTCACAGCATCATCAAACTATGATTTTGTTTGCCCTTAAGCAGCAGAAAACCCATACTGTGAGTTTTATCAACTGCCTGATCAAAACTCTTACAGATACACAATAAAACCACCAGCATGCTCTTAGTTGCGCTCCAGAACTGAATTATCTTCTTCAGTCTTTATGCAATGTATGCAAGGCAATAATCTTATTTACAAAACGTATTTCCTGCACTTGATAAATGCACATTACCTTGCAGCACTTCATTTGTGCACTACAGGAACATTTTCAGATATGTCTGATTGGACCCTGTATGGTCATTTGGTTCATTGGGGGCTGCTCCAGTTTTACTAAACTGTTCCTGTTGCAAGATCCTGTTTCACACATTTTTCTCAGACTGCTGGATGGAACCTGTGGGAAATGAATATGCTAGCATTAGAAACAATTTCTGGTCTATTAAATTAACCAGAAGCATTCAGGTAATTAAAGTAAACTTACAACATGCTGAAAATGTGGGTGGAAACCTCAACACAGTTTCTCTAATAGCTTCATCAGCAGCTGAATGAAAACACTTCCCAAGTAATTTCGACATGGTAATCATTCAGAACACCAGGCAAAGCTTATGGCAAACCCTCAGTTTATTTGACTTCAGCCCACTACATGTAAAAACATGGCTTTTCTGTGACCTGTTAATATGGTACAGTTATTATTCTGGCTTTAGCCCAGCTCTGTATGCAGCGCTCAGCTCATTTCTACACGTATATCTGCTCTCGGTGTGCTGTGTTCAAAAGCAGGGTCAATGTGGTTCTAGTTAGGAAGGAAAACTGGAAGACAAAGAAGCAAGAGAAAGGAGAGCAGCCTATGTAAATATTCTCTTAAATCAACATGTTGGAGCACACTTCCCCCGATGATTTTGACATACAGAACTATCAACAGCGTAAAATAAATATCTGCAAACGATAAAGGAGCACTTTGGGGTTTATCAGCCCTGTGTGTGTGTGTGAGAGTGTGAAGAGTTGAGTGAGGAGAGTGGTTGCTGAGTATGTTTATGTTAATATATGTACGTGTGTCATAATGAGAATTTAAGGTGGAAGGATGGAGAATATGGGGACATGTTTGTCTGCCTCACAACCATGCGTCTGCGAGAGGCGTGGTTGTGGGAGGTAAGCGTTGGCGGTTTTTTGGGCGTCTTTTAAGAACTTGTATGTATAAATATCCAGGAAAAGCCACATTTAGAGAGCCAGCAAACCAGCTAACCAACCAGCCAACCAGTCGCACACGGTGCCAGACATTCCACAAGGCTCGTTTCCCCCCACATTCCCTCTTTTTTCTCCCTTACCGGCAACAGAAACTCACGTTGAATCCATATCAACTTGTTATCTGCCCAGTTTTACAAGCAAATGGGATACATTACAAGTTCTTTTTTCCCTGGCTCTCTATTACTTATGCTCTTTGAAGTTCATGTTTTCCTAAAAAAAAAAAAAAAAACTCTTCCAAATGAAATCATTAAATTTTGTTGCACAGTTACAAAATCTTTTTAGTAGAATATATTAATTCCCATGCAGATCAACGTATTGCAAATAATATCCTTAAGACAAAAACAAAGTATTATTAAATGACAGTTGGGAATGGTAAATATGTGGTAAATACATAGAGAAAACCAGAAGTATCTCTTCCTCGGGACAGAGTCTCTGAGTCTTTATATTTTATGTTTATGTTTGGATGGTTTTGAGTTTCACTTTATTTGCGGTCAATACAATACACTAAAACAGATCTTTATTTTTATTGTAAATGGGAAAAATATAACTGTTATGTAGAGAACGCCCCCTAAAGACAAATTTATTGCTTACATGACACTGAAACTCACTGTTACAGTGTGACAGCAGTTACTGTCTGTGTAACTGTGTATTTTCACATCCATTCTCAGATGATGGAAAGTTTTGAAGTGTTTACATCAACAGTTTCTGAACTATCACACCAACAGGATTTTGTAACATCACAACTAGTCTGGAGGTTAATTGTTGTCTGGTGTGTGTAACCCTAACTATTACACTGGTATGGTGTGGGAACCAGTTACCTCCAGGGCTCATACACTGAGGCCGAGTGCACAAACACATGGGCATTTTTTTAAAGTGAGATTCTCGTCTTTGTTCTCAAAAACGTTGCGTCCTCAGAAGCACTCTTTTAAAAAAATTCTGTCAAAATAACAATATAAAAAACACAAGAGAGGCACTGTTAAGAGCATGCCAAACCAACAGACTCTGGGATAAAACTCTCGGGGGGGAGTAAGACCCCATACTGTCATGGTTTGCTTTTTTAGTCATTTCCTATTTATTTTTTAATTTGTCTCATTGTTTCATGCTTTGTTCTCCTTCCTGTATTTGTTTGCTTTTCCTACTCTTTTTGATTGATGATGAGTTTCACCTGTTCTTCGTTTGTTTTTCCTCACCGGTGTTTTTAGTCTGTGTTTCCCCCTCTTTCAATTACTGGTTCCTCTGCATCTGTTCATCAGCCCTCCTTGTTTTCTTGTTTTGCAGCCTTGCATCCTTCTGGATTTCTTTAGCTTAATGCCCTTAAATGTACTTTAAGTAAAACCATAAGAACCAAATTTTATGAGATCAAAAAAAAAAAAAAACTGTGGCTGCTTTAACTTTGCTTTAACTTTAAAAAAAAAAAAAAAGTGCATCAGTTTTATTCACAACATGAAACTATAGTAGAGACTTATACAGAGACAGTCTGAAACTATAGACTTTATATGGAGACTTTCTAGTTAGTGTTTCTCCAACCATTGCCTCGGGGGATCAGCATGCCCCTCTTAAATAAAAAAAAACTTATGTAATTTATGCTATTTGCCCAGTGGACTCGTTTTATTGGGCGTCAGCATGATATTCTTTACTGCATTTGCTGTCATTTACGGTCACGCTGCTTCCTCTCCTCCTCTGTGTTTGCCTGTAGGGCGGGGCCCACACAGGGCAGAATAGAGGGGAGACATGTTACTGGAGTTAACGACGACTCATTACTGTAAGTGCAATAAAAGCTTTCCGACAACATAAATTAATTACTAAATGTAATCCATCTAAAACCCAAAACTGCTTTTTAACCCTAAATATGGCAAAATCTTTCTATTATTTATTTAATCCTGAGGATGTTGTGATTAAATTTAGGGGGGACTTGTTTCTTAAGAATCTTAAAGAAGGAAAGTTTCTAAGCCAAGTTCATGTCAAATTTTACAAAGCAGCTACAGAGAGCATTCAGACTGGAAACATCTCAAATTGACCTGAGATGACCACAGACTAGGACAACAAGACACTGTGGTGACTGATTAAAAACACCCAGAACATCATTTGTACCCTTTTGTCCAGTATCAGTGATATCAGTGAGGTGGGGGGCCTGTTATGAGCCCAAAGAATATTAAAAGACTACACCTACTGACTGACTGACTGACTGTTCATCTGTTGTTGTACCAGATCGCTCAGCAACTGTTTTCCTCAGGTTGTGAGACGTCTGCAATCATCCTCTGCACTGGAATATGTATCCAAAGACAGACAGACAGAGAGACAGACAGACAGACAGACAGACAGACAGACAGACAGACAGACAGACAGACAGACAGACAGACAGACAGA
>JAQMCX010000045.1:13235476-13310170 GCA_029814765.1 Acanthurus leucopareius
TAATTAAAATAGGTTGTATATCAATAACATCACCAAAAAAAAAAATATATATATATGTGTGTGTGTGTGTGTGTGTGTGTGTGTGTGTGTGTGTGTGTGTGTGTATATATATATATATATATATATATATTAGCTTGTATCTTTTTGTTTCTAACAGCAAATATCTGGTGAATAAACAAATCAACTTATTTAAAAAAAAAGGTCCTTATAATAGAATAATTAAATGAAGTAAGAAACAACAAAACAAAAAAAAAACAAGACATGTCTCAGAATTTAAAAAAAACTGAAGCAGATTTATGACTGTAGTAGTAAAAGGCAAAATCTAGCTGTTTGTTTCAATCAGATTTTTAGACAAATTTTGGTAGATAATGAATTTTAATAGACTTAATGTAACGTCTCGATGCGATTCACTTGAACCCTCATTCCTAAAATGAAAGAGCAAAAGAAGAAACAAAGCAGTTTGACCTTGAGAAGACCCCAAGCTCATGACTCCATTGATTTGACAGTAAAAATAAATATTTAATTTATGATTTTGGAGGAAACCCATTACTCAGAGAGAGAATTTTTGAGAGGAGGCTGTGTGGCTGTAAATTAAAAGTTGCAAGACATATTGCCATTTGAGACAATGTTTGGCCATGTGGTGATAACGAAGTAGGATCTGATCACATAAAGGTTTTTCAAACAACTATGTGAGGTTTGCCTGCTGAAATGTGTGTGTATTATGAAATTGTAAATTTTTCCAGGCAGCGTTCAACTCCTTTTGTGGGTCATGTCCAGGTGCAAGCATCACAATTTTTTGATGCAAAGATGATGCAGGCATCTGAAATGCGCTGGGGACATTGATGGAGAGGGAGGCGATAGGAAAAAAAGTGTAATTGGTGCGACAGAGCGTGGAAAATTGTGGCATAGTGTAATTCAAGTTCCTTTCAAAATGTTTATCCAAAGGCTGGTTACTCTTACAGGGTTGATAGCTTTGACTTTCTTAGTTTTGACCACTTGTGCATCATGGTCCAAAGATTTAAATTAAAACAACATGTCTTTTAAAACCACAAACCTTAAGTTGAAAGATATGAACATGAGCCAGAGGTTGCACGCTCCTCACCATAATGGAACTCATATTGCACAGAAACATCTTCTTATGTTATTTTACTGTAGATGAGAAAGTATTAAGCACTAGGGAGATAATTATGTCGAAGGCAGAGCTATCCTCAACACTTACATTTCATGAATAAAACTGAAATTTATTAATCATTAGCAGTTTTCCTAATTATTCACTAGACCTTTTATACCTTTGATGAATACTTTAAATGTCCTTACCTCAAAATGTAGTGCGCTTCCTGCACATAGATAGATAGATAGATAGATAGATAGATAGATAGATAGATAGATAGATAGATAGATAGATAGATAGATAGATAGAAGAAGATGAAAAAAATCAATGGTTTGAAAGAATAACTGACAGGAGAGTTGATTCTTTAAACGTCAAATTTACAAAAGTCTCTCTTTATCATGACAGAAATATTTTTAGAGATAATCTAACCACAAGAGTGTATTCTCAGTAGAAATGTTTTGCAACAATAAACTCAGACATTTCAAGTCAAGCATGACTGGCTGTTTCCTCTGCAGATGATCAAAAGCCCAAGAAATACACGCATGGCAAACCGCTAATGATACATACAAAAGATACAGATCTTGATGTGAGGAGTTTGAAATGGGTGAATATCTATTTCATGTTTGCTATACAGTTCAATATGTTTCTCTTCCTGCTGATGGTTCATCATCAGTATGCTGTACATGTCTTAACAACTCCCACATTCCTGTTCAAATTGTCTATTAATGCACAACCATTAAAGGCTTACTAAGTTTGCCACTGAGAAAATCTTGACTGACAATCAGAGGATAAAGCTTTAAGCATGACATAAACCTTGTAATCCTGTATCTTAGCAGATTTAGACTTGGTGTAACCTCAGTTTCAGCTTGTTTATCTCCTTGGCTGTGTCTCTGTTCCAGCAAAACAAGCAGTGCTCCAGACAATAGCATACCTATTCACATGTGAGGCAGGGAGCAGAATTGCAGCATCTGGATGTGACAGCCGATCCCCTCTCTCTCTCTAATCCTCAGTGCAGTTGTCTCTCTACTCAGACACATAGGGGATCGAGTGGGCCATCCATTCACATCCTGCCTGCCACAGGGCAGATAAACAAAGGAAAACAGAGAAAATGGCCACATAATCAATAAGAAACATTATAAGGAACTGCAGATTGCATTGGCTGTGTTTGTATTTCATTAGCTGGCAAAAATTTACTTCTCAGTTTTATTGAGATGGAGGCTGATTAGTAAGCCAAGTGTCTCCTCATGCTGGAATCACACAGATGGTAAGATGCGTGAATGCAAGTATTAGATCATTAAGATACATTAAAAAATACTAATACTTAAAAAAGTACTTTGAATAAATGAATAAACACTTCTATCCACAGACTATATGTGCTTATAAGCTATTTATTAAAAGGGACTACATGTAACATATTAACATTAATTGATCTTTAAGTCTCCTGACTTCGAACGTGGCAAAAAAATTGTCAAATCTACATCAGAACATCTCACCCAACATTAATTGATAGGTCACAAGATGAAGTACAATGGTTTACTTTGGTTTGGTCTTATATTATATGCACTAGCATCTGGATTCCTAGTTTTCACACAAGGCAGACTGAGCTCAACCTTTGGCATGTGAACAGTTACCTTTCTTCCAGTCAACATTAATTGTGCTGGGAATAAAAAAAAGAAAGAAAAGGGACACTCAGCTCCATATCAGATTTTTTAATAACTAGCATTTCAACCATGTGTCTTCTTTGGGGTATGTGTCGCACACATTTTTGCACCAATCTTGAATTAAGTTCACACTGCAAGCCTTAGCACTCAATTCAGATTATTTCTAGATCTTTTTTTTTTTAGGCTGTTCACTTTATTTTTTAAAATGTGGTCAATACTGGATTCCAATGTGAACCAGTCACAGTCCTAAAGTGACCCACATGTGCAAAAGCATAGTAAAACAATGTCACATGCAGCACGCTAAGTATGTAAGCACAAGCAAACAAAGAGAATACAGTGGTAACCATGAAGACCACAGACGTCGGTGTTTACGGTTTCATCTATAAGTTATTGTGTAGAGGAAGCAGTCAAATGTTTGAGCAGATGATAACCAGGAGGAGGATGAAGAGAAGGAGAGCTAAATGTTTAATTATGGCTTATTGTAGAGCAAAAGCTGCTACCTCTGTGCAGAGGTGTGTGTGGATGCACAGTTGGAGCCAGGAGTGGTTGGATCATGACGTGAATGGCTTCAGTGAAACAGATTTTTTTAAAGAAATTTCAGGATGTCAAGGGCTTCTTTTAACTACATTTGCCAGTGCCTCTCCACAAGACTCTCGCAGAAAGACAATCACTTCAGGTGACCCATTTGCCTGAAAAAGCGTGCTGGCATTGCATTGTATTGGCTCGAAACAGGGGTGGGTTGCACCTTGTCCTCATGCCTGACTACATTAGGCTACCTTAACACGATCATCACCAAGAGGAAGTAAAGTCAGATGAATTCATATGCGGGTCACATTGCTGTTCAGACTGAAGTCATATTATAAAGAATCAGCTCTCTTCCAGATTTAAAAACCCCATGAAAGTGACCTCATTTGAAATTAAAAGGTCAGTTTCCATGTGATTTGTGCTGTTCATGCCGTCATGGAGGGTAAAAAAATCAGATCTGGCCACTTGTGGCTGCAGTGTGAATGAAGCTTTTGAGAGCACTGGTCCACACAGGTGCAGCTCGTCAGGTATGTGCGTCAGGTGTAATCTATTCTCAGTTGTAGCAGATAATTACCACAGACTCTCAAGGCAGACTACCTATTGAGAACAGACAAAAAATAATACAAAAAAAGACAACAGAGAAAATAAACATTGATTGTCCACATAAAATCTGATATGATTTAAATAAATAAACCCAGAGGACATGTTAACAGAGGATGTCCTAGGACTTTAATGAAAACATTTTAAATCAAAGTCTATATAAAACCCACGCTGAGTAAGTGTCCTAAATGATGAATCAATGCTCTTTAAAATCACAGCAAAGGTATGTGTGGCAAACAGCCTGATGAAGACACCCTGTTGAAACGTTGGTGATTAAAAGAACTGATACAGAGCTGACTGAGCAGAGCTTTTTCTTATTTTCCCTGTCTGAATCTTGCTATTAGCACTAGCACCTCAAAAAGACTTTGGTGTGCATCTGCTCACTCTTTTATTGAACGCTCATTATGGTGTCATACAATCATACTTCAATAACACGTTTTAAACTAGACATCAGTTCTGTATATGAAGTACACAGTAATTTGACTTGTAAGTGCTTCTAAAATGTTTCATTTTTAATGTTTATTGATTTTTTCTAAAGGCTTAAAAGGGGAACTTAAAGTAAAGTGTTGTGCTGTAAAAAAAGAAGCACCCTTATCTTCTTTGAGAAGCAAAAGGAAACTCTAAAGGGGGATAAAGAGTCCAGTCGGAGTTTTATTTTGTGACTGCAATGTATCACCTTGAAAGGTTGGAAATAATTGAACACCATGAGGTTCACTCCTGATTACATTAATCGTCTTTCGCTTAGAAAGGTCATTTTACAGTCTGGTTAACTACGGACAATAAGAATCAATGGCTGGCAAATTATGACATTCATAAGAGCTGCTTGTGGTTGTGTCTAATGGGCAAGCTAACACTATTTTAAAGAGATTAGCAAGATGAGAAATAGAATATGAAGCCAGATGAGACGTGGCATGAAAAACTGTGACCATTAAACACAGTGAATGACTGGAAAGTAATTCACCTCCTCTGCTCTTGCCATACCCACTAAATGGTCACTTCATGATTACTTTTTAACCTTTCTAACCATTCATATAAATATGACAAATCAGATGGTACCCACCAAGTAATTCCAGTCAATCTGCATCAGTAAAAAAAAAAAAAAAGGGTTAGGAATTAGCACAACAGATGGCTGTTGTCCTATAAAAACCTTGCAACTTTGGTGGTTTTGTGTTGTGATGGTGTGCTTAAAGACACACTGCAGATTGAAAAAAAAATGTATAGAATATCAGCTAATGTAACCCAATTAGAAGATGAAATTGTTAAGAAATTATTTTTTTTAGTTTTTTAAAGATAGAAGGTGTCTGATGATAATTAAACATGGTAAGTAGATGATTTTAATAAATCTGATTTTGTTGAAATATGGCTATCTCTGAATGTACTGCTGTACTTAATGACCTCCATAAATGTGCAATTATTTATGCAAGAGTTACTCTATATGTGTTACAGTATTCATGCACTTCAAACCCAAGGAAAAGGGATTTTATTGCAGCGTTAGTTTTTCACTGAAGCAAAACTTCAAGCATTTTACTCAAACACCCACACAAACACTCACACAGAACTGCACGCACTGCACAGTCAATCTTCTCTACACATCACAATAAAATTCAATTGCACTGATCTGTTATTGTTCTGTCATTAAAGCAATTTTTCATCTCAGGCTAGATGGCTAGGAGGAAAATATTTTTAAATGATATCCTTCCTACAGTCCAATATATTTAAAGCTTCCTGCAATACATGTGCACACTTAATCTAAACACACATGCATCAGATGAACCCGCATCCATTCTGAGTATACATTACTTCTGCAAATGGACAATCAATAAGACGAACGGGAGTCAATACTTAACAGCTGTGGCCAGAAATGTGGTGGGCATTCTGAGTAGTGTTCCCTATGAAATGTAAGATTGCTTCAAGGCTTTTTTTTGTGTTTTTTTTTTTTTCCCTGTTAGCTTCAGCTCACAAGCTGCTCCAGTGCACCAGAAGAAGCTGCTGGCAAACAAAAAACAACAACAACAACAAAACAAAACAAGAACACTTGATCTTTGCCACTTGCAGCATGAATACAACAAGCAATTTGAAAATACAGTATTTCTGTTTGGAAGAGGAATAAAGTAGACTGGGTAAAAAGGCCTCTTTGCCAGAAAAAAAAATCCACAAGTTGGAGAAAAAGAGAAGGGAAAGAGAAAGAGAAGACAGACCACATAAAGTAAAAAGTGTAAAGTAAAAGTTTAAGCTGCTTTGGGTGAGCTAGAACTTGGAAAAGTTGAAATTGCAGTCTACTCAACTGCACACTTTGCATCATAGTTTACGAGTAAAGAACTAAAAAACATTTCACATTTGAATTTGAATTACATAGTTATTGTTATAGACGGACAGACGGACAGACAGATAGATAGATCAGTTTTTCTCTTGAACCTTGTATCTCAATATTCCAAGTTAGTAGATGTTTGTACTGTGCACGTTTAAAAATGGCAGACAGAGACAACATAAGAGAAGAAAAGACTGCAAAGAAAACAAAGGAAACGATAAAGAATCAGGGTTGATTTAAAACATAGAAAAGCAAATGAAGCTGCTCTCTGTGACTTGCATTGTACTTAATTAATAAGGCAAAGCCCTCTAAAATAAACAACAAACCACATACTGGAGGCTAGTTTCTGCTCTATATTTAATCAAAGAAGACTGACCCTCTGTGGCCAGCATTGTGCAAAAGCCCACACACACCAGTGATAAGCTTTTCCTCCGAACTCTCTGCCAGCAATTTAAGCCTTGCCCTTTGCCATAATCCCTCCCAGACTCACTACTGGCTGACATGCAGAAGAGTATCTATCCTAACTTAAGTTCCCAAACTGTGCACTGCTGATAATGTTCTGCAAGTCAAATGCCAATGAGACCAATGTGTAAGTCCTATGATATTGCTATTCCATACCATGTCTCAACTGTATTGTGGTGCACATAAAATTATGGAAGATCATGAAATTATTACAAAACTGTGCTCCTATGTTCTCTGCAGCACTGCGGACACAAGATGTTGTAACATTTTGTTTGACTTGTATAAAGAAGTGTGCCACGCTGCTGTTTGGTCCTTCTGAGTTTTTTTAACGGGACTTTGTCTGTCTTTGGTGTTATGTGTTCCATAATATCATGAACAGGGACAGACAAATTAAAATAATCTTAAAATAATCCTCAAAAGCCTAACGCACATTGAATGCACTGTTTATCATTATAATCTGTTTTCTTGTTTATTGTCCACTAGCCACTATGAGATTCCTTTCTATGGCCATTTCAACTTAAAAGAAGACAGAAGCATGTGTGTGGGTTTGTGTGTTTCAAGGAAGATATTTGGTTCAATGTGTTAAAAAACTAATTCCTAAGTTCAGCCAAAGCTAACATGATGATTCATCAGTCCAAGTCAGACAAATGAAGTGGGTTTATCATCATACGTTGAGTGGTAGTCGTACTTAATAGTGCTTAGTTCTTAATTTTACTCTATTTGAAGCAATCCCTCCTCTGCAGTTCATCAGGGCAAGCTGTCACTGATAACTTTATGTGTCTGTGAAAGCAGTATAACTTATAAGATATCCACATGAATTATTTCTGGACATCGAATTAGCGTCAACTGCACCTTATAATGTAATTTTTAAAAAGGTTCAGTTTTATGTGTGTTAAATGTAATAAATATATTAAAAAATATATATGTAAGAAAGAAAAGAATGCATTTTTACACAGAATGAGGAATGAAGCTCTTTGTGGCCAATCTAGCAGGAGGGAAGATTACATCTTATTTTCTCTCTCCATGTACACACACTACTCACTAAGAACATGTAAGTATTGCTGTTAAAAAGACTTACAACAATTTAAACCAATGAGTAAGATTTTGTGCTGTTTCTCGCCATATGCATAGCATCTACTGCTTACTTAAATGTTACTCAGCATTTAATTATTAATTTAGTGTAAATCTACATTCATGTATTATTAAATTTGATTTAAGATAATTGCTTTGTTGAACATGTTTTCTTTGATTCTGGCTTGTGCTTAAACATCAACCATAATAACTATTACTGTATTCCTGAAAAATGCATGCATGCTCAACAGTCATTATCTTCCCAATTGCAGCACGCTGCACACTGCAATCAACAAGATAAAGTTATGATTTGAATAATTTAAAATAGTTTTATGTTTTGCATGAACTTAATTTACACTTGATCTGAGTTTGCAGGGCTTGTTTTCTAATATGGTTAACATCCAGAATGATATGTAACAGCCAAAAGCAACAATATTGCATCACAAAATACAATAAGGAAGATCAGAGAGATCAGTGTTTTGTTTTATAGGTTTTTCAACTTCAGTGATTTTGCTTTTCTTCCAATAGTAAGGCAGTTATGCTGCTGGTTGTGTACATCACCACTCTACAATTTACCACCATTACAGCCCTAGAGTAAAAATGAGGCATAGAGCTGGAACATGCACATACTGAAAGCCCTGAAAAAAATCAATGTTTAAGATCAAGGTTATATGTCTCAGTATGCTTTGAAAGACAAATGAGTCATTCAATGTGGTTATTTGATTTTATACATATAGTATTTGAGTAGGATCCCTAAGTGACTGTTCAGATACTTGACAAGTTGTATGGATTTTATGCTTGTAATTGAGTGGTAAAGGTGGTGATCTCTGGGTCAGCCAGGATTAGCATGGGAAGGCAAAATGCAAACATCAACATTTTGCCTTCCCATGCAACAAAATATTTAAAATAAAAGTGTATTTTGTTGTGGTCTAACCTAATTGTCTAGATCCTCAAGTATAGCCCTGTTAAACACAGAAAGCTGCTTATATTTATAACTAAGAGGCTAAAAAAAAAGGACGGTCATCCTTTTACAATTTTTGCTTTAACAGTTACTGAAATTATTAATTGATTATTGACAGGTAATAACTGTTTACCTGTTGACCTGTCAGTTAATTGACTACACATTTTAGTTCTACCTGGTGCTACAAGGTAGGCCCATTTGTGCAGACACATTCACATCAGTTACCACTGTTGGTTTCAGTTCTGTGCCTGTGTTTTATGAGAACTGTCATCTCTGTTCAGAATCAAAGGCTTCAGAACAAATGTACTACAGTGAAAAGCTTGAAACAAAAAGAAACTCCTGTAAAGTACATTTTCTGGAAGAGCTGTCCATACCATTCTGCAAATATATAGCTGAACCCCCCAAGTTCCTTCAAAAAAAAAAAAAAAAACCCTTTGGACTATGTGTCACAACACATCTTTTTTGATATCTTTTTCTTTGCCCCAACCCCAGCGGATTGATAGCACGGTGACTCTACAGAGTGGAGCATAAAATGAATCATAAAAAAGTCACCACCATGTCCAGCACCAGAGCCCAGGCTTGCAGTCACTCTATGAACATCATCGCATGCTGTACTTTGGAGAAAGGGCCAGAGATATATGCATGCATACATGCCACCCGAGCATATATCTGTTAATTTTAACTGATTGATTAAAGCATCTCCATCAATGACTTAACGCCTCTTTTCACTTTACCCATAATTTCCCAACTTTTGTCCAGTCAATAACTAGAGAAAAACCAAATTCAATATTTTTTTTTTCACAGTCATTATGTTCAATAAAGCCAAGGGGGAAAACAAGAAGAAAACACACTACAAAAACCCAAGGCTTACCCAGTATTTCAAGCTTAAGTTCTTCTCAAGCAGTCTGCATGAGGCATTGGGTGAAATAACAGCAAAAAAGCAATTCTTTGATCCATCTCTTTTGCTTGTGTCAAGATATGCAGCCCAGCGCTTAAGTCTGTGACCCATGAGACAGAAAACATGTGATAGACACACACAGCATGAATATGTTAACCTTGCAGTCTGTGACAGATATCAGATTTACACAATATAAAAGAGATGACATTAAAATATTACACAAATTACAAATAATGTGATGAAAAGAAGTATTTCCTCTACCTGAATCATTGTGGATAGGAAAGAGGTCACATCTACCAAATGAATCACTGATTGATTGAACACCAAGTGACACAAACCAAACATCCAAGTGCACCTGTCTATCAGGTGTAGAGTTGGTCTAAATAAAGGCTGATATGCTCCCTGAGGATCCTACAGCTAATTTTTAAGTTTGCTAAATTGCTTATAAACTTCTTCCCTCAGTTGAGTGTGTGTGAGGGCTTTCTGCTGTTTCTGACAATGGCTTCCACTTTGTCGTTGCAAAGCATCTTTCAGCTCAAAATATTTGAAATTTTGAGAGTACTGGGAAACAGAGAAGCTGAACGGACTGCATAGTTTATATTGGAAAGTACCGTCATGGATTGCACCACCTTTCTTTGCAAGACCTGCCCCTCTCTGTCTCTGATTGGCTTATTCTGATATTCTGACCATAACCATAACCAGTTCCACACACTGAGCCTTATCCTAACCAGCACAACCAAAGAGGCAGCTCATTAGAGACTGAGTATGGCAGATCTTGCCAGGAAAAGCAGTGGGATCCATTACAATGCAATTGGGACAGAGAAGCTTAGTGGACTGGTTATAATTTGTACTGAGAACGGTCGAGCAAAGAATTTGAACAAAAAGCAGATTGTTAAGGACTTTGAAGTGCACAAAGCTCTAACATAACATTGTGTGTGCATGCGTGCGCATGTGTGTGCGCTTGTGTGTGTGTGTGTGTGTGTGTGGGTTAGCACTACATGCTGTGCTGAAAGCATCTCTCTTTGCTTTACCGTGTGTGGCTGTGTGCTGTTCATACTGGTGTCTGCATTGGCAATGCATTGGCACTGTTAAAGTGACAGAGATTTTATTGTGTTGCCTAATGTTGCCTAGTTTCAGTATTGTATATAAATACAAACAAAGAGACTGATCCCTTTGTTGACTTAATAGATAAAATTAAAGATAATTTCTCAGCGTACGTCTGGTATACAGCTGTAAAGACTCATTTATGAACATGTGACACATACAGCACTTACCCTAACTTGCATGCAAGATATAACACATCATCTTCATTTACAGACACAAATAGGCAATCCAAAATAACACATTTGAAAAAAGTTGGAAGTGAGTAAAAGTTTTGAAAAAATAAAAAGTTAAAAAAAGACCTCATACACCTAAAGTAATATCATTTTCAATTAAAAAGAGGTCTTTTTAACACACTGTCAGTGGAGGGAGCAGGGACGTTACATAGCGTACATAAGCAGAATATTGCCATTAACTAAAGTTAGTCTGGGGATTCATTTTAGTGATACCTTGATACTCTCCAGTGGAAATACAAATAAAATACCAGCATTTTCCTAAGGGTGTCACTGTGTTTGTCTTGCAGCAGGCAGAAGGATAAGCACCACTGATAGTATTACAGAAACCACCATTGTGGTGCAAAGCTCAATTTGTGGTATCAAATAAAAGTGAAGTTGGTGTTTGTTCACTAATGCCATACTGAAAGTCTATGTTCTAATCCTTGCTATTTAGTTACAACAGTACCACTTACACTCATGTCAGCTTGTTATGCATCTCTACTGCTGCTACTTTTGTACTTTCTGCATCATGTTTTCTCTTCTTCACGCTATGTAACGCTGACTGTTATAGGAATGGATGGAACTATTTAGAGAACATAATCTAATCTGGTTCTGCTGTTGTTTCTTCTTTGACCTTCCTAACATAAACATACATGTTATCAAATTATTATGCCACTAACATTTATACTGCATACTAAAACTGGGCTGCATACCAAATTAAGTTCTCCCTAAATGAACAGGCAGCCACCAGAAGGGGAACTGAGATGTGTTGGCCTCATTTTGAGAGTAATGCAGCTGCACATGCTCCCTGTAGCAACAATGAATAACGTCTTCTTGAACTAACAGGACCTCTGTCTAATCCCGTATTTTGTGCAGCATCAATTCAGCTATCCATTACAGGGATGCTGTGAAGTGCATCTCTGTATGTGATAGCAGGGCTGTGTTGTTTTAATATTGTATGAAAAAGTTGTAGCACTTTCTTATTTATAGCTTGCTTTTTGAAGATGAACTGTGATTACAGATTTATTTTGATGGAAGATTTGTATATTAACAGGAATGTAGCTGAAACACTTGTATATTTATAAGGAACAATATTACTATAAAGTCCAGTAGAGGGCCCTCTTTGTGCTCTAGAAGTAGGGTTATGATATCGTAATCTTTATTTAAGCAGTAGCTTTAAAGTCAAATAAAAAAAATTTGTTTAAAATTCAACTCTGGAAACACTGACTCTTCATTCATTTATTTCTCTTGATTTATAAACAACCTTGCTTTAAATTTGTTATCGTGGTTCTGACAAGTCGTGTGTGTGTGTGATATGCGTTTTGCCTTGTTTGTTTAGTTTGCTTAGTGCTGTTCTGTCACTGTGGATGTTTTAATCGTGTCCCGCCAAGGGACCGCAGATGAAAATTAGCCTGAGGCTAACTTTGGTCCAATGCACCAAATGGTAACATTTATGTTTAATACTGTACATGGTCCCTTACAAATAAAATAGATAAATAAAATATGGCTGAATTACAAGCTACATTTTAATTTTCCCTTTTGCCTCTTCATGCACCTCTGCCTGTCCCTGACACATAAAACACTTTGAATATATCATGATGTAGAATTACTGTGGTTCACTGGCCTGTAGGTTCTCTTTATTTATCATATTTTTTCTTTGCTTTCACATAAAACCTCAAGAGAAAAACCTCACAGCTTACCTATAGCGTAGACACTTCTTCATATCCTGAACAACAAAGTTGGCAAGTCGATAATCACTACATGGTGTGGGAAAACACTCCACATCATCCCGAGGTGTCCGAGCCTTGTGTGTAACAGGTCTTACAAATCGATATCACTAAATGGCAGCTTCAGAGATCTCATATAATTAGACAGAGACACAGGGAGAAGGAGAGAGCTCTACTCACCCACACAGATGAACATTAAACAACTGTTTTCAGTCTGCCTCTTATCATGTTTTACAAACATTCACTGCTTTCCTATCGACTAGCAAAGCTGCTCTCACCCGAAGTGTGGATTGACTAGCAAATTGAGCAGAAACAAGGTAGAGGAGCTAAAAGACATAAGACAGCAGGATTGTCTTTATCTATTTCACCCTCTACTTTTATCTGTGTGAAGTTATTAAAATCTCTGAGCCCACTAGAGCCACTCAGCCTCCTTTGTGTGTTCCTTTTTCTTTGTCCACTTTTTGTCACAGAGCTCTGGAAACAGTTACACAGGACACACACATAAAAACAAAGCTTAATTTAAGTAGACCCAAAGTTGTTGGAAGCAAAGTAAATCACTGCTGGATTCCATCCCCCCCCCCCCCATGCAATTATTTATCTCTGTTTTCTCTCTGGTTTTAAGCATAATTTTGATATAAGCAAACCCATGCCTGTGGTTGTAAGTAAAGCAGTCCTGTTTGATTTAAGTTTAAAAAGTATTTTGCCTAATATCTACATCTTTCCTCTTAATGCAATAATTCTGTTTTTAGTTGCCTGTAGCTGCACTTGGAAAATATTTCAGTGGTATGTTCAGTATTATACATACATATATATATATATATATAAAATGTAACAACATGTCTACTATTGGAATTCCATCATTAAGATTATGGGCCAAAGGCCATACTCTAAGCGAATGAGTCATTCTCTCACTGTTGCTAACTATCCCTCTAGTGTCACTTTCATTTCTCTTCCTCCCACTCACTGCAGGGCTGTCAGATCTGACAAGATATATGATGATGGGAATGTACCTATTTGCAGAAAAAGCCTAGAACCATTCACACACAGTTAAATGTGTACGTTTCCAAAAATGTCCCTCCTTTCTTTGTGAATCTGGCAATGTTAGACCCATATGTTCTCATTAGAACTTTGTTTCCAGAGATCATGTAGAAATCACTGTGATTCATCTTTAAAACAAGAGCAAATGGTGTTATAGGACCTCACCATGTTAAAGTCCTTGCAAATTGCACCTTAGTGTATAATCTGGTCTAAATCAAAATCTGGTTCTCTATTGGGTGAGAGTTACAGATACTCAGATGATTTAACTAAACTCAACTTTCCAGAATCTCCAAGGTTTCACACCTGTACATGAACTCTGTCCCAGGACCCATGTTTTCACCAGGTCACTTCAGACCCACGCTGCCCCTGCTCTCCCTCTCTCTCAACCCCACAGTGCTGTCAAGATTTACAGACCCAATCAGACCCAAAGGCAAGACACCAAACATGACAGGTAAGGGAGCAAAAAGTGAACTTAATAATAAAAGCTGATATATGGAACAGAGGACAAAGAAGCAACAAAATGTAACTCAAAAAGAAGGAAAAACAAAAAACTGAAAACAAACTGGGGAAAACACTGAGGAAAGAGGCAGAATGGATACAAGGATGCAGGGCCAGACAGCACAAACAGACGAACTGACAGAGGACGGGAAAGACAAGGACTTATATACACTTGGAACTAATTAACTCATCAAACACTGGTGACACAGCAAAACAGGCAGGAAATTAAACAAAGACAGAAAGTAAAGAGAGCCAAGAGGAAGACTTTCAAGATAAAACAAGAAATATCTACACTAAAACTCCAAACAATGACAAAAGCACAGTAAACTGCTCTTACTCTCCAACCCACAATGCACAACTGGCTTCCTCCTTTGTCCTGCTCAATGCAGATTGCTGTACTACCTTGGACTTATTAACATAATGAGATCTAATATTAACTAACAACTGATAGTGTCACTTTTCTAATAGTTATCAAGTTAATTATCATTTGTAGTTCTTTACTGATAATCATACTATGGAGACTGGATTAAGAAATTGGCTGCATTTCAATTTCTAAAGGTGGTGTTCTGAGGTAGATTTAGCGTAAATTACATCATATTACTTAACGTAGTTATTATTGTATAACCGATAACTAAAAATCAATCTGTTTCAGCACCAAATTCCACAATAACAGTGCAGATTTTTCCACAGGTTTCAAGGAATGATACTATAATTAGTTGGTTTGCATGAAGACAAACCCTTTTTCAAGAAAATAAACTCTTGGGGCTCTATTTTCGTAGGCCAGGCGCAGTCTGGCGCAGCGCAGCACACCCACAACTCAGTCCCTCCCACCGGCGCAAATGGCGAAGAGGGAAGAGAGAAGGCGTGAGTGGGTTTAACACAGCCGAGTGTGATCTTCACCAATCAAATGAACGCCTCTCCTTGCCTTTACATGCGCTGCGGGCGAGGCGCAGTGCCAATTTCACCTCGCCACGACCATGGACAAAGACAGCAGCAGCAGCAGCTCCAGGCGACCAAACTTCTCCCAGGAGGAAACTGATGTGCTGGTTCGGGAGGTCCAAGCTGGCAGTACCAGAATATATGGTAATGCGAACAGACCTCCAGGGGCTGATGATGCAAAAACAGCCTGGGAGGAAGTTACTAATATTGTCAATCAAGTTTGCCCAGATATTCTGAGAACCGCTGCCCAATTTAAAAAACGGTTCAATGATGTAAGGAGCTGGCGAGCTATCAGTGCGCCTTCCGCGCAGTGTTTTGGCATGAAATTGTCACTGCGCCAAGCTGAATCTGTGGACACCTCCCCCTGGTGTGCCGATACACCCAAATTGCCAAATTGGCTGCGCATGGTGGTGCGCCGGAAGAAATCACCACTGCGCGGGGTGCGCCACGCTCCGCCACCCTGCACCACCCTGCACCACGAAATTAGAGCCCATAGAGTTCAATCATAGAAAAAAAAACTTCAGATGGTTATATTTATAGTGCAATGAAGGTTGGATAATTCACTGAAGTGTTTTTTTGTGAAAAAAAACAGTAGTAGAGTCACTGAGTAATCTGGGGCCGTATTCACAAAAACAATTTAAGAGACCTCAGGAATGATGAGGAAAATTCTACAGAAAAAGTTACAAAAAATGACTGATGCACAGCTCTATTTCCTCAGAGGTTTATTAAATGTGATGGCTTTTATATGTACATGCTAACTTGTATTTGTCGTACTGGTAATTTCGGTTCTTAATCTTTTAAATATATTGATACTTGATACAGTTGTGAGAGACCCAAGTCCTCACTGTTTCTCTGTTGCATTTTCAAAGTTCACAAATGTCTTAGTGTTGTGATCACTTTTGGTTCTGCCACTTAAACATAATTGTGTTCAGTGGGAGATGTGAGGGCATCTCTAATGAGATCGACTGCAGACATCATCCATACACTATCTGATCTGTAGCATTTCATTAACTCACTGTCATTCATTAGGGGAATATGTCTCCTGCCTCTATGTCCTCCACTCCACTCCTAAAAATATAAAGGCTTAGATGCTTTTTAAATAACTTTCATCTTTACCAGTTTCTTGTCTCATCTGTCAGAGAAAATTCTTAAAAAGTATCTTTCCAAGAAATTTCTTAGAATTTCATTACGTGGAGCAACTGTTTGCATTAGGAAGCTTTACAGTTATACCCTAAGAGGTGACTGTTGTAGATTGCTTTTATGAACTCATCTAACTACTTTTCCATTCAGCTCCACTATGTATCTTAGTATCTAACCCTTGAGTGTGTCCCGATATTGACATGGCAACACAGAGGCATACCTGGTGTTCTGGGTATTTCATTAAACATGTTTGACAGTTAGTATTTACTGTGTCTCTGTGTCTTCTGGTGTTGCCTTCTCTTACTCATTGTTTCAGTAGGGGGCTGCTACTTGTGACATAGAGCATATTGACTCATCTTTGTGAGGCAAGTTGTGCATCTTTGCCATGTGCTCTCAAACTTTACTTACCTCTGATTTTCTTGGTTGGGCAGTCTCTGGAAGGATCCTAAAAATAAATATTTAGCTGCTGTTCCAACTCTAATTATGTCTTTACTCTTTAAATGCTGTCATGACTGGTAAATAAAGTGGTGGGAAATAACAGACAAGAAAGACCATACTTAAAAAAGATAAGAATGTGATTATTTTTTGCTGTATTGCCTTTTAAATTAGTCAAACACCTTAATATGTGAGAGATCTACATTTCTTTTTAGCAAAATTACCGACTAGATTTGCCCTGGCTGCTTTCAAACTTCTGTTAACGATAGGAAAAAAAAAACTGTTAACGTGTTGATGTATTTGTATTTGGAGACTAATCCGCACAGTGTTGTTTCATCTCTAAATTGGAACTTCTGATGATTACCAGAGCTTTTCATACACTGTTAGAAGCCCCTCTGTTCTGCAGTCACTGAGAGCAGGGACTGTAGAATGCTCTGATAAGTAAATTCGGATTTATATATGATGTCATCTGGTATTATCAGGTTTTTCCAGAGTTACTCTCCTTGGAAAACAGTTGTCAACACTGTACAGACATTTTCCTGCCACCACTGGATCAGAGCAAGTCATGTGGGAGGTTCCCACATTGATAGATGAGAAGCCATTTGCTAAACCACTCTGACTAAAATGATAGGTAAGAAAATAGAATAGAGAGGACCCTTAGCACTGCTCTGTGCCTTTCTGTGGATGATGAGACAAAGTACATTTGTCTGGAGACGAGACTGTTTCACTGCACCATTTATGTGTATCTACAGTATGTGGTGCTTCAACCAGGCATCATAGGGACTTGCTGTATTTGCATCCAAAGAGATGACGCAGGCCTAAGCTGTGAACAGAGCAAAACAAAATATAACCCATAAGACTTTGGACTGTAGTTTTTAAATTGTCTCTTTTTTGGCCACAAACAAAATAACAGCTGCTACCAATCTGTTGCCAATTTAACTGTTATAAATAAAGTTGAAAATATAACAAGTTTTTGTCTTGACTGTCACTTGGTTGTTGTTTTTTGTCTGCCAGCCTTTTGTGAAGGGTGGAAAAAAAGTGCTTGCAACTTGCAATACATGGAAATTAGAATAATGTGAATCAAAATAACAACTGACAAATCCATGGCTGTCAAAGAACAATATTCCTCATATATTATTAAATTCTCTAATGTAAATTTTCTACTTTATCTTTATGATACTTGACTTAATATTTGTTTTATTATTGTTTTACTTTCTTTAACTATATTAATTGTTTATGATTCTATTGTAATAAACCCAGTTGTTATAAATTAAAATATTTTTGCATATTATCTTTCAAGAACAGAACAAAACAAAATGAAAACATAATAATAACTGCTTACTGTATATCATGGGATTGTAAACATCCGAACTTCTGAGCAAAAGATAAAATAACAAATATTTTTTGAGCGAAAGATAAAATAACTCTGACTACATTGCACAAAAAAAGAATCCTGTCAATTGGATCTGGTTGGTTTGCATGAATCAGGCTAATCATTAACAAGTGCCATTATGGTCACCAAGGCTTTGTGCAGATATACCTTGAAGGTGCTTCTGACACTTTAATATTACAATATAATTTAATATGCTTTATAAAGTTTATTTGCTCATCTAATAGATGACAAGATGTGCACACTTTAAAAAAAAAGCAATAAAAAAATCCATAAAATCCATTAAACAATGTACTGTGCATACATGTTCAGGCATACAGGGTATGGACACAGTATGAGTAGAATAATTATTTGTATTAGAGGACAAACACATATAAATATCAATATAACTATGACTCTCTGATTGAACAGGCAAGCATTTCTTAACTGGAAGCTTAAGAGGGAGGATAGAAATTCTGTTTACCAAAGCATGCAAGAGAAGCTAGCTGGGCCTGTGGTCATAACGCTTCCACCTCCCATTAGATTATCATTATTTAAAGTAAATAACACTCATACTTCAAACGTGGTAAGCAGGTGTACTGTTAATGCATGAATCATTCCGTCTTTCATTAATACCCCTTCTCCAGCAGAAGAAAATAACTTGATTTTTGTTGACAACAACAATTCTAGTTGTTTTTTGTCCCAGAAGTAGATGATCCAATGAGCGTGGGAATTAATGACTAGAAAAAGATCACAGATACCAAAGTGGGTGTGCTTGTTGCCTGCTAGACTGCAGACAAAGCCTCCTCGCTGCCAAACTTTACAACAGTGCCAAGGAGAAAACGGTCAAACTAAGCAGTGCTGATAAAAATAAATCAAGGTTCTTTTTGCTGAAGTGATTATTACTCATAGTGTTTTCATAAACATATTTTTGGGCTGTTCACCTGCTCTATGCTCAATTTTAGCTGTACATTACTGGCTCTTCCGCCATGTTAAAAACTGAAAAGCCAGTCGTGTACTGCCCAACAAGAAGTTCATCACCCACCAGCTGTGGGAAATCAAGCCCCCTATAGAGTTCACTTAGAGAGCCAATGTCAGTCTATAGATGGATAGTGAAAATTCTGTCTGATATCAGAAAATCAGAATACAGAAAAAAACACAAAGGGATAATAATTGCATTACAAAATAAAAAGTATGTGACTTTATTCTCTCTTCATGCACTGCAGTGTCAAGGTAAAATTATAATTCTAATTGTGCAAGGGCGTGCAGAGGTAGTAAGAAAATTAATCAAGTTTCATGCAGTATGCTGGCCATACTAAAGAGCATCTAATTTGAAACCCCTTTACTGCTTTTGATTTAAACTGTAAGAAGCATCATAAAACATAACAATACACTAGCAATGATTGAAATCATTAAAATGAATTGCACTTATAAAGTTTTAAACTTGAAAAGAAAAACATGAATATCTTATGTGAAAATACTGAAATGCACACAATAAACAGCAAGTTATTGAGGAAGAAAACAGCCTAAAATATGTAAAATATGATCAACATAACCCAGCTGATGCAGCACATGTCCTCCGGATGGAAACGTGTTATTGCCAGGTGCTACCTCAAGTAACAGGGGACGGATTGTGGCTGTGTGATTTGACCACGCAAAACACTGCTAAAAAAATGGCACAGTCTTGGTGATCAGGTCCCTGTCTGTGAAAATGCAGCTTGTGCTAGATGTCTGTTAAACTCAGCATGTTCAAACAATTTCTTGGCATTCTCCTTGCATCCAAGCAGTGCCATCTGTTTCTGTGATTACTTTAAAATTCAAGTTGTGTGTGAGATGAACTCGTGTATGGGTAATGCTTGGAAGAATAGGACACAGTCTGCTGTTGTTGTGATTATGCATACATTTTTTTCAGTTTATTGATTTATTTATTTCCAAATCTCCTCTGTCTCTCATTACTTTTATATTTTTTTTCTCTATAAATCATATTTGTGAGTAAAATAAGTTTAAGAAATTTTAACATTATTAAAAAAAAAAAAAAAAAAGGTTTAGAAACTTTGAATAAACCCACTCCGTTTTTTTGTTCTTCTGCCTCTTCTTACTGCATATTATTTGATACTTGTTATTTAGGTGGGCTTTTTTTTCTTTACTGCAAAAATTTTAAACCTGAGGTCCCATTACTTTGCAATATAACCATTATTCTTTATCTTTTATAGCTCTTAAAAATATCTTAAAAAGGTTTATCATAAGTAAGATATGCCTATAAAGTAAGATCAGTGTTATAGTAAGCCTGTTTTTACTGCTGTTATAATAAGTCAAACAGTCCAGTGGAAAGCAAATTTTCATACACTGCTTTCTTTCTACCCTTGTTTCCATTTTTAACAGCATGTAAGCAGGAAAGACTCATCTGCTGAAGTGGAGGGAAAAATGGTGTAGTTCATCTTAACTAAAGGCCTGCTTTTGAAGATTCATACTCACAGTACAAAGAAAGAAACTGGACATCCAGTGTTAAGCAGACTTTAAGCCACTGATATTTGAAACGAAATCCTTAACAACACGATTAAATGTGGATTAATCTTTGGAAGTTTATGATGTGCTAATAAGCACATTAAATGAATAATCGTGCTAATTCACAAATAAATGATTAAGACTTGTGCTGGTAAAAGCTCCACTGGAGTGATTAAGGCATCAGTGTTACTGCCACTTAAGCACACTAAGCATGACTTTTTTCATGTTTAAACTTGCTTGTGGATTGCATCATCTGAATGGTTCAAGGACTGCATTCTTTTAAGAAGTTTTAAAAGGTGACAACAAAGGAGATATTGACATTAAATATATATTTTACAGAGCAACAGATCTGTACTAAAAAAACATGTCATAATCCCTCGACAGATGCTACAGTGCTTCAAAAGACAAGTCTTCTGTATAACATTTGTAGTATGAAATATGTACTGTTCATGAAGTGTGAGCATTTTATTCTTGTGATGTAAGTTTTGTTTTACCAGGCAGTTTCATAGAGATTACACACTCAGAGAGACATTACAGTGAGTCTCATCGTTCCTTCACGACAACTCTAAACACACCTTTACTAATATTAACTCTATCCAAGGTAAACCCAAGGTAAACCGGAAACTCAAACAGTTCTTCAACCAGTTTATGCATGGTTTTGTTAATTGTAATAATTGTAATTCACACATTTATATGTAAAACACGTATACACACACACACAGGCATGCACGCACACAACCATAAACACACACACACACACATACACGCACACAGATGATAAATTAAAGGAAAAATTTAGTAAATGAGTGGAAAAACAAATGCACTACACAGAGAACACTTCCTGGTTTGACTGATTCACTGCTCAAAATGCCAAGGACAGTGTTGTGATGGTACCGCTAATGTGTCTGAGACATACTGGCAGATGCACAACAACAGATGTGAGTGAAGTCATGAATTTAGTTGTGCAGGATACGGCCTGGAGCACACCAGCTTGTCACAACATTATGAGGAGTGAAAATGGGTCCTTTGAAGTCCATCATGCGAAACTACCACAACAGTCATGGAGATTTTGAGCTGTTTTCCTTGTCATGACAGGAGTTATGCAGGAGAAAGGACAAATTGACTTGCCCCTGCAGAGGATTGACGCATATTTCACATTACAACTGATGCTTATCTTTTCTCCTGTATGGAGACAGCAAATGCATCTTTTTAAAACAGCGAGCTGCACCTCAGCAAAATAATTCAATTGTCTGGAACAGTGGATCTAAAATACCATGTCTCTGACAAACAGACTGACAAATTTTTAAATGCACTACCACTGCTGCTGATATGATGTTATAGAGGACGATTGGTAACAAGCTTTAAATTCAGCTAGCTTCAAAAATCAGAAGGATTAAAGTAAGCTTGATATTTTAAAAATGCAAGTTATTTCTTTAAATTTATAAATACAATGGGAAAAAAGTGTTAATGTTAATAAGATTCACATCAGGAAACATTTTGAGTAAAACAAACTTGTAAATTGTCAAAGACTGACATGAACAGTAACAATATAAGCAAAAACTGAGGCAGCTTGCCGGAGGGTGTTTTTTTTTTTACAGTAAATAAAATGCCTTTTTAATGGGGGATGGGTCTTAAAATAGAAATGAGCATTATGTCACCATTCTGTGAAACTACATGACACAATGCCAAAACAAGATCCAAAGACTTAGTCAAGCAAACTAACTGTCAGCTGTCAGTGTTGTAGAGCAGCAGCAATATTGTGTCAGGGCCTGTTTCTGAATATCTATATTTCTGTTTTGCTTTGTTTATTTTTTTATTTTTTTTAATTTTTTGATAAACCACACACATTGTTCAGTGTCAACACTGCCTTGCTGA
Source organism: Acanthurus leucopareius (assembly GCA_029814765.1). Taxonomy (NCBI): domain Eukaryota; kingdom Metazoa; phylum Chordata; class Actinopteri; order Acanthuriformes; family Acanthuridae; genus Acanthurus; species Acanthurus leucopareius. The sequence goes on from JAQMCX010000045.1 coordinate 13,257,916, forward strand.
TTTGGAACTGTTGGATGTTTACTTCACTGTGGGATGGAGTCCAAATCCAAATGGCAATTCAAATGGGACTGGCGTGAGTTTCATTGGTTGCAGCCCTTTGATGCGCTTGCTCTTGGCATTTGAAACTGTATTAAATTCATTTTAACCCTTTTAAACTTATCTGGATAGTACTTCAAGTAACTTTGGCCAGTCACAGTGTCCCACCGCTGCTCTGTGAAAATACATTTTTCTTCCTGTTCTCTATTCTCTACCAGGATCCCAGTTAGCTTCCAGGAAGTGGAAAACTAGCTACCACCTTCATACTCTTTGCTTTCTTTTTGTTTAGTTTTGCTTTTTTCTATCCTTTCAGAGAGTGTCCATAAAATACAAGTGTCCGTAATTGCAACAGTTTGTGGAGAAAATAAAAACCATGTATTAGTGACCAGTTTGTGTAAATTCAGAGGCTTTGGAGACAAACAATAGGCAGAAGTATGCACACTGTTATTCTACCATGTCTGAGGTCAAAAGTGTGAAAGGCTACTCAGAAAAGCCTTGCTTGAAGGTAGGTGGAGTGGCTTCCACTCAAAGAGAGGGCAAAATAAGATTAATGGCACAAATGGCATACACTAATGGATAATCTTCTCTAAAAGCATTCTAGATGTTGCAGTCATTATTACATCAGATGAGGGGCAGAATTAGTTCTCTGATAATTAGAGAAAGAGCTGAAAAGAAAAACATGACTGTTTTTTCACCTTTGCACACCTGTTTATTCACTAGCAGGCCTGCTTTTGGATTTCTCTTCTTCAAAAGTTAAAAAAATGATGAAGGCTGCCCTCCTTTCCATTATTGCTTTTGTTGATGTATTTAAATTTAGAGACTTTACTTACCTTATAGCCATATTACCATAACTATGTAAGCTAAGCTAAACTACCATACCAGATTTATCTGGGTACTGAATGTATTGATACCAGACTTTGGGCAAGATAACAAAACACCTGAAAATTTCAAAATCTGCTTTGCCCCTCACAATAAATGTTAGCTCTTGTCTCTCCCATACAACACTTTTCAGCCATGGGTGCAGCAACTGAACTGTTCCTCTGTAATTTGTTTCCCAGTTGTGTCTGCTGTGCACTAAAAGGTATGACTGCTGGCTGTTACTGTGTTATTAAGTTACCTTTCTCTTTCTAATGCTCCTGGCATGTTTCTGGTCCAGCATGGGTTGTCCTGGTAATCAGTGTAAAACATCCTAGAGCTGTTCTTTGATTGGCCCACCAGAGCAGCACTCTCGGCTGTCATTTCTTATTTGGGAAAGAGAGGATGTTCATGCCCACAGACAGGACAAAATTTGATTGGAATAACACGGGGATGCACCTAGTAGGCAGAAATGTCCCTCTTGACAGTGACTCCACAGTGTTTGCTGAGATGCAGCTAAAGAAGCCTGCCACATGGAAAAATCAAAATCTGCAGGTTCAGCTTTAATTTATAGAAGACAGTAGACACATAAACACCTATATGGATCATATGTACTGAACACAGGAAACACAGGAAATGGTTTGGAGTTAGCAATATCCAACCTGTCCTGGCACATTCAAAGCATTTATTTCTACACTGTAGTCTAGTTTCAATCATGTAAATTTGCATGTTTCCAATGAAGGGATCCCAATTATGCCAGGGTTAGGATGTGTGTTTGTGTGGGTGGGAATTTGATGAGGGTATCTGTATATCTGTATGTGTGATACCACAGAAATGGAAATGAAAAGATAAGAGGGTGAATGAATAAAAGATTAAGATATTTATAGTATGACCAGGTTTGAAAGACAAAAGCCAAAGAATCTTACTTTATTAGTTTGATCCTATGATTTTATTATTCAAAAAATATTCTCCCTCTCATTTTGTTTTGTTTCATTTAATTTAGCACAATGTTTTGATGACTTGAGCATCTCTTTAGTGTTTTTTTAAGCCTTCCACTGTCAAGCTTGGTTATCAGTACAATAATATCAGTACTATAAATCTCAAACGCTACATTTTATATATTTAACCCAGATCCACATGTGCTCCTTGTTAAACACAGGAAGCGTATTGAAGGCAGACTGTGACTCACTTCTCCAAAGGGGAACTACCTCATGACTTTGATTAATCAGTCTCATTGTAATGATGTCACACGTTCTTTATTTTCTCATACAGAGTGCAAGCAGAACAGATGGTACCTGGGAGTAACATATTCTCATTAGGAGGTCTAGAATCTGCATATCTGAAACAGAAAACGAGAGAGGAGAGGAGGGGAGGGGTAAAATCCTCCGAGTTTTGGCACAGATCAGCTCTCTGACCTTCTGTCCAGTCTGCTGGCCGACAGGCAGGAATAAAAGGATGGAGCGGAGAAGGCAAACTGACAGTCTCTCAGTAGCAGAGAGCTCCAGATCTGAGTTGGCCTAATCAGTAATTACTGATATGTTGCTTTCACCTTTTACAGGGCTTTTGTTACAAGAGAAAATCAATAAGCTACAATACTCCTTATTGCCATACTACCAAATCATGTTTGTGTACGTGTTTCAGTGTAAGGTGTCAGGTGGATAAGAGCACTGCTGTTGTTCTGTGGCAGCATTTACTATGCAAGTAGTGGGAAATCAGAGAATGTATTGTAAGCAATCTTATCTGCATTAAAGAATGAAACACAATACCTGAGAGAGTTAACAGTTAACTTAAACCCTAACTTAAAAAACATAATGTAAATGTCATACCAGGCTAATAACAAATACATAATCTACAAATGATCTTGGTTTTCTTTAAGTCTCTCTCACAACATTAGTTAAACCCCTAAAATCCCTAAAAATTTTCTGTTTATCAAAAATACATATTAAGAAGTTTTAGTTTTCATGAAAAAAAGCCCTTTATGCTGAAAGTGACTCAAGAAACTCTTCATCTTTAGCTCCATTTAGTATATGTAGATCAATGATCTATGCAAGTGCTCCCCACCTTTATCCCCACCCACCCAACCACCCCTTTCAAGCAGCCCAAGCATAACTGCTGACCTTTGACTTTGCTCATCAGACATTCAAACCTCTGCTTCTTTTTGTGACTTTACTTTCTTTAGCCTTTACAACCATACATGTTTCACCCAGAAACCAATTCTAAAGAAGATGATTAAAGGTGAATTGTACAGGGTCACCTACAAGTCAAAGTATTAGAATTGTTAAGTTGTTTATGTTTCATTATAGAATGTTAGAACCATAGTGGTCCTATACAATACAATTCTTTTCGATATGGAGAGATGCAACATGTTGATGGTTCCTTGGGTATGTGACTTATGAAATCATGGCACTCTATATCTTTGTTTTTGAGACACTGGTACTCTTCAGTTACAAAGCAGAAATGCTCAGTGGTGAAATGGTGCTGACTGTTTATTTTGCTCTTAAAAACTTTGAAGCATGTCAAATTGAAACGTTGTTATCTACAATGTCGCCTTTGCAATTTTGCAGTGTTTGAGTTGTTTTTTTAGGAGAATGTGGTGCTATTTTGTGTCCACTTCCTGACAGCAAAATGGCATGGCATGTACCTTGCCTGATATGTCAAAATAGGAAGACAGCTGTCCTCATCAATCACTGTCCATGTTTCAAATTTATCTCTACACTTGCAGCAGTTTCAGTCGGTGATTCTTGCAGTGACAAGTTGCTGCAATGTTAGAAGCCTTGCTGTGACTGTATCATTGGTATATATGTCATGCTCGCTCACAGTGGGAGTTGGACTCTGCCAAGGTTTTGCTTTATCACCTGTGACTTTCATGGGCAGGGTTTCAAGCATCAGTGAAAAATTAGGATTGTCCAGTTTTGCAGCTGCAGGACTGCGTTTGAGTAGTTGGGGGCTCACTGGCATTTCAGAGCCACAGTTCAGGGCAACAGATTCTAACTTGCATAAACCTCAGTCAGACGAAGGACCAATGAGTCAAGCAGACTAGACTACTAAACCCTTGAATCTGGCATATTCTCTAATACAAGAAGATAACAAGAGGGATGCACTTTGGTAATTTTGCAAATGAAGGGGATGGCAGCCCTCTTCAAATCATCTACTGTCCTTGCCATTGCGTATAGGCTTTTTCCTGTGAAGACTGAAAAGTGAACATGGACACAAGGTCCTGAAGTTGAATCAGGCATTGATTAGGATGCCTTCCAAGCAGCTCCCAAAGGGGGCATTTCAGCAGAGCCAGACGGCCTTGGAAATCCCTCTGAATTCCCCATGAGTGGATGTGGCTTTAGGTTAAAAGAATATCTGCTTTAGTCTTATGTCAATTCAATGCAGAATTCAGTTGGGTTAAAATGGATGTATAAACACATTTGAACTGTACTTGTGTACTGAAAACAATCAACAGTGTCTCTAGCTCTGTAGCTGTTTATTGTTTGTGCATTGCTATAACTTCCCCAATGTCCTCTGACTAGGCTTCATACCTCAGGTCTGACCTCCGGCCCGGAGAACATGAGATGTTCTCAACAGAAAGTATACTTCCTTTGTCATATGAAGAAATTGAAACCGCTGCAGCAAATAATAGTACAGTTATACCACACAGTTAACTTTAAGGTCAAAGTACATTCAATCACCTGGTCTGCAGGGTAAGTCGTTGACCACAGTATGTTTTCTCAACATGCCTCAGAATCAGGAATTGTGCAGAAACAATTATGATCTATCCTTCTTTCTTCTGTTACAACATTTTTGAGAGAATGTCCTCTGGCCAGAGGCTGCAGTCTATAAAAACGAATGCCTCATGCTTCCAAAAATGTTTCCTGCGAACTGGAACTGTTGTGGTAAAATTGAACCAAATCTTCATAAAATAAAGTAATCAGGAGCAAGTGATTTAGCAGTATTATGCAATTCAGATTAACATGTAGCATCATGCAGAGAACAAAAGCCTTACCTCATCAGAAACACACTGACCCACCCACACACACGATCCAACGACCACCTGTTCCCTTGGTTTGTTTCTTCTCCTGACCCTAGCCTCCAGAGAAAAAGTGATCTGACTTTTTGCCCCAGGACCTGCCAGTGGGAAAGTGGCCTTGCAAAGCCCTTGTTGTTGAGTATGATTCATTCTGTGTCTCACAACGCAGCCACAACAACAGCCACAGACCTCAGGCTATCTCTCTCTAAGTAAAAGTCAGATAGTTAGAGGCTTTGTACCAATTGGCCAAAGTATAAACACCAGTGATGACTGCAGGAGAAAAAAACAGACTCCATTTCCCTTTTCCCCATCTGTGAAGGTGAAAAGGGAAATGGCCTTATTTCCTTCAACAATTCACCCTCAATAAGATGGGACAGCATTGATGGACAGATGGACGGATGGACAGACAGACAGACAGACAGACAGATAGATAGATAGATAGATAGATAGATAGATAGATAGATAGATAGATAGATAGATAGATAGATAGATAAAACTTTCATTGCCTTTATTAATATTAACTTATTAGTTAATAATCCATTGTATAATATAAGTTTTACTTGTAGCATGAAGGGACTACAAATTAGATTTTGTTGTATATCTTTTGCTACAGAATAACAATCGAATCTTGGATCTTGTATAAAGTATAAAGTATATATACATATATATAAAGTATATGTAACTCACAGAGACAGTCCAGTTTTTACACAGCATAATACACAATGTTTGGTTGCTAGGCAACACTATACATTCACCCAACTTTCTAAAAGTCACTCTGTGAGTGTTATGCTCTGGAAAGACCTCAACAACCTACTATTGGATCAAACTGTTTACTTGACCAATGAAAATTTGTATTCTCACAAGAACTCTCACCTCTCTGTCCCAGTACGCCTCTTAAAGTTTTAAAATATTTAAACCAAGGGAAATTCTGCAGTCCAAACTTTGACAGAAATCGTCAAAAACAGCAGAAAAGCCTCACAAATCCTGGCTGAGAAGAGAAATTTCTGCAGCCTACACCTTTTGGTCACACACACACCTGGGTGTTTGAAAGTGTCACTTGATGTGCTGGCTCAATGATGCCCTTTTTTAGTGTTCACAATTATATAAATCAGTTGGAGGAAAACACAACAGCTTATGAGCAGATATAATTCATGGGGCTGACTGTTTTTTTCTTCCACCTCATACTAACAAAAAAACTTTGGGTAGAAAAAACATTTTTTTCTGTGGGATTTTTGGGCTTTGCTGAATAACTTTTTTGGATTCGACTGCATTCCAATACATCATATTAGTGATGCATTTACAAAAATAACTCTTTTTAATACAATAAAAAAGAATAGAGCATAGCGGAACACAATGGCAGAAATATTTTGCATGCATGTTTCCATAGGTCACTGCTGTGAAATCAGCTTGAAGTCCACATTTCCATATTTTGAGTTAGAACAGACCAAGCGCACAAGTCAGTCAACCGTCCTGTTCTGCCCTGCAGACTTTCCATCCCGACATTCTCCACTATCTGACTGACATGCTTCGAGCAGGAAGGGTGGGATGTGCGTTCATGAGCAACGATGGTTTTCACGGTCACAGACCACTGCCTGGGACCCTATAAATGTCACTCAGCCTGGTGGGAGGAGGGAAAGAAGATGGGAGCTAAAGGCAGGATCACCCCGGCGATAATGCGTTCCACAGCCGCTTCGCTGTAACCACCTGCAGATTTAAATCAAATCCCACCATCCTTTACCCCAAGAGTGTCGTCACAGACAGAGATTAAACTATGAAAGTCTGGCGCTCAAACCCAACATACCCTCACACTTATAGGAGCGTTCCTGTAATTTAGGGATGTATAGAAATGGGGGAGAGGAAGGATTGGTGGTGGGGTTACTTCCCGAGCAAAGCTTCCTAAGACAAGCACATTTCCAAAACCACACTGGTGTCACACAACCATCTTGTGGACAGCCTGATCCTGGTTAGTGTTGGTTATAATTACAGCTAGCAGCAGTCACACGGAGCAGAGAACCTCAGTTAGACAACCGGGCATAGCTCTGGTATTGGAGGAATTGGGGTTTTCCTGTATCTGAAGATCATGTTACTGTTGTGAAGATGTCTCGTTAATGAGTAACACTGTGGGTACAAGAAAATCAAAACCATTTTGAATCTATTTACCATAGTAATATAATACGGGGTTTGAATGCAACAGAATAGCAGAAGTAGTTAGGAGTATTTAGTATTTTAAGCTCCTTTATCAAAGAAAGTATGCTTTGAGATCAGAAGCAACACTTGACTTTTTGATTAATTTTTCAGTGTGCTTGTGTGACACTTGCGGTGACATAGCGGTTGAATTTGGCTAGTAATACCAACAAAGAAAATATCAGCCTGGCTAGTCACCAAGTTTCACAAACTTCAATGATCCGTGTGTTTATATGCATGTGCTGCTATCAGAGAGTCTGGCTTCATGTTTATTTATCTACATCTCGGCCTGTCGCAGAGCATTAAACCGCAGCGATAGTAATCAGAGGTGCTAATGGTTAGCGATAGCAGACAGTTCTTTTAGCGCCCTGCTCTTACACACGCACAAAAACAAACGCACCCAGAAGCACACACGCGTGCAGAAACACACACACACACACAAACACACACACATGCATCAAGTCTGGTGGGGCTAATCCAAACAGCAGGGCTTCTCACTAGGTTTTCTCAGGTGATGCTGGTGTCGGTGGCTCGCTGCCCCGAGGGCACCGGCCTATCACTAAGCCTGCGGGGCCTGACCGGACCTCCAGGCCCCGAGGGCAGATGCTGCTCTCCACCATATCCAGCCATAGGCTTTTCTCTGCTGCATTATTGATGAGCTCCTCTGCCCTGCGGAGCTCTCTAACAGCCTCTGCACTACAGATGGATTCTACTGTAACCGAGTCTGCTGCTTGGAGAAGTTGGACAGGAGTTTGAGAATTATAGCAGTGGATTTATGCATGTGCAGAGTGTATGGGTGTGTGTAGGTATGGATGGATGGACAAACAAGTGAGTGTGAATTAGAATGCATGAGTGCATTTTTTGGCTCCTGCACTCTGCCCAGTAGGTGTGTTTAGTAAAACAGTGTGTGGTGTGAAATCACACTGTAGGTCACGGATGGAAAATGCTGATATGCAACCTGCCTTCTTTCCCAAAACCACTCCAGAGGACTCAGGAGGACTTGGAGGAAACCTCAGCTCCATATTACCGCCATTTCCAGAGGGAAGAGGGAAGGTTTCCGAAGGGGTTTCAAAGGAAACAGAACTTTGTACTTAAGTCTGCATCCTGTGTTGGATGGAAAAACAAACGGAAAGCGTTTTGGGGTGTACAGGTACTTTAAGTCAGTCTGAAAACGTGGACTTGTGAATGTGCTGTGTGGAAAGATGACGAGTAATGGTCTTGTCTCACAGAAAGTTTGCTTCCAGCCGAAGAAACTGCAACCCTGGGAGTCTTTAACTGGCAGGGATACCATAAACCCTCCTTTTTAAAAGCTATAAATCAACAAGAGTAGACTGTACTTTTCAAATAAATACCGGACTCAGGAGAAGAGGGAGCAGGATGGGGGGATATGGGGTCGCTTTTCGGGCTGTGAGCTGGCAGATGATTGTGGTTGGGTGACATCATGGTATGGAGTTAAACAATCGAACTACACTGGGACTATTTTATTATTTTTTTTAGCCCCATAAGTCACCGTTCAATTCAACCTTCTGAAACACTTAATTAATTGCATTTTATATACTCCAGTCCACAGTGTGCACTTGTATAAAAGGTAATTACAATCTTTGAAAAACTCCAGAGGCAACTATTTATTTAAGGGTTAAGATGTGGATTTTACACATTTTCTTCTACTGATCTGAGTTTTAGGGGAATTTGATTCTTGTCTGTTGCACTTTCATTGCTAACATTGCTTACATGCTAAAAAAAGGACAGTATTGATAATACTTGTTTAATTTTAAATATGTAAACATGTTTATTCATTGTTATGATTGGGGCTGATTTTTTTTTTCCCCCTACTGACTGTATTTTACCCCATGGAAGAGCATTTTTGCTACTCTAGGCCACATTCTACCTCATTTTTTTCAAAAGGGGCAGACTAAGTAAAACCAGAAGTCATTTATCTCCTCCAAGTCTTCTTCTCTGAACTGTGTCTGCTACTGAAATCTAAAATCGAAGATCTTATTTTGAGATAATGTTAAGATTAAAATAAATAAATAAATAAATAAATTCCTTCTCACTGCTGTTCTGTGTGAGTTTGCAGCAATGATTTAATCGATATAAAAAATGTAACATTTAATGTAAACAATAATAATAAAATTCTTGAGTTTTTGCAGATCAGTAATGTAAAACAAAATGGATTTAAAGACTTTTTACTCTCACCCAACTTTGAGGGTCTGGCCTGCCTCAACTTTTTGCCAAAAAGTCAGCTACAATAGGGCACTTTTGTAATGTACATGATCATTTCAAATCAGCTTGAAGGCATGACAAGCAAAAAAATAACTTGTTAATGTACCTTATTTACTTAATTAATATTATAACCTTTTATAAAGAAAGACTTTTCGTCTCTTGATGCCTGAGTCTTAAATTGTAACTTTGCATGTATAAATATAAATACACAAGTTTAAATGTGACCTTTCTGCCCTGTTTGAACTCCTACTTGTCTGGCTGAGGGAATGCGTTAACTGTCTTCCCCTTAGAGACGAGTCCAACTCTCATAACAAGCCATAATACAGAGGGGTTTCTCTTTTCAAATGAGTGATAGCTTATCAGCTGGGGATCAGTTAAGATCAGAGGTAAAGAGCAGTAAGCAGGGGGCTCGACTCCAAGAAAATGGAAGACACTTGAAAAAACACAAGCACCGGGTCTAATCTGATATAGAGGGAGGAAAGAGGAGAAGGGTGGCAGGGCTGGGTGGGAAAGAGTAAGAGTGTGAAGGAGTAGGGTAAAGAAAGGAGAAACAATTGAAAAGGAATGCAAAAGAGAAAAAGAAGGGAGAGAGAGGGAGGAGGATAAAATAAGAGAAAAATGAAAATAAAACAAGAGCAGCTCACTGAAATACTCCTCCTTTGTTTTGCCTCCAACAGTCCTTGAAATTATGGTCAAATGATGACAGCTGCCCAGTTTGTGCACTGCAAAACATGAACATCTATAACCTGATTTGTAGGTAAGAGAGAGAATTGCTTCTGGGCAGCAGACACAAGTTTGCATACTGCACTTAGCTTCAGCCAAGCTCGGCTAATTCCGCCTGTCGTTCTGATGCCTTGTGCTGTTCTGCGGGCAGGGAGCCTGGAGACTTGAGCTGTCAGGGCCTGAGACGCCAGGCTCTCTCCCATTCTCTAGCCCACCCGCGATTTCCCTGGCTCGCTCCATCGACTCCCCTCCACCTCCAACTCCACCTCTCCTGCCTCTGCCTCAACCTCCTGAGCCGACAGGCCAGCACGACTCCTCCAGCCGCTGTTTTGACAAGTGCTTTTGACATAATGTCACAGGGAAACCCCCCGGCCTGCCAAAAATGCTAACTAACCATAACACTAATTAGTCAGCGGGAGAAAGGAGTTGGAAAGGGTAGCTCGAACAGTGAGCAGTGCTGGTGGCAGCCATTGTGGGGAGACTTGGACCCCATCCTGATTGACTGAGGGAGAAGAAGATAGAGAGGGAAGGGGAGGTAGATGGAGGGCCAGAGTGGAATTTCAGGGACTCCATTTCCCTGATTCGCGGTTGTCTGGGTGAACAGCAGGGTTTTTCAGAGGGTGGGTTGAGTTTCGCTTGGTTCGTCCCTGCTGTGGCCCCCGCCTACTTATCTCTGATACCATCAGTGTCAGCGGGGTTAGGTCTCCCATAACTGTTTAATGGTTTCATCGCCTGTGTCCCCAAGTCTTATTATAAGACAAATAAAGTCCGTTCTCTTGTTACTCAGTGGTTCCCTTTTCCCTGTGGGTGTTGACTCAGTGGGATCCCTTGAGCCAAACTGTTAGAGCTGCCAAAGAAGATGGATACTATTTTAGAATTACCGTATTGTAAGCAAATAGTTGATGAACGACCATTCACTCACATCCCGCGAATGGCTTGACTTTATGTGTTGCAGATGGTGTAAAGAAAGAAACTTGGTTTATATGCAGAGAATTAAGCAAAATTTCCTGGATGCTGTTAGGAACAATCAGTAAATTTGTCCAACTCTTCAGCAGCTTCACAGAAAGAGCAACTGCTTATCTAAAACACATGGGGAGAGGAGGAGTCAAGGAGATTGCCCTTCAGCTGATTTTAGAGCAGCAAACACTGTCAGCAGAGTAATGACAGTCTGAGTGGTCCCTCCCACCCACACGAGGAAGACAGCGGAGTGACTGACCCCATCTCTAAGCGGTTAAATAATGTGTCCAAGCTCTCAAAAAACCATGTGGCTTACCGAGTGAATTTCCCCCTCCAAAGTCATCTTCATGGGCACACGGAGCGTTTTTGCTTAGATTGGCTTCGTGCAGTGTCTGAGGGAACGGAGACAGGAGACACTGCAGTCAATGAACTCTGTAATGTTTGTCTTATAATTTGCCAAAAACAAAACCCGAATTTGGAGATTTGATTGCTTTTAAATGTCTTGCAAAAATATCAAAAGCATATTTTTATAAAAAAAAAAAAAAAAAAAAGGAACTCCATTCAGCAACTCACAAAGCTAACAAGTCCCATCAGAATATAGATGTGCAGTTTCTTGCAACATTTATTTCACCAGAAAACTAGTTTTGAGAGAAAAATGTGATCGAGCAGGGATATGATGTGTTAAATGCTTAAAGCTGTGGGAGGTTTGTGCTTGTGGTTTGGTTAAATATCATGCAACCGCTACGGGAAGTTTATTGTTAATGGCACCAGCTCAGTTTCCAACAATGAGCCACAGCGCCATCCTGCTACTCATCCAAAGGGCTCATCAGTGTCTCCTCCTGACTGTGAATGTGAATATCATAACCCTAACATAAACTGTCCTAATCAAAGATTTCAGTGAGGCGCCGGGGTTATTTGTTAGAGGAGGAGGAGGAGGAGGAACGGCTCGTGTCAATTTTGATCGGAAAATAAAAGGATACTGAAAGTTGTTTGCAGGTTTGACCTGAATAGTGATAAAATGAGCAATTAATCAAACCTGAATACCCCCTCACACAGCATGCATGCCACACATCAACACGCACTGTCACGAATCTAAAGTTAATGTTGCTTTTCATATGCGTAACCACAAACCCAGCACCGCTGCTCTGCAGATTACGCTGAAGGCAATCTAGTTTCTTTAAACGACACCAACGTTCAGACTATAAACAATTAATTGACCAAATTGTTGTTCACTGCAGAACAATAAATCAAAAAGATTCTCTTGTCTCCGTATGCACATTACCCTCAAATCCATGGAAGATTTCAATAGGATTTAATTTAATAACAACGTTTCCCGCTGCAGAAATGCTAGGATATTGTGATTTGGAAATGATGGCCTTTCCCTGAAATAACAATTTCAAAATAGCAACAAGCTTTTTATTACTGGCTTCGGAGGGTAGAGTAAGAATATGTTTGGCAAGACTGAGTGAAACCCTGAACACCCCCCATCAATGTGTGCTCACGCAGCACCTACAAGTACATATAGAATATAAAGGAAGTAATTAAGAAAACATAAGTAATGTTCTTGGAGCCCATGATAGTATCCTGAACATATTGTTCATCAGTGTCATTCGTGGTGTTTCTCAGGGGCATCGACTGATTGGTAAAATATAGTCACCTCTCTCTGTGATTCACTACTACGTGAAAATTCGCGGTGTAAGGTTGGATGAAGGAATGAGTGTCATTAAACTGATGCTCCGTGACGGCTGGTTTTTCTGTTTCTTATGGATTGGATTTTTAAAAAAGTATGGGTCTTAAGGCAAAATGTATTGTTGTGTTGTCAAAATGTCTTTGTCAGGAGCAACTTTACGCTCATGTAGAGGTTAATATAAGGATTTTTTATTTGAAACACTGCAGACATATTACATTTCGTTTCAGTGATAAGGATGAAGAGGTACTGAATAAAAGCAGATAAAAACATAAACTGAGAGAGTAAGCTACCAGCAGCTTTAATTCACTGCTGCTGCTGTTGCTAATGATGTGGTAGAATATGGTAGTAGCAGCAAGCAAACAAGTTGAGGCAAAGAAGCGTGCCAGAGATAACTCAAATTAGCGCTGTACAAAAATGAATTACAAATCATTGGTTTGATTCATTTCACATTGATTTGTCTGCAGGCTGATTTGTCATACCACTTCTCCCAGAGCGAGGGCGTATTGATGAATTCTGGGCTTAAATTGTAGGAGATGGGTTGTAGAGGTCTCATTAAATGCATCTGAGGTTTAAACTCTTCGAGTGATTTTGCAGAAAGTTTGAAGTTCATAACTTTTAAGGTTTTTGTATTTCAGGTAATTGAAATTCGAAAAGTCAGCACCGACTGAGAAAATAGACAGCATCAGCTTTTTTTGCAGTGATCCCCTTCTTCTATCAACATGGCTCGCCCAAGAAGGTCAGTGAGGACACATAGGCAACATTATGAAGGAAGGTGCTTCTTCTTACAGCGTAGTGAAGAGGTGGGATGCCTAATTCCAACTTGATAGAGATGACTTTAACTTTAACTCACTTACATATGGCACCCACACAAACAAATGCAGAAACTGCAGGCGATCAAAAAGAGTATCTGCAAGCATGTTTGCAATTTTATTCCAGAAGTCCACAAAGGATAAAGGCCTATGTCCCCTAAATTTAGCAAGGTACACCCCAACCATGATCTTTCCCAAATGAAACTAAAACGTTTCTGTGAGTATGCAGTAGCACTGTCACACCATTAAACAAACACCGATGTCATGAAGTCAAGCAGCACAACCAGAAATCCTATTATACTCTTCATGACTTACACCTTTACTTTTGTGGATTTGCTGCTCATTAAGTGTTTATTTTGTAAATTGGAAGGTAGAAAGAAAGCATTTAGATAAACTGGTCAGGTTGTAAAAAAGTAGATTTCAAGTGTTCACCCTGCTTTCTGGAAATTCTGTACATACACAACTAATTTACCAAAGCAGATATATTCTAAAGAAACCAATCATAATCCATCCAAAAGACTACGTTTTTAATTACAACATTAGTGGGAAAAACAATTAAATACTGTTTAAAAATAATTTCCAGAACACAGTTGTAAATGCTGTGGGTCAAAATGTGAATCACTCTCCTCTCTCCTCAGAGGCTTTTGTCATGCATTTTAAATTCAGTCTCTCGGGGGGGGGGTTGCTGCTCCACAGGAGTCCGTCTGAGTCTCTGACATACCACTTTTCTAATTTCAAGCCACCACAGGTCAGCCTGCCGCTTTTTGTGAAGTCATATCTTCAGCCAGTTCCTTCTAAGACACGACTGCAGGCATCGTGGCGTTGCTTCCTTTGAGCAGTGAAACAACCCACTGTGTTGTTTTCTCTGTAATATGAACCACATGGGAGTGAAACTAAAGGATCAAACTTCTGTGTAAGGGTCATCCCCACAGTGCCTTATTAGTGGAAAAAGGTCATTAGAACAACAAAGAAAATCTTTAGTGTCAGCAAAGTAACTCAAAAAAAGTGCTACTGAGAGTGGAGCCATTGCATCACTGCACCAGCTGAAAGCATTAGACTGGATTCTTGCTTAAGAATTGCAAGGTGCCTCTGAATCCATCGTCCAGCTTGGACCAATAAGCAGCAAACCAGAGGGGAACTGGCACTATATGTGTCTGTTAAAGCCTACTTACATATCATATAAACTTTTCTTTTATTCATTTCATTTATTATTCATTTAACAAAGCTTTTAAATCCAAATAAATTTAGAAGTTGTTTATTTGTCAAGGAATGGACAAAAAAAGAATTCAGGACAACATGTGGAAATGTGGAAAATTCCAGTCTGACTGCACATATTGAGTTGGGATTCAACAAATGTATCATCCCTGTGTTTAGTTGTTAGTCCAGATGTCAAATACTGACTTCACTCACTTTTTTGGCTGAGTAAACATTCTTTTGAGTCCATCCACAAATCAAATCCAGAATTTGACTGGAAAAAAACAAGCTAGTTTCCATCATAAATCCACTTTAATGGGTCAAATCATTCACAAGGTTGTTGCTGTTTGTCCGTTACAACTACAAAAGTTGTTCACAGTTCAACTTGTTCACCAGCAAACATTGTGCAACCGACCACTATGATGTGTCCTGGATTCAGACTGGCCACTCCACATAGAAGGGGAAGGTGAATTGGGAAAAGATGTGAGACGCAGAAACTGCCAAGGAATCAGCAAGTTTTTTTGGTTTTCTTTAGAACTAAAACAGTTTTACTTGTCTGTGAATCAAGGTTGCAAAAAAGGAACTGCCAATAGATAACTGATTATACTTTTGAAAATGTTTGTTATCTGACTTCACAGCAACATTACACCCTTTGTTTTTTATCTGTCTTGTTATTTGCAGCGTTTCTTTTGAAGCGGATTATCTCCCAAAGAAAAGTAAAAAAATAATTGCAGTAACAAATTCATTAATATTAACTTTTTTAAAAGTAGACATTGGGGGTTGAAGGGTGCAGTTGCCTCAGATATCTGGGAGACAGGGTGGGATCATTACGGTATAAACAGATCCACATAAATATAAACACGAGTATAAATGCACATTTGCATGCATATTCACAAACACATGCACACTGCACGCATGTATGTGTTGCCAAGCCTAGATTTAATGATCCCTGAGGGAAAAATTAAGTATACATATGCACACATACAAGCATGCTTAAACATAAAAGCAAATACACAAGCAGACAAGCAGCAAAACATAAACACCGTTATTTCTGCTGGGCTGCCTCTGATCCAGCAGACGCCTCGGTGTCCTTCCCTCAGCAAAGCCAGTTTATACAGCCTCTGATTTATGAGGCTGCTGTATGCAGCCAAAACAACGCCTCTGACATCTTTTCCCACAGCTTTTTGTTCCTCTGTCTATCAGCACACACTGGCTAGAGAATAATTTTCAAAGTCGTTGCAATAGAGGTAGACCTGTATCAAACAGTGTTTGCAAAAATCACTTTAGAGGGTGTTTTGGCATACAGATTACCAGAAGTGAAGATTTGAATGCGCACCACCACACAAACAGAGCCACGAAGTTTTGATGGATTCAAAAGACCTATGATGCATGTTTTACTGATGAGTTACCAGACCCAATCTTAATTGGGATGAAAGTACATTTATGTCTCTGCGATCAGAAAAATCACCATGGTGAGGATGTTGTGAACAAGAAACAAACTGGAGGTGATTCTATAAAAAAAAAAAAAAAAGGAAAGATGACAGGGAATGGATCTGACAGGGAGACTGATGCAGGTTCTGAAAGAAGGGCGGATACAAGCCTGGTCTGAGGGACAAAAAAAAAAAGATTCAGAAATCTAAATGATCAGGGACTAAACAGAAACAGGCTCCAAATGAGGTAAAGAGGTTATAGGAATAAGTCTCAGAGGAGAGTATTTACTGGCAACAATAATAAGGAACTAAACGCAGACGCAGAGTCCCAGCTGGTACAGTAAATGGAGTTTAATATGTTCAGAAGTCAAAAGAAATCTGTTACAATGAGCAAGATGATAGAGGTCCAGGAAACAAGTCCCAAGATAAACAGGAAGGGAGGTTATTAGAAACAGTTATTTGGAGCAGGTAATTGAGTTTGAAACACAACTTAAAAGCAACATAAACTGTCAGGTGAAGACTGGCCCCTTTATAAACATGCTGGGATTACGTATTATCGGACAATTTACAGAGGCAGATGCACTACAGCTTAACACTGTTTGGGGCTTAGGGTTTCTATTTGTGTTATATTATTAGAGAGAAATCATTAGTAGAAGTATCTATGCGTGCAGATGTCTCCTCATTAGCTCATTTTGGAAGGAGCAGAGGAGATTTCCCACCAACAAACATGCATGAACGTTACACTGCATCGAACTATGATGAATCCGAGGGGTCACTTTGGTTGAATTTGACAGTTTTCGACAAGTGCAGGTTTACAAACCTACTTTCTTTACCGCAACTTGCAAATAAAAAAAGATTGTTTTCCTAATGTTTTCTTCTACGTTTGTCAAGTAGGACTCTGCACTCTCGACATTAGTGATCTTGCTCCATGTGTTTTCAGTTATTGCAAGAGAAAACTCTCAAAACACCAAACAATATTAAATCTTTTCTCGCTATGATGGACATTATTTGTAGTTCCGAGGGTAATATGGAGCCAGGGCTGTCTGATCTGGGCTACAGTTTGCAGCAGAGCCTCATGGGTACTTAGGATTTTCTGATGTTGGCCAAACAGAAAAGTGATAGAGGCCAACAGCAGACCTCAGAGGGATTTTGCATCACGTAGATGGGTGTGAAGGGTCAAAAGGGGTCACACTGACCCCCTCACTCCTTGCCAGTGATTCACAGTCGATGTCCACACCTCCCACTCGCTCACTCCTTCTCCTCTTGATCTCTTGCCATCTTTTCCCCGATGGTGACGAGTTCTTTCCATTTCTGTTTCTAGTGCCATTTATTCCCTAACTATCTCTCTGTAAACACATGCATACATATGTGTCCACAATTACACACTCGTGCAGCCAAACATCACAGAACCACATCAAGCCTCTTATCAGAAACACATGTCCTGGGTGGAACTTCCTTAGATCCCCAAATTAATACGGAAAAGAATCAAAATATTATGTTCTCTATTTTGAGCGCTGGGAAACTAATGAACAACAACAGCAAAAATGAAAAGCGTCTTAATTCTGTTTCCTCAATCTTGCCAACAGCTGGGAAACAAAAATCAACCCCGAGTCACCTCAATTTCTCCCCTCAAAGACTGAGGAGATTTTGCAGAATTACTGAAAACTGCATGTTAAATTAAAAGCCCATTTTTATCTAAAAACAGAGGGCCTGTGACAAAAACAAAATGTTATGGAGTGTTGGCAAAAACTCTGTTGGCTTAACTACTCCTGCCACCCCGCACAATTTTACACGACTTTATTGTTTCAGTAAAATGGGTTTTTTTTTCTCTCCCTCAGCTTTTCTCTTAATTTCTTAACTTTCCTTTAAATGAATGTCATTTGTCATAAGCAAACAAGATAAACACACTTTCAGCTTTGCGATTTTATTAAGGGATGACACTCTGACTTTTTTTTTTTCCCTCCAGAAACTTTTTGGATTAGTGTTGTTTGTCATCTATTTTTACATATAATGATTCTTAGTTTCGGTTTCTCTGTAGCAAATCTCCCAGTGAGGCTCTCAGGCTGCTGTCCAGAACGCCAGTCTACTTGTATATCTGACTGTCCATGCAGCACTCATGCAGTAGTCACACACACACACAAACACACTTCTTCGCTCATACTGTGAATGCTAACCCACTTCCACTGACAGCGAGCCAGATTCACACACACACACACTGTCATAGTTCACATGCTGACCCACCCACACAGCCACCTACAGCACCTACACACACACACACACACACACATACACACACACAGACACACACACATTATATTGAGTGTGATTTGCTTGTGCAATATGTTCCATTGGATGGCCTACACCTCATGTTGCAATCAGCTATTTTTCCATTCAATCACATAGTGTGTTTACATTCACTCTAATGATGCAGTTATAACCTCAGTATGAATAACTTTAATAATGACTAATGTAAACATATTAAACAAGTTAAAAAACGATTAAAGATAACTCAATTAAGAGCTACGTTCTTTTGAGTTCGTTTTTTTTCTTTCTTGTAAATTATCTAATGTGGTAGCCATGTGGTGTTTTCATTCTGCATACACAAAGATCATCGCATGACGTAAACCACATGCAAGCCGATGTGTTTAATAAAAAAGCGGAATGGCTTGAGGAGGAAAAATAAAAAACTTGCTTTTTGCGGCGACAGAGAAACAGCTGTTATAACACAGCACATAAAAGAGCTGAGGTAAGTCACAAATTAATCAGAGCAACAAACAGCGAAGAAGTTCCTCAATTTTCTCATTACATTCATTGTATTATTAGCCTGTAGGCCTGTCAGTGCCTCAAACATTCATATGAACTCTGAGAATTGGGGAAGCAGTGGCGGAGAGTAGCTAAGTAAAATTACTCAAGTACTTCAAATAAGTAAAGATTTGAGGAATTGTTCTTTACTTTGGTCATTTAATGTTACACAAATATAAAAACTGCGCTGTATTTCAGGGGAAAATATTTGCAAAAATTAGCTAAAATTCATTCATCTGACAGTTATAATTACAAGTTACTCTGTTAGTCAGAAAATTTTGCCAAGCAGCATGTTTCCAATTCCTATTTAGGAAAAACAAATGTAAAAGAGCAGTATAAAATGAAGCCACCAGAGTAGAAATATATTATAAATGAATATAATAAACTGTGTCAACTTTGTCTCTCAAATCTAAATGTTAACTTGGATGATTCATATTAGTTTCATATTCAGCATTTCTTCAGCAACAGGAGTTAAGGTCCTTCTTGTAGAAATTTTCTTTTCCCATTTAGTTTTCTTTTATTTGATTCTTAATGATTCCCATAAAATTTTCAATAGAAACATGAATTATGACAAAAGCTCACTGATATTTTAAATTATTAACATCAAAAAGGATTTCAGCCTATTAACAAATGAGAGAGGGGTTCTTTTCTAACAATACATGATTCAAGATTTTAAGATTTAATGATCATTTGACAAATTACAGTTGTATAATGAAATACAGTTGTAGTTTCCTTATGCTTCAACTAAACCATGAGATTAAATAAAAGTATAAATATTAAATTAAAGCTGCAAGCAGCATTTAACAGGCCCTTGCACCCCGGGGCTGCTGTTTAAGGGGTGTGGCCACGCCCATCGGGAAAACTGTAACATCCATAAACTTTCACAGGGACTGACGCCTAATTTGGTGAGTTTCAAGCATGTTTAAGTCAGCAATAAAGCAATTCATTTGGAAGGGACGAAAATTTTAATAAACAGAGCAATTTCAATATGGTACTTGCATCCTCAATGCTCGGATCCTAATAATTTGTTTGGACCAAAGTCTTGTCATACACTGTATTTACTTTAAAGAAATAATTATTTATTAGTCTCAAGATAATTGAGCTGTATATTGTTTTTGATACTTTTTTTTAGCATGATAGATCATTTCCATACATTTATTAGTGTGGATGTTTACAGCTTAAGTCATGCATTGCTGAGGCAGTACTCTGTGTGTATTTACAGTTTATGTATATATGCATTTACTGTGGTCCAGTTGCAAGAAGCATGATGTAATTGCAGTTGTAGGTACATTTCTGTTTTAAAATTAACAAAACACTACTGAGTTTAATCGATCTATAACCAATGTGCTTTTAAATGGAAAACAAAACAAAGCAAACAAAAAAAAAAAGCCAGAACTTGAGCAATACACACAGGTATTGGCAAATGTCAGATGTTGCTTCTGGCCATATTTATCTATTTCACTTACTTTGGAAGGACAAAAAAAGAACATAAAACTGCGGTGTTCTTTCTCCCCAGCTGTAATATTGAACAGCTGCTATGACACAACAGGTAGAGAACCTTGTCTTGCTGTTTTAGTTGCACAGTGGGCTGTTGAATGATTAGTTGTGGATGTTTTTGTTTTATGGAAAATTTAATGACATTTACCTGTTAAAAATTTTCTTGTTATACCTACATTTTTCTTACTCTAGGCAACATTCAAATGGGGAGCCTTAAAAAAAGGTTTCAGATGCATGGGATATCTGTAATGTTAACACAATGTTTTAACTGTGATGTACTGATTCACAGAAACACTCTCGGCCCCCAGAGAGCTAAAACTGTTTCTGGCTCTGCATATGCTAATCTAAAGGGGCTAGCGATGCTGGAGGAGTCCATGCCTTTTGGGCTCAGTCCCCAAAGAGTTCATGAAATATTAAAAAATGCTTTTTAAATGTAGGTACAAAGGATAAGTTGAGAATATTCACAGCTTGAGGATATAAGTTGTCCTTTAGTCTAATGGTACAGCAGCTGGCACTTTCATATTTCTGCCCAGAATGCAACAGAGTAAGCAGTTATGTGGTTATGTGAAAGTACAATTCTCTCCCTCAAAAAGGGTCTCAATGATAAGTATTAATGACTAGAAAAGCATGTTTTAAACATGATCAGCCTCTTGAATAATATTATTTCTTCAAGACTGTTGTGGAGTATATGAAAACAGTACAGAAATAACGAATAACAGAATATCTTGACATTTTTTTTACAATAAAAATGTTTTTATTTGCAATTATATATTTAATGATAATGTAATTATTTATAGAGCAGAATAACACTCTAAGGGGGGGATTTTTCTTAATGGGTCCATCTGATTCTGATTCTTCAATGTGACTGTGAATGTTTCTGTACTTATTCTTAAGTAAATTTTTAATTCAGGTCATTTAGTTGTAACATATTAATTTGCACTGTAGTATTCATGTTAATAGGTTAGGGAGCACATATTCCACCACTGTGGGAGCGTCGGTTCTTGCCTACTAAATTTAACCAATAAGTATTCAGTGGTTGTTCATGGGCGTGTAAAGATAGCAGCAGTCAGAAAATCCTACTACTTTTTTCACACAAAAAATATCAACATTTACATCAACTCTCTGTGACCTGCAGAAGAAATCTGCAGTTGCATTGACTTCTCTGTTTCTCCCCCTCTGCCACAGGATTTCAGTGTAAGCAGAAATGTAGCGGGCTAAAGAAGCCTCTCTCCTCCCACGTAGTCTGGCTAAAACCGCCTGAGACAAGCTTCTTAATGACCTGAAATTCTGGACTGAACAAGATCATACATCTGTCTTTTACTCTCCCATTTTTCTCTCTCTCTCTCCCACCCTGCTTTTGCCCTTGTTTGTAGCAGACGTATGTCTTCTCCAATCTTACATTTTCTTTGCGTTTTAGACACAGTGGGTTTTGGGTCACTGCCTGTGACACTCTAGTTGAACACATCTCTCAACTTGAGCTGTGTTGGGCATAATGTAAGTGTCAGAAAGAGAGAAGAATTAATAGTGCTTGGAAAGGAATGCAAGCAGCCACATACTGCATGTATTTGTCTTCAGCCCAGTTCACTTAGTACGTCTCATCAACCAAATAACTAGGAAAAGAAGACAGCAAATGTGGAGGGGAGCAGTTTCCCATCAAATGCAGTATCAAACAACAATTAGTCTGAAAAGTATATCTTTAAGTAAATACATGAACATTTTCACATATTACAGCTTGTAAGTCTTTTGTATTTCTGTCTATTGTGAGGTGTGGTCTGAAGTGTGTTTTGCTACACCTGTAACCACACCCATCAGTGGTGTCAGTAGTGCACATATGTCACTGCAGCATGGTGACAAGTTAAATCATGAGAAGTGCTACAGCTGTTACTATAACAACATGGTTGACAAATTTGTCTTATGGAGGCTGTACAAGTATCTATATTATATTTACATTTTTATCACTCAGGATAAATTTTTTATTGCTATTTGAAAAAATACAAACATCCAGACATGATCAAGACATGATCTTAGTATCCCAAATGCCTCTGTTGTTGTTGTTAGGACCGCGGCAGCCTCATACAGAGCCAATTAGAGTCTGCTATTAAAATTTAGAACCATGTGTATGAATGGCAACGTAATTCCTAAATTAATTTAGAGGTTTAGTCAAGCATTTCATCACCTAAGCTTTATGGGTAACAGCTGAAAACTCCAGAGGATCTAATTGCCATCATCAGGGACAGAGTTTGCATCATAACTTTCCTGGTACTGACAGAACCGAAAACAAACACCTCTTCATCTTCCTTGCAGTCAGCAGCTTTGCAGTGCTCAGTGGGAACAAAATGTCAACCTCTTTGTTGTTGAGGCTGCTCATTCTTTTCAAAGAGTTTTTGGCTCTTTCAAAGTAAAAGCTCCCAAAGAACTTGTCATCTGACCTCAAGCAATACAGTTATCACAAATTACTAAATGGCTGTTTTAGTGCAACGTGCTTGAGGAACCACGTGTCCTGCGAATCAAACAGCGCTGCAGGAAGATTTGAAATTTTTCACGACATATGGAATTGACAAGAGTCCACTGGAGAGTTATATGTCCACTATATGGCTGTGGGGCATGTGGGGGTGTTTTAAACTATCTCTAAGTGCCAGACATTGTGTCAATTTTTATACTCCGAGTTCAGCTATACACTTGCTGTGTGGGAGGATCAGGAGCACAACACCATCAAGTCAGACAATGTCAAGAATGTGAATCACAGGACAGAAAAAGTTTAGAAAAGTACACAAATCTCACTTGTATAGGAATATAGGAAAAAGTTAGTTTGTTGTGTGTTTAACTTTCCCTGTTTACTGTAACATTTGAGTTGTTGCCTAAAAGTTCTTTCATTTAAAATACTTCAAAACTGTTTTGAAGTGTTTGAATGTATAAAAAAGGCAAGAATTTAACAAACACTCAAACAATTTGTACGTACAGCTTAAGTGTTGTTCCGTGTAGGGAGCTAATTAAGATGAGTTGAGGTTAATGTGTAACGTGCAGATCCAGGTGACATCAGTGAAGAAGATTTGCTAAGCCTTTTTGTGCGCCTAACTGTGTGCTGATATATGAGACAAGGGAATCCACTCACATCAACTCTCTGCTGTGATCACGATTCAATATTAAAAGTCTCACATTGTGTTTCGGGATTATTATCTTGTGCATGGAAATTGGCTGATAAATATAGAAATTGTGTTCTAGCAACGCCTCTGTTTAATTTCTCAGAAGGTCCCCACCATTACTTTTCAATATGTTTCTGTTTTCCCATTCCCTTTAGTCCCTACTCCTCTCTGTCATAATAATTTGTATTGTGATCATTTGCATTGTAAGTGCATGTGTGTTTGTGTGTGTGTGTGTGTGTGTGTGTGTGTGTGTGTATGCTTGTGTGTGTGGGAGGAGGGGGATCTCACAAAACACTAAATTCTTCATAATGTTACTTAAATATTCATTAATAAGCCAAATCAGCCTCCTTTTTTCATTATTTTCTATCCTTCCTGATGGCTGCCTGCAACTTCCACTCATGTAATTATTTGCTAATAAATTCTCTAAAAATTTCTTGATAGTCTTGATATTTTTATTAATTAACAAATAATCACAGCTACCTTCACTATATTTAAACTCATTAAAAAATTGTCTACCAGAATGTTGGACATATTAATGTTGTGCTTCCTCTAACCTGAGCATGTTCTACCTTATTTGATAATCCAGGTAGTCAGTTTTTGCAGTTGAATCAGACACCTTCCTTCCTCAACACACACACACACACACACACACGCACACACACACACACACACAGATCCTACTCTGCCCCCGCAGTCACCGTGTGACTCAGTCATCTCAATAAATCCAGTCTGTCCAATTGATTAGCCACCCCTCCCTAAGCGCCTCCCTAATGTCGGAGCTTGGAGAGGCCTCTGTGCTCTCCACCTGTTCTGAGCAGATAGGCGGCCATGACGCTTGTTACTGCAAAGTTAGAGACTTGACGTCCACTTAAAAGCTGCATGTGATAGTGTGAGAAAAGTTGTTAATGAATTCATGTTGATGGCTTTCTTTTGCGTTCGCATTGGTGAGTTTTTATGGGTCTGCTGGGGAACAGTTCACAATAGAGAGACTGAGGCCAGCATCCGTACGCAGAGCCCAGACGCTCTGAAACAAACTGATAAGACAAGGAAAGTCACTGAGCTACCACAGCAGCTTATTAATTGAGGCCTATGTCTCCTCCTTAGCCTTACTCCCAATAGTGAGGGGTATCCTTCTTGGTCTTACATGATTTCAGCGGCTTTGTGCTGCTGTTATTGTTGGTCTATTAGAAAGCTGTCACACTCTGGTTGTGACTTTCTTTATCCTTGTAATATACCTTCCTTTGAATACCAATGATACATTTAACTTAAAACAGTAATTATGCAATTTCTGATAGTATATTTTGTGTTATTCAGTCTTTCTCACTGGTAAAACTGCATCTCTGTAAACAAGGCCATTCAAAGGATGATAGCCTACTGCAGGCGCAAAGTGCTTAATAATTAAGTAATGTACACGTGTAAAATCTGTTAGTTCGAGACCTTGCCAAACTGTCGACTAGCATAACAGATGAAAAACATCTTTGTTAACAGAGTCCCATTAGCTGTGTATCAAACTCTGACGTCTTGGCCACTATAGATCTTCTGGGTATACAGCTAATAGGCATTACACAAGAATCTGTCAGGAATCCATGAAGAAGAATTAGTCCTTATAGTTCAGCTTGGCAGCTGCAAAGGGCCTGGTAATACAGCCAAGACCTTCACGTCTGATGACTCCACTTTATAGACAAACAGTTGTTTTCAGTGAAATAAAGGCACACAGCAGTAGACGTATTACAGTATTCTCTCCCTCTGATGCATGGAAGGACCATATGTGTCATATTACACTGTTTTTAATGCATCTTCTTTTATGAGCCATTTGGACCGTTAAACTGAAATGTCAACAATGCTGCCTAATTATTATAAATATTATTGGCTGTATTGTTTAAGTTGTAAAATACGCTACGATAGAATGAATGATGAACTTTTTTTTTTTATTTCATATGTTAAAGTCATCCAAAACAGGAAAAAAAATTCAGTATTTTTGGGACTGTAGATCAGAAACCCTGTCAGTGATGTAATGCCCTGTGTCCCTGCATCTGATTACAACGTACTCCAGTTGTAATAAGGCTTGTCTACTGGAAATGTTTCAAAATGGAAGTGTCATATTTTTAATCTACAAAAGGGTTGTTTTGACTCCATTTATTGTGTTTTACAAGCATATTAAAGAGGGTTTGCAGCTCCATTAACTATGGTTCAAGCTTTGAGGAGAGAACAGTACGGCAGCAAAGTTGAGAAGAAAAACTTATGGCCTTCAATTTTCTCTGTGATTACCTACTTGAAATATCAAAAAAGTAATTTCCTGGTTTAACAGGCAGTACTTAAGAGCCTCTATATAATATTACACACTTATCTAACAGAAGACACTGACATTTGTGTGAATGAGAACAACTTAATCATGAATTTGGCTGCATTCAAGCACAGTAAGGTGATCACAGCTAAAAGAAAGTATTAAAAAGGCTGGCAGCTGATTGTCTCCGGCAGGCACGACGGAGCTGGACTCGGATGCATGTGCCCTGTGGAGACATGGCCCCGCTTCCAAAAAATGAGGAAGAGTGAAGTAGCATTCAGTATCATACACTCATAGAGATGTTTTCACTCCAGTGATGCTTGGGAACATTCAGGCACTAAAAAGTTCAAAAACATCTGACAAATGACCCCGAGGAGCTGAACTGCACTCACAGAAATGTTCTTTAAGGACATCAGTACCACTGAGCTTGTGGTCGGAGAAGCTGGCTTATGACTGGCAAGCAGAGAGATCAAACAACCAACACTGCTGAAGAAAAGGAGGAAAAAATGCTTCCTGCTTCCAGCCTTTTCTCTTTATTCCATCGGGACATTGTATCCTCAAAAGCCCTTAAAACACAGTGATTTTGTTATATTGCATGACTTTATGTCCTGCATGGATAACAAACCATGTATAATTAATGTCTCAAAAATTCAGGTAATGATGCAATCATAATTAAAAGCAATGAATATTATATCCCCAATAATGCCTTTGAGGCCCTCAAGCAATTAGTGTTTTCAAAAGTTGTTTAAGCGCTTACCTCTTCATTAAAATGTGTTTCTGATTGGAGGGTTTTCTGTTTGATTCCATTTAAGGCATCCAGTTGAGGTTCTCATCCAAAATTAAGAGACAAATAAAGAGGAGGCTAAACATTTTGGACAGTTCATTCCTACAGAGATTAAGTTTGTAACTTTAATGCATTCCTTTCTAGTTACAGTAGGTAAGGGTCACCAGATGTCCAAAATAATTGGGGAGACTTCCAAATTATGAGCAGTGGTCCCAGAGTCTCAGATGCTGTCCTGTTTGTCCAGAAAATAGATTAAACCTGAGCCTGGTTATTGCCTAGTAAATCATATAACACTGATAGATGTGAAACATTAATATTTCCAATACATTCAGTTATTTGTGAGGACATGCAACAGTATCAAAATTGGCTGCCACAGATGGTCTTTTTTTTTTTACTTGGTAATAAGGATAAAATCTAGTTTCACTCTAGAGCCACACTTAACACTCCGACTCTCTCAGCCTCTTCTCCTCTAGCTTAACATATTAAAGTCAGCATACTGTGTGGCTGCTAATAATAGTATTTTAATAATATTTCTTTAACTCTGAAACTTAATGTTTGCTCCCTCAATCCAGTTAATTGTAGAAAAATAGGCAGTAGGAGATGTGACAGAGGAGTATGAGAGTGAGACAGATAGGGCGGAAGAAACAGGTGAATGTTTGTCAGTTAAAATAACTGGCCTTGCAACTTTTATAAGGGGTGACTCCCTTTTCCCAAATTTGAGCCACACTCAATTTGTCACCCGACAGCAAATGAGCTCTCTTTTGAGCTGTTTCCTGTGTTTTCTGCCATAATTATTCTTTTTTTCCGTAATGCACCGTTGTTTTTTAAAGGATCTATATGAGAATTTATACATATCATATGTAAAATAAAGAAAATGAGAAACTTTCTAATAGGCTCCTACAATGGGTGCAGCACATTTTTTGGTAACAGTATATTCTGACTTTAAAAGCCTGCAGATTGGTGGTCTTTGGAGTGTAAATTAAATTTCTCTGCTGTATTCTAAAAAAGGTGCAGTGCAGACCCAGAGCTCTGTTTTGAAATGCCAAGAGGATTAATGGCACTGATAAGTGGGGTTGGTGTATTAAGCTAAGTCCTTTGAGTGTTGCCATTTCTATTTCAGCTATAATTTGTGGAACATGGATTTAAAGTAATACAAAGACAAAAAGAGAAAAGGCAGAAGAGATAAGGAAGAGAGAGAGAGAGAGAGAGGGAGAGAGAGAGAGAGAGAGACGGAGAGAGAGGAGGGACTGTGGCTTATAAGGGAAACAGTGCAAAGGTTCAGATCTATGCCTCCTTGGACTCGCTGGGCTCGAATGCTGCAGTGAAACAGACGGAGAGCAAACGTGAACACAGGCAGACATTCACAGACGCACACTGTGACTTTTTCTGCCTGAGTGGCCGTACATATCGCGAGCTGCGGTAGGGGCAAAGGGCAGATGGTGCCTTTGAGGTGGGAGGATGAAATGTGGAAAGGTAGACGAGGTGTGCATATGTGTGTGTGTGTCTGTGAATGTGTGTGTTGTGTGAAATGTGTTGGCGTTGGGAGTGGGGTAATAAGGATCTAAGGTTTTTGAAGTTATGTAGCATTCAAAAGGGATATAATTCTATACAGACAAGAAATTCCTATGAATTTGTCTCCAAGCTGTATCATCTATTGTGCTAAAAGTCATGACTTGTATTGAACTGAATGTCTGATTAAACTGACCAGCCTGTGATGTCATTAACCTAGGCCTCTTTATTTTAACTGGTTTTGATTGTGTCCAATAAGTACTTTGGCATCTTCTACTCAAAATGTCATTTTTTTACACATACAATAAAAAGTCATATGTAAAATGCATCATTATCACACATATTTTTACAATGTTAAGGAAGTAAAACTAGGTTTGCAAGCATTACAGCAACCAAAGATACTGTGTGAAATACCTCTATAACCAGACTGCCAGAGACAAATCATTAAAATTAGGAGTCAGTCATTTTTTATAAGCCTGAAAGGGAGTTTGAAAGACTGATTCAAAAAGGGCCCTTTTTTGCAGAATGCAGGATAAGTTGGATGATGTCTCCATCTAGTGTTCAATTATTATATAGACACAGCTTTCACAGATGTGTTCTTAATTAAACAAAAAAAAGATCAGTTTTCGCTTAATAGCAACATATCTTTTACATACAATGTATGATATATATTTTTTTCCTTTGAAGGAAACATTAATTTTGCTTAGCCTCCATACTAATTACTGTTTTGAACTTAGGGATGGAAGAGTTTGTATAAATGTTGCAATAATTTGTGTCAAAGTCTTCATCTTTGCCTTAGCAGATAAGAGTAGAATCCGTCTGTAGAGCACATTTTAGTCTATTTTCTGTTTAATTACTCTCAAAGCAACAAGTTCATTTTGGTTCACATGTGTGTAATATTTCATATTTGTTTATTATTATTTATTCATAGGCAATCGCAACCGTATTGCCATTTGGCAATAGAGTCATATATCAGCTTTTCACCTCTTTAAAGATCACTTAAAAAGTGTTTTTTTTATGTTTTTCATGTTCCCTAAAGGATAAGACTGTGATTATACTGATATGTAGGCTACCTGTGAAATGTTTATCACTAGAAAGCTGTACCATTTGTCTATGGTTTGCGCACTTCCCTTAAACTTATGATGCAAACATAATGTGGGAAGGTTCGATTTGGTGGGTAACAAATCAACACCCAACTGCAGGAAAAGAACCCTCTTTATGTTTCCTCAAACACTGGCCCTTTCAATGTGCACTGCTCTCCCATTAGTCAACCTAGAGCAAGCAGCATAGGTGGTCTGTGTCTATACTTATATAGTTATATAGTCACTGTAACCTAGAGCTGTTAAATTCTCATTAAAATTAAAAGAATAACTGCTCATTCAGCCCCTTTCAATGACTTTTTTAACGACTAACATAGGAATACTCTTCTAAAAGAATATTAATCATAAGAGATTATTTTTACACTCTTTAAGAACATATTTTTAAAAACTGGTTGTGTGTTTTTGTGTCAGTAACTTGCAAAGCAGTTGCAGCTTTACTAAATGTAACTCTAATAAATGGAGTATTAAGTTTTTTTTTGTTTTGTTTTTTTAATAAAATGTAGTAGAGTAATAAAGTCTTATATTGAGTCTGGCTGGTCATTTTAAATTACAGAATTTTCCACATGTTGTTTACATAATGACTTTCTTGCTTTAATGTGTTTAATAAACATGTATAATCACTTACATAGCCGTTATACTGTTATACATTTCAATGTCACATTGAGAAATGCTCTTGAATTTTAACTTTTATTATCCATAGGGTCAGTAAGTCATACACAATTTTAAAATTTAATACACTGTCCTGAAAAATGTGTCTGAAAATGGGTCCTTCCTATGTTTCTGGTTATTTTAACTGATAACTGTCATGTGAGGGCAAAAAAGTATTTTCTAAAGATAAAACAGGATTTCCAACAAAAAGTTATTGCCAACCTCAGTTATTTTTGATAGTCTTATAACTTGTTAAACTAAGGCAAATTGTTATAAAAAGGAACTATTAAGATATTATTCGTAAATAAAAATCTTTATAATTTTTCAAGCCTATTCACTGATAAACATCTTTTTCTTAATTGCCTGAGAAAGTTCCAGCATCAGAGAACCATTTTCTTTCCACTTCCTGTTTGCCCATCTCCCAGAGTTTAACGAGCAGGCGTGTCCCATTTTTGGCTGTATTCAGAATGTATTTCTTGTTGTCTGGGTATTTTTTGACATTGTACCGTCCGTAAACCAGAGACTGGCAGAACCGACCAAGCACCAGCCAGAAGAGAGAATCCTTTTCATCATCATTGAGCACCATAATGCTCTCCCAGCCTGCCAGCACTGCACCACCAACATCCAAAGGACTGTAGTCCTCAAGCATCAAATACATGATCGTTACTGCCAGTTCAAACACGTAGCATCCATTCATGAGGTGAGAAAAGTCCAGGATGCCTGACACCTCATATTTCCCACTGTCAGCAAGTGTGACAATAATGTTCTGGTCACTTAAGTCCCCATGTATTATTCCTGTAAAAGACAAAACAGAAACAACTGAACATTTTTTTTTTGCAGTAATTACACTAGTCTCGTTCTTGGGTTGTGCTGATGAATTCCAGATCTGTTGGATTTATCCTGTTCAACTCCACTTGTACAAGTTTAAGCTCTATAATATAATAAAACTTACCTGATGTAAAATAGACCTACCTAACCAAATGTCACCAGATAAGAATACTGATATTTAAGAAACCTAAACCTCAGAAAATATTTCACCTATATTTCTTTTAGTTTTAGTAGTTTTAGTTCAGTTAGTTCCTAGTTGAGTGTAAAGTTTAATTGGATTTTGTATCCTTGTTTCATTTTGTTTCCTGTTTTATTTTGGTAAACCCTGTTCTGTTCTTTGTTATTTCCTGTCCTATTTCCTGTCAAGGGTCAAGTTTCCCTCCTTTTTGTGATTACCTGCCCCACCCCGATGTGTTTCATCTGTGTTGATTGTCCAACCTGTGTCTCATTATCCTAGTGTGTATATAGTCTCTGTGTTAGCCCTTTGTCCTTGTTAGATCATTTGTTGTCGATCCTCTGTGCTTTTGTCATCTCCTGGTCCAGTCATTGTTCCTGTGTTTCATGTGTCTTCTTGGTTTGGAATAATTGGGGGTTTTTTTGTCATTTTTAATTTTCTATTTAGTTAGAGAAACTTTGCATTTTGGGGTTTTGAGGAGCTATCAGCTTTTTAAAATACAGCTTGCGTTTTGTTATTTGTTAAATGTTGTCCGCATTTGAGTCCTTATTCTTGTAAATCCTGACATCAACTATGAGTAAAGTTTCACAACTGGAACAATATTGCTGTCACCTTCTTGGTTTTTGATAAGTGATAACATACTTGAGCTAAACAGGAACAGGAACAAACCATTTATACTCTGTGATGCCAAATAGTTAGCTAGTTGCTAGCTGTCATGCATCTAGGAGCCATGTTGGAAAAAACATAGACTCTGGAGAGCATTTCAGGGGCCAGGCCCACTGCACAAAATCACTGAAATTTTACCTGCAATTTATTTGTATTTTTGAGGAAATTATCATATATCCTCCATCTGATCTCTTCTTGCCACTACTTCAAACCTCAAAGAGAAAGCTGTCTGTTTGTATCCAATGAAGGCTGGATCTTGCATCCAAGTGGATTACACACGTGCAACAACAAAACAGAAGAAAAAAACTTTGGTTATTTAGATCACATGATTTCCTGTCAACCACATAGATGCCTCTTGAACATGCACTTCAGAGATCCGCCACTGCATTCAGATCCCTCACTTGGAGTTTGGCAGCAAGTGTACTTCTTAGCTTTTTGCAGAAAAACACTTTCTTACTGTTTGATATTATTAAAAAACTAAAACAGTGAGCACCATTGTACCTGAATTTGGAGCTAGTAATAACTTATGAGTACTGGAATTGGTTAACATGGCTTTAATTCCTTGGGATATTAGGCTAGATTAACCTGCAAAGCTTGAAAAAACATTTAGCAAAAAAAAAAGCAAAATAATTAAAGAAGCGTAACTGTTAACAAAAAAAAAAACTTAATGTAAGGATTGTAAACTTGTTCTATTTGTTACCTTTTTGGAAAGAGTTGATTTTGGGCAGCACATGTAACTTATACTGTCCAATGACTGCTCTGACCACTTCCTGCAGGGGATCTTCATCCATCACTGATAGGTAGCCCTCCAGAAGAGGAATGTTGCATAAATTCCAAACAAAATCATCTTTATTCAAGACATCAAGGTTTGGAGGTGTCAGCTGAAAAAAAAACAGAAATTTTAACAATATTTACATTTATATTTTTATGGTTTTATTATCACAATTGATTGATACCTTAAAGCTGCATTTACCAGTAGTTGTTTTATGGGGTTTTTTTCTACTTGAGGGAAGGGGGTACGTCAAGCTAAGCTTAACACACATCTGACACATTCTGTAAAGTTGAAACTGTAAAGTTATCATGGCTAAAAAGCAGCTACTTACTCACGGAGCAACATTAGCATTATGTCTTATAACTGTGATGTTGAACAACTCCAGAATTCCAACATTCACTTTATCTTTGGTTCCTCTCCAGTTCCTGACAATATGATTATGTCTTAGGCTGCGAAATGTTCCGCTATGCTCACCATGAGGGCGATGAAAGATTACAACCAGATTTTGCTGGTTAGGGCTAGAATAGACCAGCTGCAACAGCAATCTACTCCTAAATGTCTGCAGACTGTAATGTATGAGATAGTCCTTTAAACTTACTATTTGCAATGTCTTATCCACGGTGGCAACCATCTGGCCGACATGGTAAAGATCTTGCTTTGTGACTGGAGATTCTGCAATTGTTTTCCCAGGGAGGTAGGTCATCAACCTCACACAGTAGGTCTGGGCACCATGTCCACAGTCTTATAAGATAAAGTGGATACACAAATATGTTAACTTGGCAGAGGTCTGTAAATATATATCCAGAGCAAATAATTAACTAAGTTTAGCTGCTTACCTGGGACTAAAAACAGGGTAAAAACAGCTTAGTGTGGGAACTTGACAGGTCTAGTTCGTTGTTTGTTCACTCTGGCTAATTAGTGACTCTGATTCCTTTTTGTTATATTAAAAATGTTCATGTGCCAGACTGTTTCTTGGACTAGTAACAAAGGTTACAAACGTGATATTATAACCTAGTTTTTTACACTATTAGCAAAAGCAGTCGTATACCTGCTAAAATTTGAATATGTGTAACGAGCAAATCAGAATGTGCCTTTCAAATATGTTACCTATATATTGCAGGTAGGAATTTGTAATCCGTTAGTATAGAAGTGGCGGGGTCAAGGCCTCCACCTTTGCTTAAATAACAAGAATTAACATTGTCAAAACTTTCATTTTGTCCTTGAATTCTTATATAAGGTTTGCAGCTTTCTCTACTGTGTGTTACTTCATATTCAGTAAGACATCCTGATTAGCTGGCTTCACATATATAAATTAAAGTGGGCAATTTTTTGAGAAGAGTACAACGAAAAGATTCCTGTTGAGGGCAGAGCCTGTTTAAAATGGAATTTACTGGAGTTTCTACTGGTTGCTAAATAACATGTTGACAGAACTTCACAGGTGCTTGCAGACAGATTGTATCTGCATGCAGAGTCAAACGGCTGGAAAGGGTTGATTGTGCAATAGACACCCCTTAGCTTGCTTTCAGAGATGTTTATATATTACCTTTTTCTTCCAAACTCATGAGCTGCCCTGTGATGGTGGGTATGGCTGTTTGAGCAGGAACTCCATGCTGGTTCAGGAAGGACATGGCGAGGGTCTGCACCTCCAGCTGTTTGATGTTCCTACTATCTTCAGAGTTCATGATCTTAAGGACACACTTGGTACCCTCTTTGTTCACCATGAGGAAGTTCTGGTCGATATAACTAGGCAGGGTGGAGATCTCAGATATGGTAACTCCATAAAGTTTTAGCATCAGATCAGTTGCTTGCTGCATGGTGAGTAAAGGTCTTGGATTAACAGCTGTATCTGCACATTCAAATAAGAGAGTATGATGAGGATCTTAATACCTAGCGACAAAGGAAAAACCTTGTTTATCAGTAAAGTGTCTTTTCAATTCATTCTGCTTATTCATTTCATTCAGTATTCTCTGGTTTGTTATTACACACTAAAAGTTTTTGCTTAACTCTGTTGCCTATAATTTGTTCTTAGGGCCTTTTTTTAATGCTCCGCAGAGGTCTTTGTGATCAAAATCTTAGACAGTATAGGATATGCAAAGGAGATGAGTGTGCAGATGTTTTTTTTTCTTTTTAAGAGCATTACTTATACATACAGATATGTAATATTTATTTAGATGTTTAGAAAGTTTAATGAAGAAAATGAAATGAAATGTGTATACATTTTTTGCTTGAGTATGTTTTATTTGTTACAATTGTTGTTATTTTGTTTTTTTTTTGTCTGTTGACTCTTTTATATGATATATAAAGCTCTACAATAATTTAAACGTCAAACAGGACAGTGTTATGTACTTATACCTTAGATCCTAAAAAGCATTATACCATTTAAATTTATAATGCTTTCTAATATTACTTTACAAAGATTATGATAAATAGGCAAACAATTAAAATTTTCATTATATTTAACATCTTTAAGAAAGTTACACATCAGAAATAACTAAACTCTGATAATGTGTCTGGTTGTTTTTCTCAAACTTCTGCACCCCCTTCACAGCCTTTTACAGAATTTGCAGAGCTCACTTTACATTTATATTCTCAGAGAAAAACTCATACAATACTGGATAACTATTAATTATATAAACAGTGTGTTTTCTCATACTCTGCTTTTACTCTTCACCTTTATACTCCATAGATGTGTAACAGTAATACATTTAATAATATAAAATACTATCTGGCTATTAGAAAGAGAGAGTTGAGAATAGCAAACCATTTAAAACTAGATTTATCATTTAATTATTACCAGATATTTATGCACTTACCCATCTTCTTTTGGAGGATTATGTGAGGAAAGCGAGAGCTCCAGTACAGACTGTGTACACTTTCTGAGCACCCCCGATCTTATATGTGTGAAGAAGTCAGTGGAAAAGCCAGTCACACTAGATTCCACCCTTTATAGGAAACTGGTCATTTGTGCAAAGTGTCTTTCTTGAAAAATATAACAGTTTGAGCTCAAAGTACCTGTATTGAGCTGTAGAAAAGGGGATTTTCAAATAGATTTCTTTCACTTCTCTTTCTCTTTTTGTCTTTTCTTTCTTTCAATGGATTGATAGAGTCTATGCACTGAAGAGCGCCCCAGTTAAACTGTTTTTTTTTGCATCTCTCTATCACATCCCTCATCGTCTATGTGTATCTTAATCTGCATTATTTGTTGATGTGCAAACCAATACAAATTAAAAAATGAAAATAAAAAACTTTATAAAAATGCATTATTAACTAAAAACTGTAATTATGAGGTTGGTAGGGGAGTGAACTAATGAGAGTCATGGTTTGTGTTTTTAGACACAAACTTCACATTTCTCTCTACTTTTAAAAGTAAATTGAAAGCTTTTGAATCTTTTCTATGTACAGTTACAAAGAGAGAATTTTGTGCAACCCTGAAGCAAAATGTATTTCAAGTGTCAGGGAGCTGTTAGGACATGTCATGAATTTGGATAAAGAGGGAGGAAGTTCCGTCTGAAAGGCTATTCCCATGCACGCTAAGACCTGTACCCGTTACTTTAACTAGCTGACATTCATTCCTCCTTACTCACTTAAAATTCCCCATTTTCATAGTAATCCCAAGTAATTGAGATATCGGCTGTTATCATTGGCTGGTCACATCTGTCCAACAGCACAGCAACACACCTACATTTTAATATATATATATATATATATATATATATATATGTCATTTTGCTTCTGTTTCTTTTTTAGACATGATTTTTTTCTCTTCCTCTTGTCCATTCATGTTGCTGACAGTTTCATCATTTCTTCAGACACCCCTAGATTGCACAATCTGCCTGTTGTTTCTGGTAAGACTAAGTTATCACATATTATCTGTTGTTATAATAAAAAAATATCTTACGTTAATTGACTTGTCTCCCTTGATTGAACCATGTGTTGTGCAATATATTACAAGAAATTGTACTAAACAATCCAAAAAGGGTCAGTTTATATGTCACATTCATAGTGATATTATACATTCTTGTTAAATTGCACAAAATTTGCTTTTGGACATAAAGTCAAATACAACA
Source organism: Acanthurus leucopareius (assembly GCA_029814765.1). Classification (NCBI taxonomy): domain Eukaryota; kingdom Metazoa; phylum Chordata; class Actinopteri; order Acanthuriformes; family Acanthuridae; genus Acanthurus; species Acanthurus leucopareius. The sequence goes on from JAQMCX010000045.1 coordinate 13,294,307, forward strand.
GTTCTTGTACTTGCCTGAAGTGCATTTTCTTTTTTCTTAAGACAATCTAGACTCCACTAGCAGCTGCTTATGAACTTATGAGTGAACTCCTAAAGGCAGTATTCCACCAGATTTTATCTGAGCTGTGAAAACAAAATTAACAGTACTAAAACAATTGATCACAAAGTTTTTCAAAACAAGCCACTAAACAGAATATATTCATCAATGAAACGAGCCCTTCACAAGATGAAATAAAAAATTCATTGGTAACCCTCTGTACTGCCTGTTGTTATGTACAGGCTAATTAAAAGTGATTTGTTGACGTGTAAACATTATATGTGTCCAGGTGGTTATGAAGAATATTTCTTTTGTTTCTTTTGGGTGAATATTTATTTATTTCCTCAGACTTCTGACAGCCTGAGCATTGAGCAATTACAACAAGAACATTTAATTTGGTTGAGGTGATGCACTGGTTCATAACTATATTTGCAACCATGTTCACCAGGTGTTATCCAAGCGTGCATGCGTCTTTTGCTGCTACTTCAGTCATCCAAACAAAAAATGGAATGACTAAACTAATTACTAACAGAAGTGTGTTGGCACCAGCTCACAGAGACCATCATTCAAGAATGCCAAGGATGTCAAAAATCATGTAGCTGTCACTTTAATCAGGTTGCACAAGCACAGAGATCACTGAAGTCACCCTTGTAAATAACTTAGAGTGGAAAAAAAGAAAATGTTGTTAAAATACATGAACTCATGACTCATGTACTCTCACATATCCAACCTTGCTGAAAGTCTACATGCTGCCAAAGAGAAGCAAAGAAGTACCAGGGAAGCTAAGTAAACATCTCACCTGCCCCCTCATTCAAAAGTTAAAGTGTAATAAAGGACAATCTGAGAGAAAATACCTAATAGGTACCACACTCCTCATAAACAAGATCACCATCTAATACACTGATGTATTTTTCCAGGTGGTGAACTTATGACAGACTCCACATGTGCTTCTCTCTCTGTAGAATGCTGAGATAAGAGTGCACAAACAACAAAGACTTCTAATACTATCATTAGTAATAATAAGAAGAGGAGATAGTAAAAGTAGTGATTGGTACAGAGAAGCAAGAGAGAGTGTGAGACATACAATAAAGAAAGTTGACACTGTTGCATAACAGAGCTTTAGCAGTTACATATTCATATTTAATGAGGCCTTAATATGTAAATTACCTGAGTTAGTTTCTAAAACTTCATTTCAGAACAACGCTGGTAGTGGATACATATATAGTCTATAGGCTTTATACTGCAGCAAGAGAGGGAATGGCAATTAGGCAGATGATTGGGTGTGCAGGTGAGTGAATGCAGCTGCCCAGCTCTGTGAGACACAGACAGGGAGAGCAACACCACACACACATATAAAACATAAGGGAGGGGAACGCACAGGAAAAACAAAGGAAAAGACAGCAGGATGGCCGGATTCTGACACTTAGTCCTCATAAAGTACAGTTTTGAGTATTTAATCTGCCACAGTCTGCTATGATGCATAACACTGAAGGTACAAGCATGATTGTTTCACCATGAAGCAGGGCATATTTAGTCTGCCTGCTCCACTGGTTCTCAAGTTCTCACAGTGTGCCTCATCAATTTTCTTCATTAGCTTACTAAAACAACTACAGGCCCAGGGCCATTTTCAGCTACTTAGCATACTGACACACACACACACACAAGCTAGGAGAAATACACCCTGAAGATGTATAATATACAGTATCTTATTGATTGGTTACACCTACATGAAAAACAAATGCATGTGTGCTTCCAAGCATTACTAACTTTTCAGCAGCTTCTGTGCCTAACAGTAACCCTACTAACATTTATTGTCTGAGGTTTACAGAAGTTTTAGCTTTTTATAGGTTTCTGTGCAGGATATTTAGAGGAGTTTAGTTTATTTAACAGTGAGTAGGAAACTATCATTTCAAACTCTTACGAGTCATTTTGCTTTAACAATGGAAGCTCTACTTTCATTCAGCTGTTCATTTTAAGGTAGAAAATAAGTTGTGTGACTGTTAGCAGAAAGCTGTGTCAATGCCATGGACACTACTTTTTACACTCAAATGAGTAATTCATGAGGACACCTTGTAGAATAGGGCACACATATAATTTTAATATTCTGTTGAAAAGGTGGAGAGTAAATTTTGCACACTTGAAGCAATAAAATTAAGCTTATGTAAAACAAAGTGGCCTATTATCATGCAGAGAGCACAGAGGTACACAGGTACCTAGTAGTATGAACCTTACTGACCTTGTGCAAAAATTCAACTTAATTTCATCAATTTAATCAATAACTCTTCTTGCATACAGTTCTTTGCTAACTCAGTAATTTAAGACACAGAATCTTACAAGAATATATTAGTCATAAAATAAAATGGTTTTTTTAGTTTTACTGAGATGACTGGTAAAAATAAAATTACATTTCATTTGAAAAAAACAGCTCAGGAGAATCACTTTATTGTGCAATACATTTTTAAATTGATTTTCATTTATATATTTCTCACTTTCTGTCACTGAACTGAGAAGCACTTTGAAACCACGCCATCTCCACATGCTCCTTTCCAAGCTCCCAGAGTTGATTTAGAGTGGTGATGCCTTTCCTGGATGTAGTCATCATATATTCTGCATTTTCTGGATACAAAGTCAAAGCATGTCGAGCTAAAACCAATGACTGGCAGAAGCGGCACAGCACCAGCAAATAGAGACAATCTTTCTCTGCCTCGTTGAGGGGAAGGACACTTTCCCAGCCTGCAAGGATGGGTCCGCCCACTTCTATGGGTTTAGGGTGCTCCGTCATCATGTACATGATGGTGATGGCAAGCTCATGGATAAAGTAGCCACTGTTCATATCCCCAAAGTCAAGGATGCCAGAAATCCTGTAGCCATCATGCTCATCAGGCTGCACAAGCACATTGAGGTCATTGAAGTCACCATGGTTGATACCTTGGAGAGGAAATGAGGAAAATGTTTAAATTCATGAACTCGTAACTCATGTACTCAGAAACACATCCAGTGTGACAGTATACATGCTGCCGATGAGAAACCCAGCCTGTATCAGATAAGCTTAGTAAACAAGTATTTGTTCTCATCTGCCTCCTTGCCCGATTGTTTAGGTTTGTATCAATGTATTTCAGGTCAAAAAGTGTCAGAAAATGCAATATAGAGGATAATAATAAGCAAATCACACTCACACTCACGGAACTTGGAGCGTTTAGGGACCACAGAGGTCTTGTACTGATGAATGACAGACCTCACAACCTCCTGAAGAGGATCTCCATCATGCATGTATTTTTCCAGAAGGGGAACATTCGACAGACTCCATATGTACTTCTCTCTATGCAGAATGCTGAGATTAGGGTGCTCCAACTAAAAACATACAATAATAATACAGAGAAGCAGAAGGGAAAAAAAGAAAAGATAAATGGTAAGTAAAGCAAAGAAAAGCCAACATTTTTATTCACTTGTTAAATTAAGTAACTGAACTTAGCACTCGCAAAAGTCCAGTTTAAGGTTGAATCAGAACTGAAGTGTGGGTCCTTCATTATATACGTTTTGAATTTAAATCTGAAGAAATGCACGCGTGTAAATATAGTAGCACAGTGAAAGAGTGATCCACTCAGGGACCTCACTACTACACTACTATAGGAGAGTTACTCTTATACCTTTTGGAGGACTTTGTCCATTCTGGCTGCAGTCTGGCCGGTTTCAAACAATAACTGTGGTGTTAATGGGACCTTGGAAATTGTGGTTCCTGGCAAATAAGTCAACAGCCGCACCAGGTACTTCTGACAGCCGTATCCACAATCTGTGGAAGTTAAGACAGGATCAGCAGTACATCAGTTATCTCGTTTTCAGTCCTCATAAAGTACAACCTGTATGTTGTGGCCTTGCTGAGGGCACACTTTTCATTCTTAGAGATTGTGAGTATTATTGTATCAGTGAACATGAACCTTTCAAAGTTTGCTACAATGCATGAGATTGGAGCACAAATTGTGACATTTTTGTTTTTAAGCAGGGTACGTTAATCTAGCTTCTCCACTGGTCAAGTTCCCGCAACGTAGGCCGCCAGTTTTCACTTTTTTGGTCACTTTTTGCCAAGTTTGGTCAGGATGCACGACTCTCCAGAAGACAGACCTAAATAATCTTCTGGGTGCTCCAATCACAGCTTAGGGACTTTAATAATTCATCTTGCTTGAGAAGAAAACATAGTTGAGTCATCATCTGCTGCTCATTTCTATTTCCAGGTGAAGAAAGGTGAAGCAGCATTACAGCAATGCAGTAAGCAGGCAGGGGCATCAGTATCGCAGGGCACTATATCCAGTAACCCTCCAGACTACCCCAATAGAGACAAACCAAACATGATCCTAATGCCACTAGTCTGATTCGGTTCACATCAGGACCAGCAGAGCCTCGCAACAGTTGGCATGTGCCTCGGGAAAGTGTGTGGAGCCGCTAAACAGCCATGGCATGAGGGTCTGCCTTTAGCTTGAGGACCTCATCCTCATGGTGAGGTTGAGGGAATGGGCTGTATTTCAAAGTTGATTTTACACATAACAAGCTTAGTGTTTGCGATCAACTGGAAAAGGGAACCCCTGTACCGAGCCAGAGGGCAGAGAATCTAGAGGGTGCGTTAGCTTCATGCCTCAGTTTGGAAAATTGCCCTAGTTTAATATTTATTAGTTTTTAAGTATAGCAAATACACAATATTTGCAATAATTTTTACAATGTAATTATAAATTTTGACATTATACATTCTAATGCACTACTAATTATTTAAATGCACGCTGTCATAATCATACATCGATGCGGTCCGTGTGCTGCTGCATTGAAAGAATGTTTTAATCAGTGTTTAACTTTGACTATAGGAGACAAAAGATATCCACATACACAGAGAGTAAAGGCTTTGCAAAGCTTTGCAATTATTCAATGTGATGGTAATAAAGACAAAAGGTCCAGGAGGAGAACAGTAAAAAAACTTTATTTTTTAAAGTGGTATCAAAACCTCATTCAAAAATTCATCTACAGCATGTGAGAAACAGGCTCAAGTTGACCGTGTGACTGCTTTCATACCTATCTCTTCCAGGCTCATGAGTTGTCCTGAGGTGTTGGGCAGAGTGGTTTGGACAGGAAGTCCATTCTGGTGCAAGTAAGACATGGCATGCATCTGCACCTCGATCAGAGTGGGGTTCTTACTGTTCTCTGAGTTTATAATCTTCAGGACGTACTCGCCTCCCTCAGTGGCTGCCACATAGTAGTTCTGGTCGACGTAGCTCGGCAGTGAGTGAATTTCTAATGGTGTTAGTCCAAAGAGCCTCTTCAGCACCTCAGCCACCTGAGACCGGCTGAGGTTGGGCTTGGCACGCTTTGCTGACATTACTGCTGATTTAAAGACAACATGCTATTAGAATAAATGGATTAAAGCTGTTTACAAAACAAAAGCATCATACTCTGCATGTGATTTAATTTCATGTCTTGCATGTAAAGACATTGTCTTTATTTTCTTGTGTTTGGCCTTTTTGCATGCTCTCTTCATCAATGTAAAGCTATCAAATAAATTTACACACCTTTGTAAACTACAACTTCTCCAGTGTGAGTATCCCAGTATGGCTTTGTCTCTTTTAATTAAAAATGGAATCCATATATAAAAAGTAAATGTTCAATGCTAACTACTTAATTTGTTTTGATGTTGTTGTAACAAAATAGCAAAAAAAGTAATAATTACCTATCTTGGACTGAAAACCTGTGATGGACTGTTAAATATATTTCCTGTGTTTTATATGCATCAAATAAGTATAAGTAAAACTTGAGTACAGCCAAGTACTGTGCAGTTTTTTACACACACAGATTCGCATTCACACTTATTTCCCTTTTTAATTACAGTTTTCTCTTGCAAGGTGTGTCCTTCGCGTTATTAGTCAAATCAACTTACTCTGCTTTCGGTTTCAGTGAGACATTAAACGTAAGAGTGAAAAACAGGTGAAGTTTAACAAGATTAACAGCTCGCCATGCAAACACACACACATGCCTCTCCACAGCCTTTACACATGTCGCTGTGTGTCTTAGATACTAAGTGACAGTCTGAGTGTTAAAAACATAAATTGTAACATAATGAGTTGGCATTATACTAGTGTTTCCTCAGTTGAAACACGCCGCTTAATAGTTTAATGGGCGGCCCAAACAGTAGTTCACTTTGATACAATAGCTAACAACAACGGCTAATATCAGAGACTATTTTGCTTGCTAACACACGTACCTCCTCAGGCTGTGTATTATTGACTCCACAGGCATGCACGAGGTAACACGGTGACACATCACATGGGCCAACTTCCGCCAACAACTCAGCATGCCGATGTTAAAACATTAAGCTTATCACGTGATAGGTTTATTGTTTTATTTATATCAAAAACTTATCAGGTAATGACGTGAAAAGTTTTTATGTTAAAATAACGTGGGAAACTTATGATATAAAGCGTAAAAATATCACGTTCTAACGTTAAACTTTAAATGTTACGATCCTAAACTGACATTATCACGTGAAATTAATCCATTTTTTATTTTTATGCTATGATAGCAATACACTTCCGTAATAACCCGCCTTACTTTCCAAGCAGGTAATTCCTTAAATTCATTCCAGGTTATAAAAAAAAAAAAAAAAAGAGAGAGAAAAAAAGGCGGGGGGGTCAGGAAAGCTAAAAGACATTATGACAACACTAGTGAACCTAATCTAAGAAATATATATTTTAAGACGAAAGTATCCTGTAATTAATGAGCCTTGGTTCTTGTTTTATACAGTCAATGGTTCCTGTCCATTTACAGCTGCGCACGCGTCATATTTCTCTGTACTGTTACAATCAGCTAAATTTAACATTTTTGAACATTTTTAAGTGATCAGCCACAAACTTTGAGTTTAATATGAGACTGACAGGTTTTTCTGTTGACCAGAGATGTTAGGACATTTCCCGACTCCAGGTGAAAAATTATGACAATGACTTACATTTATCATTCTGGAATACTGTATTGACCAGTCAGCGTTCATTTATAGTTAAAGTGATCTACATTTTTATTTAATGTTGTTGCTGTGGTATCGTCTAAAACAATGACAGTTAACACACACTTCAGTTAAAATCATACGACAGGTTATTTTGATCGGAAAGGCAGTTGCAACAGTTATATCACAAGCCTAATGTTCGTAAATGTTATTTTTTTATTTTTACTTAAGACATGTAGCCTACATGGAGATGGAGATTCTTATGATGATCACATGAGGGCAGTATTACACCGGATTTTATGCACAGCTTGAAGGAAGAGTTATACAGGACCAACTGATCTGAAAAATTTTCAGGGTACTTTACTAATAAAGCAATATATGAACAAATACCAGACTGAATTGTCGCAGTGAATCAGAGCATCAATTCAGTGTTTTCCAAAATGTGATCATTAGATCAAGTTTAGCCCAGAATGTGGACATAAGTGTAATAAATGTAGGCCCATAGTAAAGGAGTAATTGCTCTCAAATGCAAAGGTCAGTTAAATTAAATATCTTAAGTCAAATTTGTGTATCATATATATTTATATTTGTGTATTTAATCTAATTTTTTTTAATCTAGTGAGTGTAGTAAAGGACAGGCCCTTTACCCCAATTCTGAAAGATCAGTTAAGCCTTTGAACATGAGCTACAAGTAGAACACAATGGAGTTAGTGCTATAAACCTCTTAGGACATAAGTAACAGGTGAAATGGGTTCATATGTATACACTGGCATCTGCAGGTTCAAGACATTCATCTATTTTTTCAAAGTTTCTCTTACTGAGTTGGATGGCTGTGTAGTTTTCAACGGATTCTGTTGTATCTGTAAAGAACAGTATGCCGACAGGAACTGCCAAATATTAGTCTCTTTCATGGGGCAAGTGCCCACTTTAAAAGCTTATGATGCTATGTTATTATTAATATGTCACAAACAGAACTGGTAAAACATCAGTTTCTGCACGAAGAGGTTATGATAGAGATAATTCCACAAAATTTTGAGATAAAATTGCTACGAGGAGGGGTAGAATGGATTTTTTTTTTTTTTAAAAAAAGTCTGTGTACAAAGCAAGCATGCTGGGAAAGAGACAAAGCAGTGAAAAGGAAGGATTCAGACTGGTCCCGCAGGTAATTCTCTCCAGATTTGCATCTTGGCAGCACACTCCTGCCCAGCTCTGCCCGAACTACTGGATCCTCCTCTGTCCAGGTGTGCAGCCTGTTTACTTCTGTTTCTCCACAGTATCTGACAGCTCTTATCACACTCTGGAGGTTTATGAACATGGAAACATCAGTCAGCAGCACCTGACATCATGTCTTCTTCTGCTCTCTTCCAAAAGCTGGCCTGAAGAAGAATGTAACTACAATTGCAATAGTAGATTCTTACTGACAGTCCTTTAAAAAGTGATCCAGAACCCCTGAAGCCATATTCAGATTCATTTTTTAAAAAATTACTGCAGCCATTGACTGCTTATATGTTCAAACCAGTTTTCCAGAAGGGCTACTTACAGTTATAATAGCTATTTTTATGATGAATGTTCACTATTTCACAGAAATTAAAGTCAGCATTTACCTCATAGTTCACCACAAGGAGTAAAGCCAAGGGATGTGTCCTTGGAGAAAAAGTAGGCTTCTTATTTTTATATTCAAGCAGTCTTTTTGATGTCAGCACTTGTTTCTTGATAGACATGAGTTAATTAGTGACTAAACTCTTCAGTTTCTCAAGTTTAGTAGTGCTGAGGACATGTTTTACAGTCAGGGTCAAGGACCATACAAATTAATCATCTATTGGCAACAGCAGAGGTGCTGAGTGAATCGCGGTCTACCAAGACTCTGCCTGATTCAACTTCAAGTAGATTATCTGATATCATCGGGGTTGCACTTCAATAAATCAACCTGTTTTTGTGTATGTCTAAAAGCTTTTATTTCAGACACAGAATTTCCCCTTTTCTCCTACAGGAGTTATTGAGCTATGACAGACTGTCAAGGAGAAAAGAGGGAAACCATGTAAAAATAAATATCCTACATGTAAGATAAACACATTTATCTATTTTAACAGTTTGAAAGTCTATCATTTATTCATTTCCAGTCTTTAATGTTGCTCTGTTTTATATCATTTTAACTTGTTCCCATTCAGAAGAAATAAACTAGAGTCAAAAACCACTAATGCTACAAATGTTTCTCACCAGACTCTTGCAAGTGTACACATTGAAATAAAAATGTAACAAAACCTTTGCAGAAAAGTTAGATTGTTTATTGAAATCAGTGGCTTATTATAAAAGCATTGAAAGCTCATCTGTAATCATCTGAAAAAAGAAACACATTTGGACCAAGTTTGACTGATATTCTGAGAGTTGGGGTGGATTTCTCACAATAAGCCAACATCTTACAGCACCAAAACTTTCCATATAGTGCACAGTTCCTATAGTAATACATTGCTGGTATTTAGTTAACACATAACCTGAGCATTAAGGTTGCCATTCACATAAAAAAACAACATGAAATGTGCTTTCAAGGCATAAGATCTGAGGACACATTGGAGTTTCTAACACTGTACAATATCTCAGGTCTCCTTGTCCCTCTTAAGTTGTTCATGGCACAAAGCATTACAAACAGGGTAGAAAGGCAATTTGATACAAGACACACAAGTGTCCCATGAGGACCCACACATCCATTAGTATTGTTTCTTATTAAGGCAAAAGATTTCTCATCCAATGAGAAATTTAATCACAAAGAACAAAAAGAAAATGTGTTAATCAGAGAATCAAACCCTGTTTTTTGTAATAATAGGCAGCAATCTTAGCCACTGTTTACTATGGGCACTCTACTATGAAGAGACACATTGATAAACCTGCAAATAAAAACTTCTGATCCAACATGTGTTTGTATTACATGAGTTGCAGGAGTTTTAATGGAAATTTTCTGGTTGCTTTCTGGCTGTTTCTTAACTGGCCCATGGGTCTAAAACTGTCAAAAACCTTTGGAATTTGCAATCTTGTTTCCGTTCAGGAACAGGACAGCAAAAGCGATTTCTGGCAATCAGTAATGCTGAAAAAAAAAACAAGGCTTAACTTCTTTGTTGCAGGCCATATTTTGACCTTTTTCACCTTACTTATCTTTACTGCCATTTTGACTGTAAGCCCAGCACAGACCTGCAGCCTGCAGCTTTCTACAGGCAAAATTAAGTGTCGTGCTACAAAGTATAAATTAATACTGAGATAGTATTCATTTTTTACAAAATTGTGCTACTGAGAGAAAAAAATATGGGTAAAAACTTTATGAAAGAGTATCCAAGCAACAGAATACGCAACAGCTATGATGGACGACACTGCAACTTGAGACGTGTAACTATCTGTTGAGTAAGAAATCTGTACATTTCAGAGCTGCCTGTTACTGAGACCAGCACTAGGTACACCTGTGCAACAACCATGTTGTTGTTTGTCATTATCTTGGCAAAAAGGTTCACAAAGAACACATTTAAAAAGCTGTATCCATTACATTTACTTTTAGTGCAGTTACAGACACATTAGTTGTGTCTGAAATCACTCCTCCCTGATTCGCTACTAGCACCTAGTATAATAAACACTGTATAGTTTTCTCAAATGTAAACCGAAAACTTTTTTAGACACCAATGACTTATTGTCATCTTGAATCAACATTAGCAGTTGTGGTGTCACTCAGCTGTACATGTTTGCAAGTATAAAATGTGTAATGGAAACTGGAATGTTAGCAAAAAAAGAATAAAACTGAGTGGAAGTTTTGAGCGCACCACAAAGATGAGAGCATTATCACATACATATAATTTGAACACTGCAATAAAATGGTGGTCGGTCAACGGTAACTAAGGAGTTATTTCTGACACAGATACTGTGCACCTAAAAGTGTTTGTACAGGTGTTGTACATGGTTAATCTTTCTTGGACATTGCCCTCATTTGTTTGAAAATTTAGCCTGATATGGTTTACTTTAGTGGCCTAATGGCAAACAGGTTAGCAAAAAGGAAAACAATTACACTGAAGCACATGAGCCCTGAACACTCTGTGCTCTTATTAAACTGAATTTTATTGGCTTCAGTTATGGCCACAAGAAACTAATTAGTTATAAGTTTATATTCAAAATAATCAGGATGCAGAATTTTTCCCCCATATGCCCTCTCACTGATTTTTTTTTATTTTGCTGATGATCCGTTAAGGAAAAAAACTCCTCTTGCATATTTTTTTTTTGGCTTCTTTTTTCTTTTTGTCTGAATCTCCAGAGTAAAATGTTATTTTAAGAAAAAACAAAATAAATTGTTTTTAAATGATGAAATTAAAATCAGACTTGATTTGGACAAAAGGTACAGTGGAATCACTGTAATCTGTGAAAGTTCTTCCTCACGATTCTCACTTTCCTTCACTGAATTTAGCAGCACTTTGAAACCACACGTTCTCCACATGTTCCCTTCCTAACTGCCAGAGGTTTTTGAGAAGTCCAACCCCTTTCCTGGATGATATCATCAGATACTCTTCATTTTCTGGATGCAGGATCACAGAGTGACGAGCTAAAACCAATGACTGGCAGAAGCGGCACAGCACCAGCCAGTAGAGACAATCTTTCTCTGCCTCATTGAGGGGAAGGACACTTTCCCAACCTGCAAGGATGGGTCCGCCCACTTCTATGGGTTTAGGGTGCTCCGTCATCATGTACATGATGGTGATGGCAAGCTCATGGATAAAGTAGCCACTGTTCATATCCCCAAAGTCAAGGATGCCAGAAATCCTGTGGCCATCACCCTCATCAGGCTGCACAAGCACATTGAGGTCATTGAAGTCACCGTGGTTGATACCTTGGAGAGGAAATGAAGAAAATGTTGTTTAAATTCATGAACTCGCAACTCATGAACTCAGAAACACATCCAGTGTGACAGTATACATGCTGCTGCTGATGAGAAGCCCAGCCTGTATCAGATAAGCTTAGTGAACAAGTATTTGTTCTTATCTGCCTCCTTGCCCGATTGTGTAGGTTTGTATCAATGTAATTCAGGTCAAAAAGTGTCAAAAAAGACAATGTAGAGGATAATAATAAGCAAATCACACTCACACTCACGGAACTTGGAGTATTTAGGGACCACAAAGGTCTTGAACTGATGAATGATAGACTTCACAACCTCTTGAAGAGGATCTCCATCTAATACATGCATGTATTTTTCAAGAAGGGGAACAGAAGACAGACTCCATATGAACTTCTCTCTATGAAGAATGCTGAGATTAGGGTGCTCCAACTGAAAAAATAATAATGAGAATACATATGGAGAAGTTGAGGACGGATGAAAAAGTTTAAGAAATTCAATACGCAAAAGAAAGATAAGTAAACACTGTTAATCAGTTGACTGGTTTGCTTGTCAGAACTCAGCAGGTGTAGAGGTCCAGTTTAATATTATGTTGAGATGTTGTAAACATAATCTAAATTTGATCCTTAATGATGCAGACATGTAAAAATGAATAACACAGTAATAAGTGAAAAGTTCTTCTCTAGTATCGATAAATTGTTCTCATTCTGATTCTTATGATGACATTAAAGTCTGGACTTAACTCCGATTCAACACAACACCTGTAACAGAAGATGAAATCACTTAAGACAATTTTATGAAATAACCTCAAACTTTTGTCTGTTTGTTTTTGCTTTTTGTGTCTTTGCAACAAAGTTACAAAAAAAGAAAATAAGCTACAAGTTTCACACAGGACTTACTCTTATACCTTTTGGAGGACTTTGTCCATTCTGGCTGCTGTCTTGCCAGTTTCAAACAGTAACTGTGGTGTTAATGGGACCTTGGAAATTGTGGTTCCAGGCAAAAAAGTCAACAGCCGCACCAGGTACTTCTGACAGCCGTATCCACAATCTGTTAAAGGTTAGGACAGGATAAGCATTACATCAGTTATCTCGCTTTCAGTCCTCATAAAGTACAACCTGTATGTTGTGGCCTTGCTCAGTGCACACCTATTACTAGAGTCAATATTCAGGACATTGTGAACCTGCCAGTCTGCTATATTGCACAAGATTGAAGGTCTTTTTTTTGGTCTTGATGTAGGATGTGATCAGTCAACCTCCTCTCCTTCACACAGCGCTGGTCATCAATTTTCTTTAATACCTCTCTGACACGGCAGCAAACCTAAATAAATTCCAGCTACTCAGCATGTTCACAAACACACTCAAAGACATAAATACTGATGATTTATGATCTGAATCCCCAATCTTTGCAATCTTTATCTTTACTGTGGGATATCAGGCTACCAGAAACCTCTGTGAATAAATGTTAGGGTGGCAGGTGGTACAGGAAAATGTTAATACATGATTTTACCTCTCAGAGAGTATTACTGCAATGCTGCTGTGAGGAATGACAGTCCAAAAAAATAAAAAATTGTCCTCCATCCAAGCATCCAGCTGTTTCAACTGTGCATTGCGCGTACATGCATCAAGATACAGAATGAACTGAATATATACAAGTGATGACAAACAACTGATTGCAAGGCTGCTGTGAGAAACATAGATAAGAATTCTCTCACAATAAATGGAGACTTTTGTTTCAGAGTGTTGGATGATGTTATTGCTACAGTCTTGACTGTGCGACTGTTTTACATACCTATTTCTTCAAGGCTCATGATTTGTCCTGAGGTGGTGGGCACAGTTGTTTGGGCAGGAAGTCCATTCTGGTGCAGGAAGGACATGACATATGACTGCATCTCAATCAGGGAAGGGTTCTTACTGTCCTCTGAGTTCATTATCTTCAGGACGTACTCGCTTCCCCCCTTGGCTGCCACATAGAAGTTCTGGTCATCATAGCTCGGAAAGGTGGAAATTTTTGATGGTGTCAGCCCAAAGAGTCTCTTTAGCAGCTCATCCACCTGAGACTCGCTGAAGTTGGGCTGGGCATGCTTCACTGACATTATTGCTAAATTAAAGTAAACATGTTATAAGAATGAAAAGATTGTCCATGCAGCCACATAAAAAAACAACAACAAAAGCATCAAAATAACCTTATGCACACTTGTAGAAAAAAATAAATAAATAATCTGTCTACAATTATAACCAGCTCCTTGTCTTCATAGGTAATCAAAGTATATTCATATTTTTGCCAGTTTCTGATGTTTTTTGTTTTTTAACACATGTAGTTTCTGTTGTTATTGTGTGTTTCTAATGGTCCTTTCTGTGTGTTCCTACAAGGAGTTTTTAAGCTCATTTCATGCAGAAGTGATGATAAATTCGTAGCATGCTTGTGTATTCAGTTTTGTATGTGCTAATAAAGGCAACCAACCAATTATGTGGTTCTGTTATGTCCACATGCAGTATGTGTTGTAAAGAAGATTAAAAGATAAAGATGTTTCTCTAATTTCCTCATGTTGGATGTGTTTTCTAAAGTTGGAGTGCATTCAGCTCCTTTGAATTCTATGATTTCAATAATATTTTTCAGAATTAAGTGTTAACAGTTTGTCTGTCTTCTTTAAAAAATAGATATATATTATTACAAAATTTCAAATTGCTAAATCCAAAAAACAACAATAAAAAACTCGGGTGCAACGCAGCATCCCACAAAGTTGGATGTTCTTTTAACATTTACCACCACATCACTGGGAATGTTTTAGACATGCAATAACAATTGTTTCAATATTAACTGGAGTTTTCTCTTGCAAAACTTAAACCACACGAGAAGAGGCAACTCTATGTATTCATCTCCCCGCAATAGTGGGGATCCATAGGGCTAGAAAAGCACTTTAACTGTAAAATGTGATACTGAAACAGACCAGAACTGAAAAAAAAAACTATGACATCAATACATTTGTCTATGACAAAGCTGTACTTGCCCTGAAACAAGAAACAAGTACTGGTACTGAAAAAAAGGTTAATGAACAAGTTTGTTCTGTTAACAGATTACATATCGTGTGGCTAATGTTGTCAAAGACTAAATCCATATTTCTTGCCAATTATAAACTGATTACATCTTAGCTGTTGTACATTAACATTGAGCTGATCTGATTATTGAAGGAATAAGCAACAAAAAAAATATAATAAATATTCCATAGATGTGAAGCCCAGACAGTCTGACAAATCAAAGCTGACCAGTTGTTTTGGATTTCCCTCCTGTGGTTTAAGAGGAACGTGTCTGATTAACATATGTATGTACATATATTCTACATATAGATACCTACGATGTTGATTTTCATAAGCATTTGAGTGAAAGTGAACCAAAGATCGACAGTTCAGTGTACAAACGTGCTATCCTTGAGTTTTGGTGCGTATTTTTTTCAGTTTTGTTTTGTTCTGCTTTTTTCCTCTGGTCCGCTTTCCACACTAATTACCTCGAGGGACACTAGTTTCGTACCGCATTTCCATAAAAGCAGTAAGCAGTACACACTGTATGAGCTAATAGTTTTACAAATAGTACATACAGTGCCGAGAACAGCCACTAAATCTGGATAATTAGCAAGTTTCCTGTATTGGGAGTTAATGCACGTCATTCGTAGATGAATGACGTTTTTGAGTCAAACACACTAACAGTTACATGTGAAAGGGGTAAGCTAACGTGACGCTAATTCACTTAGCTACATGAGTAATCACTTGTAACTGCTAATAATGACAAAAAAAATAGAATAACATGCCAGTAGACCCACCTCAGGCCGGGAACAACACACAAGGTCAGTATCATGAGACAAATGACTGCGAGCAGGACACGTTGTACATATTGCTGAATTGACACCAAAGAACCGGAAAATACATCCGGTGGGATTTTTCAAAACAAAACCAACAGCAGCAGTGTGTAAAAGATAGAGGACGTAGGTTTTGATAGTAAT
>JAQMCX010000045.1:13317181-13360351 GCA_029814765.1 Acanthurus leucopareius
CCCCCCCCCCCCCCCCCCCCCCCCCCCCCCCCCCCCCCCCCCCCCCCCCCCCCCCCCCCCCCCCCCCCCCCCGGCACCTGATGGATGGCACCTGATGGATGGCACCTGATGGATGTTTCCATCTCTCTTATTTTGTTTTTGTTTCTTTCTTCTGATTTAATCCATTAGCATTTCCTAATTGTGATGCATTTCCCATAACTGATGCATGGGAGTTTATGAGGGATTAAGTAGAGACATTGATATTTTTACAATTTACATTTTACATGTAAACAAACCTCTTCAATCAGCTATCCATGGTTATCATGTGATGTTGGATTATTAGTTTAGTCATCTTTTTTCATTTTATAGTCATAGTTTCCTGATCTGAGGAATGTAAATGAATTATATTATGTTAATCCCTTCATTATTATTGAATAAGGCCTATGTAAAAAAAAGAAAAAATATGCCTTTTTGTGATATAAAGTGAGGAGTTTAATTGATCAGGGATTTATTCAGTAACTTGCATGTTACATCATGTTTGAAAACTGATCTAGATTCCTGTTCCATGTGGAATCAATGTTTTCGCCATCAAAACCCACTAATGTGTGAGGCTGATTCATGAAACTTTGAAAGCACTTGTCAGACACATCAATTGCAGTCAAGTTTGGCCCAACAACTTTTAACTTCAAGGCATCTCAGCCAGCTGATATGTGAAAGGATGTCATTCATAATGGATTTCACTGAAAGGACAACCTATCAAGCTGTCAAGGCCATAACTGAACCTGCGCTGACACTACAGTGCCCCAAACAGGAAATCTGAAAATCCAACACAGCATGTCACCATCTTAGTGCTGCACTTTGATTAACTTTTAATCTTGAAATGTTCTCAGCTTACTTGAACTTTGGTACTTGATAGATGTGTAAAATTGGATTCCCTGCATTAGGAATTAAAAATTAAAAGTTTTTGTTATTGTGTGTGTCCTACAAAATACAGCTGCAAGCATACATGCAGAAACTTAAATGTCAGGATTCAAAGGCGCCTGTGGCTTCTTGTCAGAGGAAGCAGAAGCTTAAATATATATGGAGCTGCACATTTTAATAGGTTATTCTGTTCTGATAATGGAATTTGTGCTAATAAGTTCACTCTCCCTTCGCTCCATTTTTACATTTTTACACATTTTTACGACTCAAAATTATTGAGGTGATTAAACAATTTTAACAAGATGATTTGTTTTGAAGAGTAAGTTATGACTTCTCAAGTACACAATATTGTTTTCCTGTATTAACCCTGTGAAAACCCATGAAATGACGTGTGTACATGTGTGTGAGTGAGTGAGTGAAGGTCAGTGTGATCACTTATTAACATGCATCAGTCCTGTCAGGTCGAGGTAAACATCTGCTCAGCGGAGATTTATTATTCATTACAAAAACTAAAAAGCTATGTGATACCATGTGTGCTTTTGAATTATTCACTCTCATCTTCTGCATGTGTTAAACTTGAAACAAGGATTATTTCATTAAAATTAATTCAACTTTCCAGCTGATGAAGTTACATATCAATGTCGAAGGTATCATTGGATAAGCAATTCAGTTCACTGAGGCTGTGAGATTACTGGAACAGATCTGAGGGGTCTTTCTGATATACAGTTGAATGAGCTGGGAGTTCTCTCAGGATACTAATTTGCATTAGGCTTCTGCAATCAGATTATTAATTAATTTGAGGCTGTTTTTGGTCTTAATTAGTAGTATAGATCATAATTGAATTTTTTTTTCTGCCTCACAGACTGCAATTTATTTAAACATGATTTCAGTAAAAAAAAAAATTGTCTTTAGAGGTCATGATTAATCCAAAGGATATTTAATAACACCAAACATGAAACTGTAATGTACTGTAAATTACCTGACATTTTTTACCAAGCAGAGTATATTTATTTTTCATTTCATTTATTCAAAAGCACTCATGTGATAACTCAGTATACATTTGCCCTGTGGAACATCGCTATATTAATATCTTTACTTGTTTGTGTCCCATCTCCTTCAGCAGAAGGCTCCAACAAAATATTTACTGCTAGTACAGAATGTTGTTATGAATGATCAAATGAATTAATCTCTCATTTAGGATGAGAAACATTTTTTTAAAAAAGTGTTTTAAATCTTACGCGGAAAGGTTCTTTTAAAGTATGATAGCAACTTCATAGTGATTCCTGGTTCCCTCTAAAAAGCTGCCCAGTCCAGTCAGCTGCTGGCCAAAGGTACACATAAGTGCTCCATCCAACTGGGGGCTGTTGGATGGAGCAGGTGCATTTCCTTATACCATGCAGTGGGGACATTGCAGGCAATTTCCTTGCACAGCTTTTCTGTACAAGTCACAGTAACTTCTGATTTTAGTGACTGAGTTTTTTCTATCACCAGATGCTAGGTGAAGACAGGGGGCGTGTTTTGATTGTTTTTTGTGCACATGCACTTACAGTCTATATTAACCCCACCCTGAACTTGGTCACCCTCAGAATAGTTTAAAGAAATGTAATCGGATTTTTTAAAGGACCTACAAAAGCACTCACCTTTTTAGGCTTATCTTCTTTGACATTTAACACTGGCCTTGTTGTATCTATATTTGATTATGTGGTAGCACATCATATTACTCCCTCTAAGAGATGAGTGCTCACCAAAAAAAAAACTATTAAATACAATTTTAATGAAAAACAGCTCTGAAAAAAAAGAAAGCAACAACTCTCGAGGTTAATATGCCACTGTCTTTGTTCAAAAATATGTGCCAAGAAGAGAGATGATCACCCAGATGTAGATTCTGAAGTAGATTCATTAGTTTTGCAAATATTTTGTCCTAAACTGAAGTATCAGAAAAGTGCAAAGTAAAAATTTAAGCTAAAAATGGCATCAGAGGAAAAACTCACAGGTTTTATTCATTGAGGACTACAGATATATGAACAGAATTTATTTTTACGTTGTCAGTCTGGACTAAAGTGCTGGACCAGCTAACTGACCGACACTGCCATGCCAAGAAGTCTGTCAAGGCCAATAACTCAAGGCAATGTTCTTTTACAATCTGTCTGTGTAAAAGCATCTGATAGAGACAACATATGAAACTGTGTTAACCTGTATAAAAATATAACATTTATAATTACCCAAACAGAGCAATTAAAGTAAAAACAACAGAATTTGAACAAATAAACAACAGCTGAATGCATCAGCAAGCGCAAACATAGAATAATGAGCAGCAGCACAGGATGCATGGCAAGAAAGCACAAGAAAAATGGACAAAGTGGAAAGTTAATCTGTTGTGTATGATACAACAGCTGAGGTTTCTTAAAAGCATTGAGTAATTGAATCATACTATAAGATTTTAGAAACATCTATTCATTGTCACTTGGCTAGCTGGCTCCTTTATTTTGAGCTGTGCTTTCTCTGACATGAAGTAGGTGACAGAGCTTTAATTATGTTCATTCTGATAACAACAAAACCAGCAATGATAAGGGTCAGATTGAGATAATCAGTATGATGTTTTTCCATCTGCGTGAGACATCTTCTCCTGAATATGGCAAGAAAAACAGTGACAGAGTAACAAAGAATGGAAAGAGAAGAGACTGCAGAGGCAGAGAAAGGAATACTTTAGACGCAGGTTTGCAGTAATAAAAGAAATGTCGCTGTCCTTCAGTTTTTTTTATTTCTCTGAATAAAGTATGTGACACATCATGCCAGGTCACTTGACATTTTAATTAGTGAGAGTTACATCAGATGTTGCAAAATGAGTACATAAGAGATTGCTGCCATTGAACCTGTGTGAAAAGTCAAAGTGAGGCAAACATTGATACTTACTACCAATAACAGGCCTTGGTACCCCCTTTATTAGTGCTTCTTAAAGAGACAGTCTAAAATTTTAAGAAAAACCACCTGTTTGCTATCCTTAACACAGACAGATGTAGAAAAAGAGATATATTGGATATTTTAATACATTTGCTCCGCTTCACTTAGTCTATCTTGCATGTATTCAGGGAAAACCTTTACCCTTATTGCATTAGAGGGGAGAAAACAATACCTGTAAACAAAGTGTTACAATCACTTTGTGAAGGTCAAGTTTACTGTTTTACACATGAAATCCAGCTCCACATAGTCTCACACTAATTGCTAATAAAAAACTAGCAGGTTTTACATCTTAAAGCCTTGGCCTCGGATGTACATTTCTTTTCTCATGTCTTTAATAAAGAAGTACAACTTCTAAATTGGGTTGTAGACAAAATTTTACTGATCTAGGCTGGTTGCTTTTTTTTACAGGCGTAAAAAAACCTCCTCTATACAATTAAAGATGGATAACGTGTCTCCACTGTCTCTCCCTGACACAGCCGATGCAATCTTGCACTGGTGGCCTCCCTTGTAGCCATAGTCTGTGCAATAAATCTGCAGAGGGAGCCCCGGTATCAGGCTTCAGCCCACAGAGCACCCCGACATGCAGACTACATTTAACTGTCAATTATGATTTACGTTCCCTCTTTTAGCAACATAACTAATAAAAAATACAAGCTTATCAGAAAATGAACAGTGAAACAACCACTATTGAGATAAGACCTACTTGAGTGAAAGAAACCATATTTGCGTAGTTTGTTTTTAATGTGTAAATTGATTATATAACTTTATCCGTGTATCTTAAAAAAAGGATGGGAAAGGATTCATTGCTTGTACAGCAGCCAGACACCAGGGGGCAATCAAGATGTTCTGGCTTCACTTTGTTGTCATGTTATTAGTCTTTTTTACAGTCATTGTTCTGTATCAGATGTACACAGATCATTGCAATTCCATCTGGACACAAGAGAACATGCATTCACAGTTGGGGGGTAATTAAACAACTATGCCGTTAACACAAGGTAGAAATACATTAAACAAAGGATATGGACAATGAATCTTACACATGGACTTTTCATTTTGGCCTTTGCTTACTAAGGGGGCGTATTACTGGCGTGTGCAACAGACATAAGCATTAATTACTAATTGACAGCAGCTGCAGCCACAACACCCTGTCAGACACTGCTGCCCCCTCTCCCAAGAGACTTACTGTAAATGAGGGTGTGACAATCAATTTATAACACACTTTTAAAAAATTGATTAGTTCTTAAATGATTGTGGCGCTGCTAAATGCACTTAAGTGGAGTTCTTGGCCCCAGGAGGAGCACCTGCCCCCCTGGCAATCTGTGGATGCTGCTCCCAGCTGTCAGTCACAACAGTGCCATTGACCCAGTCCAGCCAGGGACTCGTGTCTATCATCCACATTAAGAATTAGACCTTTCTGCTGTGAGGAACTTACATCAATATAGTTTTGCTCCAAGCACAAACACAAGCACAATTACTGCTGAAGCTCTCTGGCTCTTTGTGAGACCAGTTGATGGCTGCTCATCCACATCTTTTGTGAACAGCACAGTGTTCAAGGACAGTGTGGTACTGAGTTGATATACCTTTCAATGCCTTGTTGAATCTCTCCAGGCATCTGTCCAGAAATATAAATACCAGTCTTGGTTTAGTTCAGACCCATTAATCCTTAAAGTTTGTGCACTGGTCTGACATAAAAGACTTGCTGGTCAGGCAAAAGTTAAATGAAAAATGAGCTGCTTGAAAATCATTTGCCCAGATGTTGTCCATTGATTGACAGTCATGCCTTGGTCCACAGCGTCAGGTGGAAAAGCACTGTGCTAGGTTGCAACTGCTGGCTATTACTGACTGACAGTTATGTATTGACAAGGGGCTGCTTTAATGGTAAATCTTTCACAACGGAAGATTAGGAACATGTGCTGTGCCATCAGCTCCATCAATTCCCCCTCCCCCACAGGGCCAGCATCGGTTAGCTGTGGAGCACGCAATATATATTTATATATAATAATATAGTGTTGCTACTTTGGATCTTTATGACCTATTGCACACTGAAAAATCAACTAGCCTAAAATTACAGAGGGCAGAAGGTGGGAACTGACCCTGCTCTTGATTATATGCCATTGGCATGTGAGTATATCTATTCAATATGTCATGTCACTGCAAGTTAGGTGTGAATATGGACTGTGGGTGCACAAAACCTCTAACCATGTCTCTGGTTGCACAGGATATTAACAAATCATTGATTGTGTACGGCCAGATCTGTCAAAGCTAAATTATCTATCCTTCATGATACTTATTGATTCTCAGAAGGTCTATTAATGGTGAGGCTTAGAGTTTTTGCACAGCTAGGTCCTGAAGTGTCTGCAGCCTGGATGCTTTTTCTTAGATGTTTACAGACTGAGTGGCAATAGAAGTGCCAGCGAGAGGTGAATGAAGGAAAAAACAACATTTAAATAGTTCCAAATGTTTAATTTTGTGATCTCTCTGATCCAAATTTGTGTGTTGCTGCTTTGATGCAATTTCACAAAGTTTTTTTAAAAAATCTAGTACTATTTTGTTGAGTTTTTCCCCATAACTCATATAGTTGTTCGAGAAAAGTATTTGAAATAAGTCAGGTCTTGTGAGCCTTTGTCACAAAAGTTTTAAAACCCCAGCTCTTAAAGCTTACATCAGAGAAGTTTGACCACATAGTGCTGATGGCTGCCAGTACATCTTATGAACTCCTGTCCTCTGTAGTGACCACTTCCTTGAGAGATATGTGGTCGCCGGAGCATAGGGGGCTGTGAATTATAATTACTCCTAAAGAAGAACTTTTTTTAAGCAAGCCACCTCATAGCTGTAGATTAGAAAAAGAGAGAAAAGTGAAAATACTCTTCGACATGGTTGGTCAAAGGACATATCCACCTTGTAAACTGTGGCGCCTAAAAGTTGTGTGATAATTAAATGCAGGCTACAGGAATTTTATTATGAAAGATTGGAAGCTTAGTTGCTCTCCTTGCATAAGAGTTTTTGTTCTCGGCAGTGAAGGAGTGGTGTCTCAGTGTAAAAGCTCACATCTTTTCTCTATTGTGTTTTATTGTAGTACTTATAAGCATAAACAGAATCATGAATATCGGTCTAAATGTCTGCATGTTTATGTTGGCAAAGTGAGGGTTGAGGTGATTGTGGACGACAGAAAGAGAGTGAGAGAAAGAGAGAATGAGAGAGAGAATGTGTGTGTGTGTGTGTGTGTGTGTTTGCACTGTATGTATGTGTGTGATCCAGAGTAAGGCTTAAGGAGAGAGCGCCATATCAGGAGGAGAGGGGATTGAGAGAGCAGCACATTGTTCAACCTCCACTCAA
This sequence comes from Acanthurus leucopareius, assembly GCA_029814765.1. Lineage (NCBI taxonomy): Eukaryota > Metazoa > Chordata > Actinopteri > Acanthuriformes > Acanthuridae > Acanthurus > Acanthurus leucopareius. Next base: position 13,324,379 of record JAQMCX010000045.1, read on the forward strand.
GACATTAATCTGTCTTTACACCAGGGAATATCAACAAGGGAACACAGAAACAGGTAAGAAGATTTATGCTCTGTGGAAGCTAAATATCAGGAGTGACCCACTGAAATATATGAAATATGAAAAAATAACTTTTTTTTAGTGCTGTGGGAATATAAAGGATTCTGGTAAATAGCCACTTTGTTACCTTCAGTCTTTTGTTTTTCTCTTTTTCAAACATTTATTTTTAATTCTAAGGTTATTTTAACTTTGTCAGTTTTTTTATAACAGATAACGAATCTGCATATTGAATCATTTTATATTCTTTTTAGCAGCTAATATATTAAACCAGAAAAGTATGGGCTATACACACACATAACACACAATGTATTGATTGTATGATAAGATTTTATTTAAAAAAAAAAAAAAAAACTTCTGTGTATAAAAGCAAAAAATAATATTTGCTTTGGCCGGAGCTCAGTAATATATTTCAGTTTTTCTAGTATGTCACCTTCATTTAGCAAAGTGGTGTCTTTCCGTTCAAGCTACTGCCAGGTCAAGCATAACAGGATTATAAGGAAACAAATTCATTGAACTAAAACCACTGAAATTTAATTAGATATTCAAAAAAATGCATCCCTGTTAAATATCACCGAATAGTTTGATTTTGCTTCTCTAAACATAAGGGTTAGTTAATTTTAGTCCTGGTGACCCACTGAACTAAAAAAATATGCGATACAAACAAATATAAGATGTTGAATGTCACAACTCAACCAGACTCTTCTGTGTCCTCATGTTTTTAAATTTGTTACCAACCAAATTTGACCACTTAAAGAAATAGAAAATAAAATGACAAATTGGAAAAAGCATAATATCCTAGAGTAGTTGTTGTGAGAAGCAGGCATGAATATGTAATGAATTCATTAAAGGTGCAGCGCGCACTTGGCGACAGATGCCTGTGACTGTGCCGTCGGTGCATCAAGTGATGAATCAAAAGGTCTACAGTGTCATTAAAGTGATACTTTAAAATGACTTGAGGGCAGAGAGGAGCATTTGAGAAATTGTGCATTTAGGTTTTGTACTATTCTTACAGACTGCGCTTGACCACATGGAAGCAAATGTAAGTGAAGGAGAGGGAGGAGGAAAGCACTGAAACACATTTAGTTTGAAAGATAACATTTGTGACTCACAGGAGGCAACAATATGTTGACCCTGGAGCAAAAGGTACGCAGACGTTTTTCAACATTAAAAGAACTTATGATGTAGGTTGTTTATGTAATCATTCATATATTTTGATTTAAGGTGGTTAACTGTAAGTTTTAATTGTTTTTTAATTTATAGTTAGTTTTTATTTTATTCATCTTTCAGTTTTTATTTCATTTCGGTTGTGCTTTGGCTGCACGAGGGCAATTCATGTTATTGTGTGATACAAAGAGGTTTTGCTGTACAAATGAGAGCTGTAGCTGCTCAGTTCCCCTCACACTATTTTTATTTGATCTTCCTTGGAGATCAATACAGTATTATCTACCACCCATCGCTGTGGATTTCCATCTGTTGCCCGCAACAGAATGGAAGGTTTTGAAACCCTTTTCAGCCAATTTCTTTCATTAATTAATGCTGTGACTCACTCACACTCATCTCAAGTGAAATTAGGTGCGAATGCAATTATCTAACTTTAGAAGCATCAAAAGACGCACTGTTATGGATGTTTGCTTGAAAATAAACAGTTTTGGGCGTATTGTATATGCTTTGCTGTAGAGACAGCATTTCAAACAAATTGCAAGATGTATTTAGCACAATTAAGTGTAAAAAAAATCCATAATCGCAAAGTATCAGAAATGCATGACTTACATAATACTCATGAGAATAGATATGATGTGTCATATGCATCAGATCCACAATAGATCCTGTATCTGGTAGGACTGAAATATTCATAACCGTAGAAGATCTATATTTATGAAGCATGCTATGTTATTTCTTGGCATATACACCGGTCAGAATGCTAACATGCTCCTGCATCCTCCACACAAAGCTTGTTTCTGGGGCTTCCATCTATGGAACATGTTAATATAATCAAACAATAAAGGGAGCCTCCTGTTGGTGTGATGGGCAACTAACAGCTGGCCTGATGAAAACTGACAAAAGAATTAATTTAATTCCCAGCAGTGGCTGCACCCTAAAGCCACATGAGTTTACAAAATTTATTGTAATGTTGTGGATGTGCTTCTGCAGGACACTAACAACACGTCTTCATCATTAATCATTTACATTTAGCTTATCCACCAGTTGTCTTTTCTCCCACGTCAGCTCAACAGTGACAGAAGACAAATATTTATTTACTTGTTTGTTTGTTCATTTATACTGGCTAATACCCGCATCATTTTCCAATCAAGCAACCACGCTTTATAAATTCTTGCACAAGTTCCTATAAAGCTCTTCACCCTGGAATAAAAGAAGCATTGAATATATTTCCTTCAGTCAGACCTGCAGAGGCCGCAAAAGCTTAAAGGCATATCGCAACATTTTGTGATATGTGCTCACAATCTTTCTATCCAGGTGACTTAGGTGACAAAACTGATACCACTCTCATATCTCTGCAATAAATTAAGGGGAGTATAGAGACTGGAAACTGGGGGAAACAGGTAGGCTGGTTCTGTCTTACAGTAAAAAAAAAAATCCATCTGCCAGTAGCTCTAAGGCTTACTGACATAAATGGCAGTGTAATAAGGCTGAGGGTCACAATGGTTATAGAGAAGCTTCTTCAAGCTTCTCCATCCATAAAGAAAGTTGATAAAGGGGCAGTCTTTGTGATGGCAGACAGTGGTTTCAATGCCTTTAATGCTGTGCAGGACATGCATTTTTTTTGTAGTTATATCCTAATAAGAAAACTTGGCACATGCAAATTTTATTGGGTAAGTATGCAAGTGTTAATGAAGTTGAGCTATTACTCACAGAATCCAGAAGAGGGCTCTGCCTGGGCTTAAAGAACAAGGGTGACAATATTGTAACCTGTGTTATATCTCACACGTTTAATTTAAAAATCATGTATAACATTTTATGGTTTCATATTCTTTTATGTGCCAGAAAATGTCTTGGCTGAGAATCTGAACATTCGGGAGTCTCAGATAGATTGGGTTTGATTTTTGCATGTGCAGATGTTAATATGTCTAACTATATTTACACAATGCATGCACTGAGAGGTGAAGAACAATTTGTCTCTTTGCAGGATGCAGCCTATCACAGGGTGGGAAAAAAGGCTATTTAATCTGACGTTCTGGCTCATTTTAATCGAGTGACTCAGTGCTTTAAGCACAGACAGGAAAGTTAATAGCAACACTGTCATTCATTATGGACTGATTCACACAGAGAATGGGGCCCCCACTGCTGCTCTCCATCCACTTCAAAAGGTCCAGTTAATTGAATAATAAAAAAAATACTCTCAGGGGTATTTTATTTAAATTAAAATCTCTTGTTGTAAATTCTTGCTCTTGAAATATTTTTTCAAAAGTCTTCCACCGTCTGGTGATCCCATAATTCACTGTGCTCCTGCCGTTGATACATTTTCATTGATTTGACATTTCAAAGAAATGTTATCTTTGGTTAAACAAACAATATTCCATATTTTCTATGGTACAAAAACACTATTTAAGACCAAAAACTAACAAAGGACTGATAATAACTGCCTCTCTTTCTGAAACTTGTTATATAATAGTTCCTTTCTCATGAACTTCAAGTTTCCTCCAAAGCTATTTAAAACACATCTGTGAGTCACATTATCGCACTACTTTGCTATTCATTCATTAACTTTTAGGCCCTGTGACCTTAAGTACTTACCAAAGGTGTAATTATTGTATTAAAAAATAGTAAGAAAATACAGTCCCCAGAAATACCCTAAAAACCTTCTTGATATGGCGAGCCAAAGCTCATTGCTGCATTAAACTCAATACCCCCCCAGTGCTCCTGACAATCAGCTAGTCATGCAGCTAACAGAGCTAACTAGCAGAAGGCTACAGCGGTTACAGAAAACTGCAAATCACAAAGAGTTGAGGCAGAGCAGCTGAAAACTATCAGAGGCATAACCAGAAGGTGTTGTCTCCATATGAAGGTTCTAGTTTCACCAAAATCGGTGTTATGTAATAAGTGTTGGTGTTTGATAAAGAGCACAGTAAAATATTGCACACTGTTTCCTACCTGCTTACCCAAGCTAGCTAGTGCAGCAACTGACAACGTGTAACTGACACAGAGACACCATCCACTCTGGTGCAAGTCAGTGAATTATCCAAATGTTTTAGAAGCTGTTAATTTAAATTGAAATAGTTATCTCAATATTGCTCCCAGAATCAAAAAGATATTGGAAGTTGAAGGTATGATTGATATAATATGTCAGTAAAATAAGACATAAACTGAACAAAAAGTAGAGGCAATTGTAAATTTTGCCTCAGATCAAATTAAAAGTCTCCCTCGTACAAATCAAGACATTTTTAGGCTCCTAAATGTCAAAGATTAAATTGAAGACCTTTTAAGACTTTTAAAGTATCCACTGGGCCGCCATGGCAAGGCTTGTGAGCCATACTTCAAGGGCAGGAAACAGCTGGCATTTTAAGCATCTTCCATAACTCAGCCCTCTGTTCATCGTCAGGAATGCATTTAAAGCTCACTGGCAGAAATAGCAGAAATTGCTAATCTAATATGAACGTTTGAGAACTGGCCAGGAGACATAATGAAGACAGATCAAGATGTGAAACAACTCTTTCCTCATTTGTGACACAGTAATCAACAAAAATGGAATTCCTGTTCAAGTTCAATTAGAATTTTTTTCTTATCTGAATGCCATAACTCACGAGTCTTCTTTGGTGTAAGCACTCAAAATATTTCTGTAAACTGGTTAAACACTGATGTGTATGTGATCTCTGTTTTCTCTTATGTTTTTTTTTGTTAATTTTTTGTTTTTTTCTCAGATAGCAAGTCTGACTACTTCGACAGGATGTCAGCTTCTTATAACTGCTCTGTGAACTCAATGGCTGAGAGGGGCAAGTGGTCTTGTCCTCTGGGGCAAAATTGCGCCAATCTGACCCAGGGCTTGAACGGCAGCTACATGGATCTAGATGATGTATATCTGACAGAGGAGTACCTGGAGAAAATTCTGGGGCCTCGTCGATCACCTGTGTTCCTCCCTGTGTGCCTCATCTACCTGGTCATCTTCATAGTAGGTGTGGTGGGCAACGTGCTGACGTGCACTGTCATTGCACGCAACAAAGTGATGTGGACGCCAACAAACTACTACTTGTTCAGCCTGGCTGTGTCAGACCTGCTGGTGCTGCTGCTCGGCATGCCCTTAGAGCTGTATGAGCTGTGGCAAAACTACCCCTTCCTTCTGGGGAAGGGCGGCTGCTATTTTAAAACTTTCCTGTTCGAGACTGTTTGCTTGGCGTCCATCCTCAACGTGACAGCGCTGAGTGTGGAGCGTTACATTGCTGTAGTGCACCCTCTTCGTGCAAAGTATGTTGTAACGCGCACCCATGCCAAGCGGGTCATCTTAACAGTGTGGGGTGTGTCGGTGTTGTGTGCTTTACCTAACACTAGCCTGCACGGGATCATTATCCTTCCATGTAACTCCACTGGCCTTAATGGCAGCGTGAGCGTGGAGATCCCTGACTCAGCGATCTGTATGGTGGTGGCCCCGGCCTGGATGTATAACTTGACCATCCAGGTGACCACCTTGCTGTTTTTCATTCTCCCCATGCTCACCATAAGCATTCTGTACATGCTCATTGGGCTGCAGCTGAAGCGGGAGAGGATGCGTCAGGCACTGGAGGCAAAGTCTGGCTTTGAACAGGACAGCTTTTGTAACATCCGAACACAGCAGCAGAAGGCACGCCGCCGGCAGGTCACTAAAATGTTGTGTGAGTATCAAATCCTACTTCTTTCTTCATTGCCAAGTAGGCCATTCAGAAGTAGTCGATTAAAAACAGGAGACATATCTATTCACTCAATAACAAGGATTGATTTTCAAACAAGTGTACAGCCAATAAGGGTAAACTAATGTGGGCTGGAAAAGCCCTGGGGAAGGTGAAATATCAGAGACTTCGATTGGCTTAGATTGGCTGTTTACAAATGAGCCATGATACATCCCTATGCATTTAAAAGACAATAAAGAGGCATCTGCTTTTTAAAGGTAGTGAGAGGAGGAGACAGGGCTAGCAGCTTGGTAGAAAAAATAGGCACAATAATTGGATCTTAATTATTTTCTATTTTTAAAATCAGCCACAATAAACACCACAGGGAGGCCAGTTGCAAGATACAGTTTCAACAAGAATGGCCATGTAGAGGGCAAGGTTCAAATAAATTTAAGGATTAGTCAATGGCTTTGTCAAGAGAAAGCTAATGGTGAACAATTTTGATACAATTATAATAATTCAATATTCAAAACAGTCATTGGTTTCAACTTCTTGAATGTAAGGTTTTGCTGCTTAGCTCTGTTTCATGTGATTGTAACCTGTACACCATTCAGTGTGGACAGTTTGTGGATTGGAGAAAGCAAATCATTTTAAAAGATTGAACTCGGGACTTTGAATGAATCTTTAGCTTTTGTTCTACGTCTTGCAGACTGAACAATTGATTGCCAGTCAAACAATAATGAATTAACTGTGACCCATGGAGATGAATTTTAAACCAGAAACCAGTCACACCTGACATGGGCTGTTTAATATAAGTAAATTAACACTTTGTTCAGATGTAACCACTGCGTCCATCTCTACCATTGCGGATAAATAATCAGAAATGTAATCAATAAGGCCTTTACATTTCCTCCAAACACATCTCACTGATGTGTGACTGAGGCTCATAAACATGAGTAATTGTTGATGATGTGATATCAAAAGGTCACACACACTCTGCAGAAATAACCTCCATATTTAATAAAATTGGATAAAAAAGGTTTCTTACAGACAATAACAACAGCCTTCTGACGTAGCACATGCCGGCTTGGGAATTTCCTCAGAGGTGAAGGTGAAAGCAAATGTAGAGGTGAATGTTCTTTTACAGTACATACACATGAGATGTGTAATGCTATTATTGTACATCCTATCTTGATACAATGCTGTGACATTGATTTACATGCTTTGCTGCACAGGCACAGATGTCGAGATTCTGTTGGACCATCCCCTCTTATCGGTAAACTTGTAAATATAAGATTAAATAGAACATAGGATATAACCTTGGGATACTCAGATGTCACTTTGTATGATTTATTGAATACCACACTCAGTAGTCAAAATTCAGTTGTGCCTTCTCCTCAGAGCCAACAGTGAGACCTCTTGGGTCATGGTCTTTATTTAAAGCAATGTTTGGTAAAAAATAAATAAATAAATAAATAAATAAAATAAAGTGCAAGATTTAAAATAATATTTTCTACCTTTAAAAGGTCAGTGCATTCCTGAAAAATGTTAATCAATATGACTGAAAGGATGGAAGTCTAAAGGTCATAAAAGCACAGAGCAGTTAGGCAATGCAAATCAAACAGTCAGTAACAACTTTTGATGATGCAGATACTCTATATACACTCTAGTGTGTGTGTGTGTGTATACATATATTTACATGTATAAGTCAACCACTTTTATTTTTTTAATTCTACAGAATATTTAAAAAAGGTACATCCCCTCATAGCTATACTAATATTCAGTGTGACACCCCATATAGAGTTACATAGGACACTTTATTTTGTGTTAAACTTTTATACCTAAAGTCTTGCATTCTGAAACAGTTTAATGCTTTAGACTGTTGAGCGGTTTATAGGCTATGCTAAAAGGATATGGTTTTATTACACTGTTCAAACCTCAGGAGACTTTATGTACAAGTAACATTAAAGACCGTAACACTGTGTGCCTAGGACAGACACATCATTGACAGACCGGGACATTTTAGAGACCAGAAAGAGCATGTTTGCAACGCACTTTTATTTAAATTCCTTCTACTTTTCTCTCTTGCTGTTTTTGCAGTCATTTTAGTAGTGGTTTTTGCAATCTGCTGGGCCCCGTTTCACACTGACCGCCTCATGTGGAGTTTCATCAGTGAATGGACTGACAGCCACAGGGAAATCTTCAACTGTGTGCACATCATCTCTGGAGTGTTTTTTTACCTCAGCTCAGCAGTCAACCCAATCCTGTACAACCTCATGTCCACACGCTTCAGAGAAATGTTCAAGGAGGTCATGTGCCATAGACAACATCACATCATTCCCAGGAAACACTCACTCAGTGTCACTCGAGCGACGCTCCGGAGCACTCTGAGTGATGCACCACTCAGCAATGGGGCAACGGTGGTTGAAGCTGAGGTAGAAGATGGAGAACTAAGGATGAAAGATGAGACCAGTTTCTCATGTTAGAAAAAAAAAAATTTAAAGGACATTTCAAAAAGGACATTTTGTTGGTGGGATGGCATGGTGATTACAAAAGACTTGCCTGTTGTAGGCCGCTGTATCCATCAGCTGTCATCAGTATCTACTCTGAACAGGTGCATCAGCTAGATACCTAAATAGTCTGAGTGGAAATACTGATGAAAAAAAGCCCCACAGTGTAAGTGTTTCTATGCTGCTTTTTAAAACTTAAGAAGCAGCTCAAAAATGGTTGTGCAGGTTTAGAGACACACTCAAACCTTTTGGCAAGAATTCAAGAATGTATCCATCCCTGAACCTACACAGAAAGTCATTTTAGGTTCATCAGTGTTAAGACCATCCAGTGGTCAGTGTTTTAAAGGCATTTAAATTAAAACATATTTTTTTAAGTACTTTATTCAGTTCTGGAATTTATTTATAGATGATGGTAACACAGTTTATAATTTCCTGTATATATATGTCGAAACAAATGAGGTACGCCAATGAATACAGACGTTGGTCTTAAATATTGTCATGCACTGTAAGTGAGGATATGTGAAACACAGTGATGTAAAGTAATGACTAACTAGAGTTCTGGTTAAAATAGAGCGTGAAAAAAAAATGTAAAAATAAACCGAAAACACGACTGAGGTTTATATAAAAAAAAATGGCTTCAATTTGTAAATAATAATTATCAATGTCATAAAAAAGTGAGTGTGTTTGATCATGACTGTGATGCTGTGACCTTCAGTGAGTTCAGGGCAAACCACACTGCATATACAGAAATTAAATCACATCATCTGTAATATAAACAACTAAGAATCTCATTACTTGCATTGTTCTGTAAGAATGTATAATAATATTAAGAAACATTCAACAGTGCTTCTCAGCCTCTATCTATTGCTTACAGCTTATATATGTATTAGTGTCATTTTTGATAATTGTATTAAAGGTGAAAGTAAGTCATTCTGGAGAAAGATTGTTAATATTTGTACACAACACCACAAACATATACACCTCTACCTGCTGTGCTCCATCAGAAGCCACATCCCCTCAAAGTCACAGACACACAGCTTGCATTCAGAGATGCTGAGGAAGCTTCTGTAAACCAGCACACCAGCTCCAGCTCCTGGGTTAACTGATGAATATGTTATAATTAAATTATCTGTATCTGTATCCATAAACAAAATTGACTGAATTTAAGTTGAGAGTGGGCGGTGCATAAGCTAGAGGCAGGTGTGACTCACAAGAAATTACAAAGACAGAAATTAATATTCGTTGATTGTGAGTTGTTATTTTTATTATTTGTTATAACACTTCAAATCAAATTAAAGTTAATCAATTAAACAGCAGTTGCAGAGTTAAGAAGTACTCAATGCATGAACTAAAGGTCTTTTGGTCAGTGTAACTTCCTAAACTAACATCACAACAACAGCATATCTTGACAAACTGAATATTTTTGAGAAAGTAGTTTAACATTATACAAATGTAGTTATGAAAATCCCATAAAATACAAACATTACATGGGCATAATGTAGTTATGACCATGTTACCCACCTATCAAGCAGAAACCTCTGTACTTGCTTTTACTTTAAAGCCTTTTAACTCTTGGAAGTCTCTCCAACATGAAAAGTGTCACTACTGTGAACATTGTTATGTTTTTCATGTCCTGTGCATGAGCATGAGTATCATTCATTTTTTATTAGCTGGAATATTGCTGCGTGTCTCGGTCTGAGCCACTTTATTTCCTTTTTACAGAGAGAGGACTGTGAACACTAAATTGTTCTCTGTTCTCCAAGGGTCGAAACTAGAACCGACCCAGGTTGTTATTACAGAAAACCCCATTATATACCAAGAGTTTTATATAGAACCCAACCAGAAGATTTAAACATAGCTTTTTTTAATTTAGTAATCTTGTCTTCTTCAGAACAGTTCTAAACAGGACTATCGTATTCCACAGATAAGGGAAAAAATGTAAAATTTTGCGGTCATCCATCTTTGTGACAATTTACATTACACTTTCCTTTGTTAAAATTAGGAAAACATTCACACAACTTTTTAACATGTAAAATATTTAGCTAAAAAGGTATGGAACAATGATGGATAACTAAGAGACAATCTTTAGGGATTAGTTAGCGAACCAGGAGAGGCTGCATAGTTTCCAGAGGAATCAGGTAGTTCCCTGCAGGTAAATTAATGTAATCTCTTACAGGGATGACCTGACACCTAGGGAGGGAAAAAAAAAAAAAAAAAGACTTGCAGTGAACATTACAACCAAGGTCCATCTATTGCACCAGATGAATCATAAAGCATCTACACATCACAAAATAATGGAAGGTCCAGTGAGAGCAGTGGGAGAAATGGCATGTAATAATGTCATGGGGGAAATGCCTGAATAAGCCTGTCCTTGAACTCCCACACTGCAATCCCCCACTGGTTTGTTCACCTTATTGTTTGTCCAGGTAGTCAATTCCATTTCTGAAAAAAAAAAGCCCGAAAAGAAAAATGAGGATCAAAGTAGTCCACCTATCACCACATGAGTTTCTAGCTGGACTAAGGCCTGCTGATATAATACATAATATTTAGCTTACCTTGGTTTTCTGAGCTCTCTGATTTTTTTTTTTTTTTTATGTCATCTTGGTCCATCTTCTAGTATCAGTTCTTACACACTTTCATGCTACAAATGACCAGATTCTAGACAGGTGATCACATCACACCGTCTGTAAGCAGAGTAAAAGGGGTCCGAACAAACGTGAAGGTTAATCAAGAGTGGGTACTCAAATAGACGTCTGTCATGGCGGACAAGATACATCTGTTGCTTTTTGCTCCTTTGCAGTGTGTCCTCAGGGTCTGTTCGGAACATGGTGGAATAGTTGGTGTTGTCATTTTCGTGCTGATTTATAGATTTCACCATTAGTGAGAGTACTGTCGCATTTCTTGACACTGGCTGTGATCTATCTCTGTGTTGTTGAGTTCTTGTTCCTTGTGTTGAATGTCAGTAAAGGATGACATGACTGTCTCTTTGTCTCTTTGTCATTTATCACAACGTTTAATGAAGGCAGCAGGTTGCCAGACAAGATGGAGAGAAATGAATCCCCACAGCACACTGCATTGCAGTGCATACTGTAGTGATCTGCAGTCTTGCTTTAAATAAACATGTTGGACAGCAGGAAGCCAGAGAACGAGCAAAAAAATAAAAATTCTGGGCTTTCTCTCCACACTTACAGTAAACAGGTAAATACAGGTGAATAGCGAAAGTTATAAACACACTGCCACATATTTTGAGGAAGTTTTTGGAGGAAGGAGCTTCTTAATCACATGTGAACATACAGGAAGAGATGTTTTTAAGAAAAAAAGTGTTCATTTCTGAATCAAAGTAACCTAATACATTAGCACACAGATTAAGCTAATTGACTGATTAACCCACAGGTCAATACATTTGAAAGCTGTACAGCTAATTGTAAAATAGCCTGGGGTGTGTGATTCTGTAATAGCTATTGATTGTAGAGAAAATAATTAGTTAGTTTTAAAGGAGGCTACTTTACCCCCCGCAGTAAAGGGAGCGAGAGAGACAGAGAGAAAACATGAATGAATAGAAGACATAAAACAAGAACTAGCCATTCAATTGTGATGGCTGATGTTACTCTGCATATTTCTAAGCTTTATCATAAGTAATAAGTACACCGCAGACAGGCGTCTGAATGTCTGACAACTGTCTGCAAGAGTCCTCCATAGGTTTAATGTGCAGAGAGATGCATGCAGTCTGCCAGCAGATGGAGGCTGAGAATATGTTGAACATATATATCATGCAGAATTAAATGCAAGCACACGGCATTCACGTTTGCATTCGTTAAAACCAAAACGTTTTAGACAAAAACATGCCTCTTTTAGATTTGTTGCCTTACAAATGTGCCACAAGAAGGATTTTTCTGCTTCGGATCAAAATACGGGCTCACATTACAGTGTCATGTGTAGTGGCTCTAAACACACCGTGTATTTGTGGAGTGCTCTTTACTAAAGTATTGCAGAAGGAAATTAGAGCGCAGAGGTTTGGAGGTTAATCATAAGGTACAGCATGGAAAAAGGCACGGATGTTGAGTGCCTCTCTTTCCACTCTCTTTTCAGTCTCTTTTGTAACTGTGGCAACAGCAAGACAGTAAAACTGGACATACCAACCATTTCAATCCCATTTCATGTAATACACAGGAGATTAGCAAGAGCATGAATATCCATTAAAATTCAGAGAGAAGAAGGCATTTTCAGGAGCCAAGTCAGCATTAAGGAAATGCCTGATACCTTCAATCAAACCAATAAACAGCTAACAAAACTGCTACCAAGAGATTTCTATGCAGGCATTTATAATTTGTCCGTGTGATCATATTCTTTAGTCACACAAGAGTTATTTTTAAACTCTGCACATTGGGTCAGTGTGTACTGAGCTTAATATAGGTAATATCTGCGGGTTGGTTCTATGGCTCTTTTAAGCAAATACTGAGTACATTTTCACTCCAGTGGTCAAATTTGCATGAAGGCAAAAGGAAAAGGCCATTTAAGTCTCAGTCTGAACCAACTTTACTTCATTAATATCCCAAATGAGGACGTCCGTACTAAAAAGTTAACTGTGTCCAAAGTCGAAAGTCAAACAGCCTCAGACAGACATTTTGCTGCTGTGCGACTGCGGGCACTTCACTGGATTCAGCCATTGTCAAGAAAGCAACACAGCCACGCCAAAATTGGCATCTCTTAAGGATCAGTTGTAGTCACTTCCCAACTAATTACATGGTTATTTCCTACAGTAATATCCTTAGCAATTACAGAAATATAGAACAGGCAGGAAGTATTTTAAGCTCATTATGTTGCTTGGGGGAGAGTAAGGATGGAGAACTGGATGGGGGATGAGCATTTAGTTCATCTGACTTCATTTATATAACATAGTTCCCCTACTGTGACAGACCTGCAAAAAAACGTTATCATGGATTTTGCAGAACTAATGTTCTTGTCTGGTAATGAGGATGTATTTCATGAATAACAACCCTTTCCACAATGATTTCCACTGAAGCTTCATGTTTTATTTTTTTTCAAGCAGATTTTTTTTTTTTTTTAATTAGCCAATCAGCCACTGGTGAGTCGCCAAATGGAAGGAAATAAAAGAGAGTTAGAAAAGCTCATCAGATGCATGCATCAGAAAGTCATATTACATCAGATTTTACATGATATATGATAATAAAATAATAAAGCCATAAAGCCACTGTTGTTGTTGCGGTGGCTCCGCAGGTAGAGATAGGTTGTCTGCTTATTTGATCCTTGGCTCCTCCCATCCACATATAGAAGTGTTGACAGGCCACTTATTGAAGCCTAAATCACTCTTGATGTCTCTTCCATCTGGAAATGAGCATGTGTGTGTGTGTGTGTGTCAGTTTCTGATGAGCAGACCAGCACCTTGGATGGATGCCCCTGTAATTAGATTGTTGCATATTGGTGAGTGTTGACATGCAGTTTGAAGTGCTTGAGTAGCCGAAAGATCAGAAGAGCGCTACATAAATGCAGTGTATTTGCAATTTGCAGGGTCTTATTCACTATGCACTGTTAAATGCATTTGGCTCTTTTGTAAATGTGGAATTGATTAAATAGCTTAATGGATTCATTTTTATACACTTGAGACTCACCTCTCATTATTTTGATGACTCATCTTCACCTCTCATGGTGCATTTAATTTACCTTGTGATTACTTTTTCTGATGAAGGATAAATAGTTAAAAAATATTTCATGACAGACGTAAGTCTTTTAGGAAGTTTAGTGCAAGCAATCATTGCTTTTGCTGAGTTTTTACACTTATAATGAAATCCCATGCAAAACAAGAATGACATCATATGCAAAGGTGTGGTCTAACCAAAACTGCTTTGAATTTTAAGTGAACCACTAAAGTCCTCTTGTCTTTTCAATGAAATTTATGAGGGCATTAAAGCGACCGCAGAATGAGTAATGATGCTAATAACTTGTACCAGCCTGATTTATCTCATCAATCTGGACATGTGATAATTTCACACTCTAGTCTTTGATGCTCTTGATTTATCTGCCTTCACAGTAAGCTCACAAACACAAAGTATAGCCTCAAACTACACTCACATTTAGACTTATTGGGGTGCTCATCTATTCTTCTAGTAAATGTTTTATTCCAGTATTATTGCACATGCCAGACCCCAAAAAACAAGCTTGATAAAGTTAGCCCTAACCCTAACACCTTTGGGGTGGGTGACAAATTCTGCTTCATTTCAATCAAAAAATTTTCTACCTTCAATATTAAATTATGATGCTTTTCTTTAGATATCATTGTATTTCTCTCACTACCTTCTGACTTACATCTGAGAAACCCAGCTGCTCCTCATCACCACTCTATCCCTCAGGATGATGCAGGTGATTAAATAAAAGGTGTCTTTTCCTTCTGTCTGCTGGTTTTACTCCATCATCTGGAGGATGAAGACTCCAGGGGATTCCATCTCCTGTTTATCTTCATGGGCTTATGCTTATCATGCATCACATCTCCAGGGTTCAATCACTCAAGTCTCTTTGAAATGGCTCCTACTGAATACAAAATTTGTGCTCACTAAAAAAAGCTGAAGTGCAAGAAAATAAAGGGGCTCTGTTTTTTCTTTATTTTTCAAATGATCAGTAATACAACAATAATTTCATTAATGCAGAGTGCTGACAAGAAGATCTTCACCCCTTTTTTTGATGTAATTATATCTAAATTTATATGTTTGTATTTGTTTACATTTTTGGATGGAGAGGGTCAGTGGAGGGATATATAGTTGATTGCAATCTCCAACCTGACCACTAGATGCCATTAAATCCTACACACGGGACCTCTAATACAGTTTAACTAGTGATTACTTCACTGGTAACATTCTGTACACAAACATGTGATGTCTGCACTATAAAAAACTACACCAGAATGTACGAGAAAATGCCTTTAAGAAAAATTATAAGAAATATTTTTTAAAAATAATTCATACATTAACACAGAGTATATTTAACAAAACTTGTCCAAAAGCCTACAAACTGTATGTTATGACTGAGTGATAAGTGACATGAGTACTGCCAATGCCAAAAACCATCGGACCAGTTGCCAAGGCAGATTAAGCATCACTAAAAAAACCTCAGCAATGTTGGATAGAGATATTCACCGGTGGTCATATGAAAGCCAGCTCTCTCAGGGATGGGAGGGTTTTCAGATTGGAAAATGAGACCTCATCAATGCACAGACACAACTCTCAACGGAGTAGATTGTGAATGCATACACAAATCCTTCATTTGCACCCATCTGGAGAAGTGCAAACAAAAGCTTAGCTCTGAGGTGAAACTGTGTTTTCACAAAGGAGGAATATTATCCTAAGATTGCTGCAAGAAGCCCGCTGATCTTAGTTGATTCTCAAAATGAAAAACGAACTGGATTATCCACATTGTGCAAGTGATTCTATTTTCTTTATTTTCAACAAAATAATGAAGATAAATCTTATTGGGCAGAAATAAGAGAAAAGACCAAGATCAGCATAAGTTAGAAAACGCAGTAAAAAAATTTTTGAATCATGAAAATGGTCCATATTTCCTGTCCTTTCAACCTATCAGTGTCGAAGTGACACTAAAAACTCTCAGAACTTTCAATAGAAAGTAAAAGAGTTTTCTGTAACACCTTTTATAACTTGTATAACAATGTGTCTCAAAACCAAGTTTATTTAAAAATTATGTAAGATGATGACATTTCCACCTAGTATTAGCAGCATATATTATCAATATGTTGTCGTATGATACAAAAATTTTAGCAAAATAACTCAAAACAGGATATGTCAGTGTTTTGTTGCAATGTCACAACAACTCAATGAATCCAGGAATGCCACACACTAGTAGATGACCAACAGCCATTTTCAGGTAGAAGTTTTTTAAGGATTTTTCTCTCTTCATCGCAGCATTGACTGCCCTAAAACCCTTAAATCCCCCTTTAAAAAACTATTGTGGCTCTTGTCTCTGTGTACTGACAGTCATCAGAAAATGTGTCAGAAACTTAATAATGCCTTAAACTCAGAAGTGAGATCAAACGTTCATTGTTCCCTGTGTCCTTCATAAGTGTGTCTATAGCAACAAAGAGTCCATTTGTTCTTTTAGATGATGCTTCCTCCTCACACTGTGCTCTCAAAAATGAATTGGCGATTTATGGAATGATCGTTATGGTCGATTGGCAAAACCAATCAGGGTTGCCACTGAGTTGCCATTTGTTGAGAGAACCATTTGCATAACAATTGCTAATTTCCATAAGTAGATTACTTTAGCTAAAAGAATTTTTAGTTTAGTTAAACTTGTATTTGCATTGTGATTTGAGTTCAAACATTAGCAAACACAAGTCATACATCAAAATGTAGTGCTGCTGAGTTAATTGCTACGCATTAAATGAGGTCATCTCTTTAGGAATATATTACCTGTTATTTAAATAAATATTTAAAATTTTTAAAATTCAGACATGCTGCAGCTATTAAAAAAAGAGACGAGAAAAAAATTAAAAAGAGAAACAGAACAGATCTGGAATGACTTCTTCTATCACTTAAAGGTCCAGTGTGAAGGATTTAGTGGCATCTAGCAGCGTTGTTTCAGATTGCACACAATCTAGTGGCTGGAAACTGGGGAAAAACATGAAAGCTCTGTCAGAAGCAAATGTTTGGTTCGTCCATTCCCTTAATGTCCTGTGAAAACATGGCAGTGTAATATGGTGAGCTCCATTGAAGGGGAACTGGTCCCTCTGTAGACATAAACTCATTTTAACGTAATGAGTACACTGCCATGCTTATTTTTTAGGTAATTATACATTTAAGACGGCATATGTTATTTAATTTCTGCAATGTTCTTCAAACACATTAGATCCCCCTTTATTCCTACACTCTTACTTAGGTGTAAGCATTACTCATGTGTACATCAAAAGCTTGAAGTAACTACAGCTTATACAGAGTTGCAATGTGAAATGTAAGGACTGCATGAACTGCATTTTGACCTGTTTGGACTGCATGTGCAGAAGACAATGTGAACCAAGTTGAAGAAATTCTCAGTAAAATGCTTCTTGGTAACATACATCAAACAAAGCAATTCTCACCTCAGTTTCCATTACCTGTGACAGAGTGAATGGATATAAATACATTTACTTTGGCTACGAATGACTGAACAACAATATTCTCCTATACATCAGCCAGACAAACTTTTCCATCATTTCCATATAACAAAATGAAAAACAGAACGTAAACATATTCTCAATGACATGATATTAAATCACAATATAAATTTTATGTTTGGTGAAGCAATCCACTGGTAAAATTTAATACTGACCTATGAACTAAGGTCGCTGTGGTACATTTGTGCATAATGGATATAATTTCAGCAAGGCTTTAAACACTAAGATATTACAACAGTGCAGATTAACAGACAAGATTACCCTTTTTATTGAAGAGAAGGAAGAGTGCATCATTATGACTAAAATGAGAACATCCAAACTGCAACCACTTAATATTTTCTCCCGTTAAGCATCGTTAATTATGCTAACCACAAGTTTCTAATAGCCTTGAAATGATGGTAAGAACTGCAATGACTGCATTTATTTAAAACCAGCAGTGTGTTAATTAGAGCTGATTAATAAATACACCTATTTAGAGGGGGTTGATTACCACTGCAATATTCTTAGCAATGAAAATGGAGACAGCCATGAATATTGCAATGCTAGTTACATATTGACAATTTAAATCATGCTTTTGACAAGACTTGACAGTATGTAAGTATAAGAATAAGCCACAAGCACAGGTCAATATTTGAGATTTTTTTTAGGTGAACTCGCCCTCACTTCTCAAATCTATTTTTGTTGCCTTCATTTTTACGTTTACAAAGACTTGTGAAAAACTGAGCCCTTACAATGTGAGGCTGCAAAAACCAAAACAGAAAAAGTGAGCAAATGAAAATTAATTGTTTTTTTCCTGTGTTGCAAAAGTGATCACAGTTTTTATGTTCAACATAAAGCATATCTGCTGAGATGAAAACAACATATATAAGTGTAGAAAAAAAATACATGCCATCACTATCAGGTGGAACCTTTTATCTCCATATTTTTGACATTTTGATTTATTTTTGCTTTTATGAATCCATGCTAATGGCTACCTTTTAAGCTTCATCTGTCTTTGGTTTAGACACATATTCACACACCTTACCAAATATAAAGACAAAACGTGACCTTGGACAGTGTGGTGTTTTTATTGAAAAAAACAACTTTTTTTCTTTAAACTTCCTGAAACATAAGGGATTTGAAAATACAAGGTTTTTGACAGACAGACACAATTTTTCTATTGCTTATTTTCTATTACAACTCTGTTGCTAGCCAACATCAGCCACATTAGGTGCCTGGTTTTTGTTGCTGATGCATTATTGTATATATCAGTTCACAGAAATGATCATATCGGCCAACATTTTACAAAAATCTAGTGGTCAGGTGCATAATTCCTTAAGGTCAGTATCTTGTATAGGGTATATTACCGGTGACACATAAACAAATCCTATACGAACAAATACTAAAGCTGCATTTGGTTTACATTTTCAATGCTTTAAATCAGACCAAAAAAGTGGATGACATTTATTTTTCCGTAGTAATTTCCTTTGATGAATAACCTTTGGAATATGCAATTTCTCAAAGGGAGTGGCAGTTGTGCGGGTAGCTTTATAATACTGAACCTGTGATGCTGACCCCAAGGTCCGTGATTACAACCAGCCTATTAATCTTAATAAGTCTTTGAAGAAAATATGGCATGAGACACGATCACCTTGAAGAGGGAATGAGTGTTGCATAGGTTATGACACCAAATTACTCCTACAAATGTAAGCTAAAAACATTCTTAATTGAATAAACTGTCAAATAGAAAACCCTTTAACATAATGCACAACCCACAGATGACCTTGGTAGATTATTCCTTTTACCAAGTTAACAATTATTGAACGACCATATAGCCAGAAGAAGGACTCTTTAAATGTTCATAAAAGAAAAAACTGTCTTTGATAGCTCTCTGATGTTCAATGTCAGTGGGAGTCTTTTAGAAATGGTGACTGTGAAGGCATCCAGTAATGTGACATTTCGCTACAGAGGTGTAGGACAAAAATGAAAACACACATAAAAAAAGAAAAGAAAAACATGAATTAAACCATGTCTCTTCATTTAAGCAGCTCATCCATTATATTAATTTAGGTATGAAGGACTGAGGTAAAAAAAAAAAAAACCAACTCTTAAATGTTAGTCAGATTAACATTTACTTACATGCAGATTCAAAGGGAGCTGTTGAGAGTCGTTTCCTGCTGTTTGCATCTCTTAAACATCTCCCGGCAGAGTGGCTCCGGATTAATTCTGAAGGGCAGGTATTTAGGCACATCTGAAGGCTTAAGCTAGGGAAGCAAATTAAGAGTCAGGAGACGAGCGTTTACTCATACAATCAATAGAGCTGCTTAATTGACACATAAGAGGATATTCAGCAAACGTGTGTGGACTGGAGGTGCAGCAGGTTTGAATAAGACAAGATGACATAAATGTACATATTACAAATCATGCAATTTCAACTTCTTTTGTGTGCTACAAGGCAGCATTATCCACCTCCAAGGTCACATTTTTGCTTATCACATTCATTTATTAAACCTTGCCTGTGAAGCTTGTTTCCCAGAGAGTTCACCTGCAGATAACTAGGAAGCAAGCACAGGAATGTCAATGAGAAAATAGCAGAGCGTAATCTCAGTCCACGGATACCTGTGGCTTTCTGCTGACCTGCCAGCCTGCTCAGACTGCAGCAAGGGCAAAAAATGGACTTGGTGCTCTGAAGAGATAAAAATTAATATGAGAAGTTTGCTAAGTGGGGTGTTTCAAGTATAAATTCTGTGAGTTGGCCTGATTTTAAGAATACCACACACTGTTCATTCAGGTTTCTTAAAAAAAAAAAAAAAAAAAAGCCACAAAATTATGTTTTTAGTAGGAGCAACTCTGAAACTTAGCTCAATACAATAAAGTTTAAATTCCACCAGTAAAAGTAAAGTCCACTTTGACTGCTTCATCTAATCCATTCAAGCCACTTACACAAATCAAACTAGACACAATATTCTTTTGATTAGATTTCAGACATCATAGCATTGCTCTTATTACAATGTGCCATGGGAAGGGGAAAGCAAAGTATAATCGATAGAGGGCAGTCAGAAGTCACAACAATAATTGCTTCCTGAGTAGCAAACACCCAGCAGTCTGCATGTTTTAAGTAGTCAGACTGTGAATGCATCATTGTGCATATCACATGTCACACATTTTTACCATCTTAAAAAAAAAAGCTCTGGAAAAGGTGAGAATTGAGAACTTCTTAGAGTATCATTTTTGCCGTGTTGCTGTAAATATCTTTAGCTGTATAGCTTTATCAATATCTGTATCATTCACTCTTTTCATGTACAACAAGAGATTCAGAATCAAAAAAGAAAAACATGTCATGATTTTTTTATGAATGCAACACAAAAAACAAGCAGCCTCTTATTTTTTGTTCTGTTTTTTATTCGTGCTCAAGCTAAAAAACTGGACATGAAAAACAGGCCATTGACCTAATTTGACTTAAGATATTTTATGTGTTGAATGTTTGTGACAGAAATGTGACAGACTTCTTAATTTATTTCATTTGATAAACTTGTAGAAAATACATACAGGTCATGCTGTTACTTTAGTTATTGTTATGAGCATAAGCTAAAACATCAGCACAAGTATATGAAAATAATTAATCATACACACACTTCTGTATTTTACCTGGGTTTGGAGAGTTTGCACCTCAAGTGAGTCAGGTACAATTATAATCATAAATATCACTGATTTACAAGAAGTTGACTCAAATTATTATACAATTTGGAACTGCACTGTTGTATTGAATTCAAGGTTTCAAGAGCATGTTTGTGATGCACTGAAGCTTCTAAAAGCTAATTTACATCTCAGATGTGCTTTTCAATCGGAAATTGAGGCCAAACTTTCTTCGGAAAGTAATTGAGTTGGAGTCTTTTGACTAATTGAATCAGCTAAGCTTCATCACTGCCCACTTCTGTCTCATTAGTCTTTATGGATAGTTTGAATTTCTGAAAAGCATCTAGTTTTCCAAGTGGGACTGCTTGGCAGAAATTATTGTGAGAGACCAAGGACTAATAATGAAAACATACTTTAAAAATATCTTCAGAGGAGCTCTAAAGATTGTTTAATAATACCATATTTGTGTAACATCTACAGGTTGGTCCATCATTTGACATCTGACTGGCAGCCCTCTGATTACATCATCATAACGTACCCTTTTCTTCTGCAGTGGCTTGCCAGAACCCAAAGAGAGGACTCATGAGCCCAATTCCTTATATTCAAATGACAGTATTAAGGAAAAAGTTGCAGTTGTATATTAGTGTCTGCCCCTTTGTTCTGCCTTGGCTTATCCAACTCACATGACATTTTGCAAAGCTCTCTGATATGCATGACACGCATTAAAAATGTGTATTTAAAAATCAAGAATTCAGCAATGAAATGTAACAATTTTTTATTTCTGGTAAAATCTTTTCAGCTTAATCACTGAATGCTTACAGTAGCTTGCCCACAGTATTTATCCCCATCATTGTATTGTCATTTAGAGAAAAATACTGACCCCTACTGTAGAAATTAAGGCAAGCAAGAAAGAGGGAAGCACAAAAAACCTCAATGTACAGCATTATATTCATTTGACAACAACAGCTGAAGTCCTAAAATTATACTGAGGTTTCCCTCACCATGACATCTTGTTTAAATACATTTAAGAAATCACAGGTAAGATTTGACACTTGTTGAGGTAAGATATGACATTTGTCAAAGAATAATTATTTTGTTGGCTACAAAGACAGTCTGAGGCTGTAGAATAATCACTTTGCACTGTCAGGAGTTCCTGGTCTCATCTTAAATCTTAAAATGAAAACAATAACATTGAGATATTGATTATTCACTAGATGCCATCTGTGTTGATTTCAGGATGCAGCATTATATACACAAAACTGCTTCATATCAACACAGAATATTACATGTCCATCAGTCATCCATTCTCTTGTCTTCAGTAGTAATAACTCCCAAAAACTGCCACCACACAGAACAAGCTGTCCTGCAACAGTAAAGCACAATTTGTCAAAAACAGTTTTTGAGAAGTAACCTCCCCAAATACATGCACACACACATACACACATTTGAGGGACCTAAACAAAGGCACTCACATTCATGAAAACATCTTCTGCATAGTTGTCTGTATCAGCATCCCACAAACACTTTGAGGTCATCCTAAAGAAAAATAAAATGAGGACACAGTGAATAACACAAGGGTAAAAGTGCTCGTGTTTCTTATTTATCAGGAAAAGTTTTTACTGAGTTTTTCCAGCAAGAATGGTCCAAGTCAATCTGTCCTCTGACAATCAATCCTCTGACTGGCTCTCATCTTTTTTCGAAAAGCAGTCTTCATTAGTGCAACAAATTTAACCATGCTTTACCCAAACAACATGGTAACCTACTAAATAACATAATTTTTGAAATTATAAAAGCTTTTCGGTTTTCCAGCACCACTTCATCACTCACTTGACTCCTTGTCCACGTTGTTCTCCAATAATCACCTGCACAACAAGCTTATATCTTTCAAATCCTGCACCTGTTAAGGAAAAGAAATGTGTTCTGAGAGAAGAACAATGCAGAGAGAAGGCAGATGTATGAACCAATATGCTACACTTACTATACCAGCTACTGCAGTCATACACTTTACCTGAAGGATTTTTTTTTCTTTTTTACTGAGATATTTTACTGTTGAGTATTAGTAATGAAATTTTTATTCAATTCACATTGTGCTTTTTGTAGATTTTAGTTTGGTTCTGTACTGCCAGCAACATCAGTCAAAAGTTGTGATTGGTTTAATAGATGGTCAAAAAATATGTAGTCTGTGTCCCTGTTGTGCAAAACCTTAGATGCAACATATATAAAGAAACATAGTTAAACCCAACAAGACACAATCATATCACTTTTTCACAACAATAGTTTTGCCTCCTTGTTGAAGGAACATTTTGCAGTGTATTTAGCTAACATTAGGCTATGCATGCAGTTCTCTAGCCACTTCACTACCACTCGAAATATTAAATCCAACTCAATAACACTTCCTATTTTCTCACTGATTAGACTGGTATTTAAATAAGCAATTTCACTTATATTCCATTACTCATTTTGAACCCTAAGCTAACCCTCGTACTTGGAACTTTAAAAAGTACTTGAAATAATTTTCTGAGCTAAAACAAGCTGTAAAAAAGGAATGAGAGCATCACCTACTTTTCACTTTGTCTTTAATGCACTCTGCCAATGAACGGGACAGCTCCGGGACTTCCTCTGGGTCATACCGCATCCCAGAGAGTCGCTCCCTCACGATTTCACGAATACGCTCCTTTACAATAGCTGGTTTAAACCTGGAAAATTTAACAGTGAGAAAAAAGGCAGAAACATGTTTTCACACGTAAACTTTCAGCAGCTTTCACAGTGTGCTAATTGACACAACTACAATACTGACGCTAAATAACTTGCTGTCAAACGGCAAAATGACATTACAAGTTAAATTAACTTAACCACAAGACACTTGTGTAAATTCTTGGCTACTCTACGCTAGCTAAAAACACATATCTTTAGCACTGAATTCGGCTAAAAGCTATTTTAGCTGCTGGAAATATGCGTATAAAAGCACTTGGACTCACTTGTGCTGATGATGAGGTCGTATACGGTGTTTGTCTGTCTCCTCCATCGCATGTCAATAAATTAACATTATCTATAATGAGGGAGAACATAAAGCCACAGACGACTGCTAACAAGCTAATCTTTTGAGTTTAAACCCGTTACCATAGAGACGCCTTCTCCCTGTTTCCTGTTTCAAAATAAGAGTACGGTATGGACGTTTTTACTGGACCATGTTTCTAAAATAATCTGACTGTCATTTGAGTGATATATCATATAAATTTTCAACTCTATCAATGTAAGATCATGTAAGGATCTTGTAAAACCTTTCTTTATTAATTTTCCTTTTATTTTAATGTTATTAATTTACAAATGTTATTCCTCTGCCAAAGAGTCACATGGTATTCTGCTGAAAACTTGTTAGTTAAACTTAAATGAAGAATATTCTGTCTGCTTAATTACTTTTATTCCTTCCTAACCTTATTCTTTCCAAAGAAACAGCAACTCTAAAATTCTCTGTTCTATCGTAATGCCTTTTTTTAAAAAAAAAAAAAAAAGGTTAAATTGGCCCTTTGACCTTAGTGTTCTTTTTTTCGCATTTTCACAATGAACTGCTAACAGTGAGCTCCTATCTGCAAAATTATCCTCTATGAGAGGTAAAGGTTTAAGAGAAATTTACTCATAAGGTTCAATCAAGTATCAGAGCTGGTCCTGAAAATGTCCTTAAATTTAATTTGATCCATGTACATGGCCATGAATTGCTCTTTTTTGTGACAATTGGGACAACCTCAGAATGTCTGTGTTCATAAATCCTATCAATTAAATTTTGGAAGAATTTCACAGACACTTTTTATTTACATTTAGCCAAAATCACTCTCTATCCCTAACCTTAACCAAAGTCTATTATACTCATTAAATACTATGACTTTTTCCTAACCTTAGGCAAAGTGTCTTTTTTTCCTGAAGCCTAACCACATTACAACAGAGTCAAGTATTAAAAGTCCTTTATCTTATGTGTCAGCCATCCACCCTGAACTTCACGTCATTAATGTAGTGCTCATTTAAAAACAGAAATGTTGTGCATGCACACAAGATATTGTGCAAAAAAACATCAGAAATTTGTGTCCAGGTGCACAAACTGTAGGGTTTCAATTCTGCCACTGTTTAACAAAGGGTTTTGATACCTACCTTTTTGAATATGTTTTTCACAAATAGCTGTTACTCAGATTAATGCGCAAAGGGCGGTGGTTGCCTTGAAATTGGCATCATATAAGAATGATTCACTGTACAATCAAGAAGTTTTAATTTCTTGTGCCAGCAGGTGGCAATGTTAAATGAATACAACTGAAAAAGGTTTTAGTTTCAGTCCACTTGCAGTCTTGGGCAACATATAGAGGTTGTGGTCTTACTCAGTTATCATACACAGAATTTCTTTTCTGTGTGGTGTTTTAGCAAATAAAAAAATAACTTTTAGTAGACTTCCAGGCAGTGATAATCTTAGGCACCCTATACCAAAACACACAGGTTGGTCCACTATTTATATAACATCTTTCTTTCTCTTTTTGTGTGTTAATAGGCTGTTTGTAGTTAGTAAGTCTTTCTGGTAATGAATCTAATGACTAATGCTTTATTTATACGCATAACATCTAGCATCTGAAGTGAAACACAAATTTCTTTCTCCTTTATCGACCCCAAACTGGAGGAGCAACTTTAAGTTTCATTTTCCCTAAACTGTCTTCAGAGTATCCTAACTTTGATGAGTCACTCTGACAAGTTGTTTGTACACCGTATCGATCATCTGTTTCTTCTCTTCCTTAGCTGCAAGCTTGTGGACACTGACAGAATGGCAGAACAAGAGTGGATGTGGATCTTCCAGGAAAAATCTATGGATTTTACAGACTACTGGGATCTGGAGTTTGATGATAGCATTGTGCCTAACCGTCCAAGACGGTACTGGAAGCAGTACATCACAAGCTCAGGAGCAAGGTCAGTGACTACTGTTGATCACTGCAATAGAGTGTGTATTTACAGTATTGTACACATTAGTTTAATATAAATTATAGTGTAGTGGATGCGTCACATTTCTCAAGGTTTGTGTTAATGTATATATGCAAATGTACTTGGACTGAGTCAATTCTGTGGACAATACAATGTCACACAGTCATGTTGTGGTAATTTGGAAACAAAAACTGGTAACCACATGGTAAATCACTTAATTTTAGGTGTGAAAGCTTGATTTTCATTTAAGAAGATGGTAAGGATAGGGTTAAAGTAATAAATGTAAGCGACGCCATGTCCAGTGTCACAAAGGCTTTTTTTAATTTGAGATATACTCGGAGAAAAAAAAATTCATGAGTAGATTTTTAAATTTAGTAACTGAGCTAAACTGCAAAAAGTTCAAAAGTGGCATGTCTGAGTTGCAAAGAAAGAATTATGGTTAAATGTATAAAAAGTACAAATGGGTGGAGGATGCGGAAGTTCCGGTGCTTGTTTCACACCATTAACTGTATAAATGTATAAAAAGCACAAATGGGTGGGGTATGCGGAAGTTCCAATGCTTGTTTCACACTATTTACTGTATAAAACACAGTATAAAACACAGAGCTTCATACACCGGATGCGTTTTTTAGGGTTAGCACGAAAAAAATATTTCTTCGAACTGCTGACTGAACTCGAGGTATTAGTTTTTGCACATGAAATACGAAAATCACGCTGCGGGAAAGCGACCCTTTTTATTTTTTGGTTTGAGACCGATTTTTCCGGTTGGCGCGACCAGACAAAACCAAACATATCTGCCAGTTACGAAGTTGGAGCTGACGTCACGTCCGTCTTCCATAACAACAGTAACAACAACAGCAACAACAGTGGCTAACAAGCTCATCGCTAATATTTCTCAGTTATAGACTCTCCGCACTAACTTAAGTTAAATGTTGTTTGACAGACGACACGTAAATTGTAGAAACAACGATCTGAAAGTCAGCATGTGGCAAAGTGGCTTTATCGCCGATCAGTCGGGCTGTGCAAATACTGATTAATGTTAGCTTAAGTAGTTTAGCCTACTTTTGAGTGAGGCGACAATGGATTTGGTAATGTATGATTACGTGGCGGAGATTTAAATTACTATAGTTATCTTTTTATCTGTCCAAACTATTTCGTTAATTCATTTCCTCCTGTGTTTGTCGCAGATTCGTGTCCGAGCCGGTGTAAAGAGTTTTAATCTGAACATTTCGCTCTTTAAACAAAGGATAGTATATACAAAGGAGGACTTTTAAAAAAGGAGCTGTCTACCTACGAAACAATCAAACACGAAAATAAAAGCCTCGCTAGCTACACTTTTTCAGCAGTTTCAAACCAAAACACAATCAAACAGCACCCGTTAACCCGGTATGTCTAAATAAAAGAGGAGCCTGACAGAAAATGTCTGCAATTTCAGTTTTTAAAAGCTTATCCTAACTCAGTTTGTGTTGTGTAGTGCCTCAGCCACACAACTATTACTTTAAAATAATATGCAGCGTTTCAAGTGGGGCAGGGTGAGTCAGCTGCTGCCACGACTATTTTTTTCAGCTTTATTGAAAAATTGTCATTAACAACAATAAAGCAAGTCAACCATAGTATCAAAGAGCATAGTCATGAGTTCCAAGCAAAAAAAAAGGAAAGTAATAAAACATCTGACAGAAAAAACTTAAAATAAAGATATATCATAAACAACAAAAAAAAATGTACTACAAAACAAAGTATACTGGTCTTCACATGAGAGTAAAAACATATCAATATGCCTAAATAGGGTCCATTATTTGTACATTTAAATACAATTGAGGAGCTGATTTACATATTTAGAACTCATATTTCAGAGATTTGTGGTACAACAAAAATTCATTATAGAAAGCTTTTAAGATGGTTGGCGTTTCATTCATTTTTCATTCATTTTAGCTTTTTGTTGTAGTATTATGGCCAGGATAATTTTGTTTCTTTTTATAACTACTCCATACATTACATCCACATATGAACTGAGTGTAATCAGTACATTCTTTTGTTTCAACCATTCTTCCGCTTTCTTTCCATAATAGTTGGGAGTGACCACAAGCTGAGAAAATGTGTTATAAGGTTTCAATAACCGAGTTGTAGAATGAGCAAACATAACTTTGAAATTTAAATCTCAAACGTAAGAAGTTACTGGGAGGATATATAATATTTCATTTCAAATGAATTTCTTTGGCTTTGAGTAGGATTGGATCATTTAAGAATTCTGTTTTAAGTTTAAGCACTTTCAGATTTAGAACTCTATTCACTCTATTATTGCCTATTTCAGAGACTTCTGTCTGACGACATTATTTAATCAAAAATTTCAGACTTTTAAACCCAATTATATAAATTATTCTTCCAGAGCAACACTTCTTCAAGTTACTCTCTGTATCTAAAACTTAAGTTTCCATATAATTTTGGTGCACACTTTCTTTAACTTGGGTCCACTGTCTTTTTTAAGATTTAGATGCACCATATGCAGAAGAGGCTGGCCTTCAAATAAAGTGACGGTAGTCTTCCACATGCGACTGATGAATGGACAGGGCACCGTCAAAGTGAGGCGCCTTGGTCAGAGCTGCAAAAAGTGCTACGAACCTCCAATGGAGGAGCCAGAATTTTTCTGGAACATTGGAACCATTCTGGATAATCTGGTGAAGAAGATAAGAATAAAATGCTACTACGAGAACCTGGACCAATATTATTGGCCTTACACACGCAAGCCGGTTAAGAGTCCTCATGAGCCTGATCATTGTGAGGGTTGTAGGCTCGGCATCTGTAATTGAGTTTTTGTTTCATTTAGGGTCTTTTATTAATTAAAAAAATCTGATATCTGTCCTAGAGTACCTATTATTATTTTTAAAGTTTTATTTATGAAGGTTTTTACTGATGTTTAATGCCAAAGCTCACGTTAGCAAAGGATAAGTCATATAAAAGGGTGTTCACATAGAAAGGGAGAGTATTTTTTCACATGACCCAGTGAAATGCAAAGTCAATGCAAAGATGCAAATAATCTTTCCCTCCCTTCATTCTCTTTCATCATTTTGTATTCTCCATCATATTTCAAGTTTATTTTTGTTGGCAGTATTTTTTTCTTTTACATATTGTTTTCTTTTTAAATGCATGTTAACATACCTTCCAGTACAACAGAAAATAACAAAAATAAAGCATACACATGTAATAAACTGCATGTATTTATGTTTTATTGTGAGTAGTGTAACTTTTCAAATTGTGGTGATTCATTTTTTCATCCAATGTGTGACTGTATGACTTTATTTAAGAGAGTGATGGCCTCTCAAAAAATCTTAAGCAGAAAACTTATTATACTTAAGTCACCTGATCTAGAGAACTGTTTGTCGACACCCACACCCCCTTTTGTGTGCTGTCAAAAGTTTAAAAGAGGCTTTGGTAAACAGTGATTTTAGGACTGTTGTCAGACACAAGCAATTAGCAAAATGCCAAGGAGGTTACAACACAGAAACTACACAGAAATCATGGTTAAAGATTAGGATCATAACCACTGATCTGTATCACCTTTAATTGTGCTAAGGTTGAAGGAGGACCACTTGGAAAGACATGGTAGTCTTTTTATCTACTTTAAATGCTTTCTAGATAATGTTTTTTACTTTCTGAGTCACTTAATTTGTATTTATGAACTGCAAGTTCCATGATTTTGCTGACCACATATAGAAACCAACCAAAAGTAAGAAGCTAAAACATCCAAACTTTGACATTTTTGCCTAAAACATGTGACTTTAGTTACAAAGCAATTGGTAAAGTTGGTGAATAATTTTCTATTTGTAGTGCCAGATCTGTTTTTTTTTTTTTTGCGTATGTATCTTTCTTTTTACATTTCAGACTCATATTTTAGACAATGCAGTTCATGTAGATTTTATTTTTTTGTACCTTTAATATCATCGAAGGTAAGACACAGGGAAATACCAAAAATCAATATGAAAGAAAAAGCATGTAAGAGCAGAGTTATGTAACCTGTTCAATTTTGGCAGAAAGATTAACATATCAAAAAAAAAAAGGTTGACATGCAGAGTGACACCAAAGCACACCAGTGTCGTACAGATAAACCAGTGTTTATTTGCATACAACTCTCAGATGTAAAACTGATACCAATGTGGTCAGTCTGCATCATCTGCATGTCACACGCTGCGGTACAACAACACATCAGCTCTTGTATATCTTTGTTTTGTATGAACCACTTGCAGGCAAAGTCGCTGATTTGCAGAGTTTTTCATTTCCCACATAATTTGCCGAAGGTTTGTCCACATCACGCTCAGTTTACAGGGACACTATGTATATCTTGGCCACTACAGCCAGATTTAGTCAGGCAAGAGTAAGTTTGTCAGGTAAGTGGTGGGCCTGCTTTTTCCGTGCAGCAAGGTTTATTTATGGATAACCTCAGCAATGTATTTAGAAGACTATTCTTAACATTTATTACTAAAAGCAAAAGTTCTCCTGAAGTAATTGTGATGATTATTCTGTGCTCTGCAGACATGTGATACTGAAGAAACTGCTTTAAACAGACAACTGTAGTCAGATTCAACTCTGGACATTATGACCTCCAAGGGTACTACACTAAAGGTGAAGTATATTTCCTTGGTGCGTATTCTGTATGTTATGAAGTGTTTTTCCAAGACTAAATTAAAAGTAATAAATCCATAGTAATAATCATAAGTTTTCTATATAACTGACAGTTTTTTTGGTTTGTTTTTGTTACTTTTTGTTTTTAAATAATTCATTTTTAGAATAAAATGGGGTTTTTTTGTTGATGAAATATATATGTAAATATAACTATTGAATTATTTTATTTTGACATAAATTCTGTTTTTCTTTTATATTTTTAGTGTCTTCCTCCATCAGTCTGGCCCACTCTAGTCATGTTTCTCATTCTTAGACCAGGTAAGCTTTATGGTCAGCACAATATAGAGTATCAGGCATGATGTCTTACTGTAATCTATCTATGTTTACCTGCTGCTCTAATAACAAACAAAGCAGTGTCAGTACAGAACTGGTGGTTAAAATATGCAATGCATGTGCAATATTGAGAGACGAAACTGGGATGTTTTAAGAGATAATTATGGTTCATCAAAATCAAAATAAGTTTATCTAAATACCAGTGTTACTGTGATCAATGACTAAGACGATCTCCATATTTACAATTAACTTTGTGTGTTGGTGGTTTACTGTTGGTTCAAAATCACACAAGCCAAAGTGTGTTCATGACTGGACTTTTAATTTTTGTCTCCTTTCATCAGCTGTGTGCAGTGTCATTGAGGTGAACTGCTCTGACCCAAGCTACCCAGCCGTGCTGAAGGAACTGAGGCCCCTCTTTAACCTGAGCGCCATACGACCCGTCATGAACATGTCAACCTGCACCAACGTCAGCGTCCACTTCACCTTGTATGGGATACTAGGAGTGGTATGTTAAGCCCTTAATAGACAAAGGCAGTGTTGCTGTGTAACTGTGTGTAAAGGAAATGTGTCACTGATAATTTTGTATATGCATGTTGCAATTCTATTAGAATGTTTCATCAAATGTATACTATTTCAAGATGGATTTCATAGATAGATAAATCAGTATTATGTATTCAGTATTATTGCCAAAAGTGCGACACTCTCTACTTTTCTGTTTGCAGTCAAATGTAATTTGATTGAAGCCTTTTCTTTGTGTCGCTCTGCTCTAATCTATGCATCAAAAAACACATTAGACAGTCCATTGTCATTTTTATGCCTCATGACTTTTCTTGTTTTCCAGGATGAAAAGGCTCAACTCCTGATCACTTACATCTGGCTAGGTTTTGTAAGCACTGCAGTCATCAGTCTTAAATTTTTTAATTGTGATTATTGTGATTATCTTGATTTTCACATATCTTCTGAACCACAGACTGACACCAGGTTTGTTGTTTTAGAAGTGGAAAAACGAGTATGTGAGCTGGGACCCAGTCCAGTGCGGCATCGATAGGATATCCCTGCCTAGAAACAAATTCTGGGTGCCAGATATTGTCATCAATGAATTGTGAGTTCCATCACCAAATCAACTGATGATGACCAATCAATGACCAATTATTGGTCCAGGTGTTCTTGATGGTAATATGAATGATGTCAATCTATGGTGTGACCTGATTGGTCAAAATTAACCTATTTAAGATGATCTCTACTATTGTCTTGTAAAATAACCTGATGAAGGTCTCTGTACCAAAATGCTGTTAGTAAAGTTCACCTTTGATCTCAAGTGAGATGAATCATGGTTTTATTCTGCTCATATGAAAAGAGCAAAATCATAGTCAATCTCTGGAAAAGGAGAGAAAAAGAAACAACAAAGTTTGATACAAGAAACATCAGTTTCCTTTCAATTCAGAAATACCACAAAAACTATTTCTTGTTTGTAGCATTAGATAAATCAAAGGTGCCATGCTCTTACTCTGCAGACATTACATTCATAACTGTTCTGCTTATTTGCTGTCCTGCAGTATGGATGAAGATACAGCTCCACCGGTCCCTTATGTGCACCTGTACAGCAATGGGTATGTGCGTGATGGTAAACCAGTCAGGGTTGTCAGCTCCTGTAACCTCAACATCTACACCTTCCCCTTCGACATACAGAACTGCACTTTCACTTTCAACTCCTACATCCACACAGGTAAGCACTTCACCGAAAGCCTCCAAGGCATTGCTCTCCTCCAGTGAGAAACATGCATTCACCCACTGAAAATCTGTATATGCATAGCCAGCCAATTAGGAAGTCGCTACTTGAATTCATCCCACGCTATGAAAGGAAGTGTCGATGATATCTCCCTGTTTTTCAGGAAGCAGTGTAGAGGCATCAGGTTCCATTGGTAGAGACCTCTGTCTGTGTTTATAGAACTAGGGTTACAATATTGTAAAATGTGTCCAATTTCACATAAGCTCCGCCCTCTCTTGGACTCTATGAGTACAGTAGGTGGAGCCGAATGAATGTCTGTGTGTATTCTAACCCTCTTTATCAGGTATAAACTACATGAATTTCACAAGACTATGAGTGCCTATACTTCTATAATGTATATGAATATTTTTGATTGACCTTTATTTCAGAGGATAATCTGTTTGTCTATTCTTCTGTCCTCAGCTATGGACATAAAGATTTTGTTAGAATGGCCTACGGAAAATATCACAAAACGCTCCAAGAATGTGATGACCACCATGGGGGAATGGGAGCTGCTGGATATCACCTCCCACAAACACAGCCCAGGACCTGATGAACTCGATCAAGTTGATGAGCTTGCATTTCATGTTGGTCGATTTTAATGTTTGTAAATGATAGTAATTTGACAGTAAGCAGCATTTCACTGCATCTTTTTTTCATTCGCTTTTTTATTCTCTCCGAAACACTTCACTTGCATGTATCCTTTCATTACGCAGCTACAGTAGAGACCAAGTTCCTTCAAGCACAGTATTTTTATATACTCAGAACTGTATAAAAAATCTCAAACTGGTACTAAGCTAATCTTGCTCTGCTCACTTTTTTTCAGAGCAATAAGGGACACACTCAGCTTTCTAGCATTTATGACAAAAAATTTCTGGCTTCAAATTTTTTTTTTTTTTTTAATTATCATTATGTTGAAACTGTAAAACCCAGTGTCACTGCTGTTAGTGACATATTCTAAAAAGCTTATAAGAGCAAAATGTGTGTCTACGTACACAAATCTAAATAACAAAAATCCATCAAAACTTTAACTATTTCACAAACAATATATTAAAGATGCTTCTCTTACCTGATAACCAAAGTTATCTTGCTGCCTAAGCCTTAACACAAACTGGACTCTAACCTGGGTGTTTTTCCACTCAATAAGTAATACCCGCAGAACAGATGGTCTTACAAATTGTCATTAAAAAGATTTAAAATTAATGACCATGCACGCTGATCCTACTGAATAAATTGACTATTTCACCAACAGCTGTAATACTATGTTGAGCTCTGTTATGAGCATTTATTTTATCTCACTCAAAGTATTTCTGCATGTTGATACTTAACAAATAGCTAGCTTGCACACCTTAAGCATCCTAATTTGTGCAAAGAATAGTACCTAGCAATGTTTTTTTTTTTTTTAATTTCCCTTCTGTAGATCAGAGTGAGGCGCAGAGCCACCCTGTATGTGGTAAACCTCATTATCCCCAGCTGCTTCCTCATCACAGTGGACCTCTTCAGCTTCCTGCTGCCTCTCCAGAGTGTGGACCGCTCCTCCTTCAAGATGACCCTCATCCTGGGCTACACTGTCTTCCTGCTCATCATGAATGACTTGCTGCCCGTCACTGGAAACGCTATACCTCTCATAAGTCAGTAATACTTAAACTCATAGCTCAAAAAACTCTTTTGCCATTTAGTCATCATCCTTGGATGTGGATCGGTGGTCCTTACTGGAGTTTTTTTAACATTATAATTGAAAAGTTTCTTAGGTTCCCAAAGATCTTTTGAAAATGGCCATTTGGGGCAGATAATGTGAACATGTGTTATGGATTAGCTGCAATTTTGATTTCTATCCTCTGTTGGATTAACAGACACAATGGTCAATCTGGTCAGATTTATACATATTTTTAAAGCTGCATTTCTAAAAGGGCAGCACAGAGCACCAGCATAGGCAGATATTCACCTGCTGAAAATACAATAAAATAAAAGACTATCTGAAAGTCAAAAAGTTTACTTTCTCTTGTCTCTCTCTCTCTCTCTCTCTCTCTCTCTCTCTATCTCTCTCTCTGTCTTTGTCTCTCTCTCTCTCTCTGCCAGATGTGTTCTTCTCTCTCTGCCTGGCTCTGATGGTTACCAGTCTGCTGGAGACGATCTTCATCACTAATCTTCTGAATGGCTCTGCTGACTTCTCTCCTGTCCCTCACTGGATCCGAGTGTTAGTTCTGCAAATACTTGGCTATCTTGTTTGCCTGCCTCAGAAGACTAAAGAACCAAAGGTTTCAGGTATACTGTTTATATAATGTTCTTCAGTGGTTAATTACATGTGTGAAATTCAGAAATAGAGGGATCAATATGATTATTAATTGTTAATACACATATGTTCCTCTGAGAGTGTAGAATAAGTATTTTGTGTTTTGATTTTTTTTAATTCCACCTTTTTTTCCATCGAAACCAGATATAAAATTGAGCACTGTGGTTGCACAGCAAAAAGCTGACAAGGGACCAGCACAGGAGGGGCCAGCACAAGAGAGCAAGGCCGTGCAGGAGCTGAGGAGGCTAGGCAGAGATCTCCAGGCCATCCGCCTGCGGGTGGAGCAGCAGCTGGGTAGAAGCAAAAGCTCAGAGGAGTGGATCCAGGTGGGTTTCATCATAGAACGCCTGCTGTTCGGCCTCTACATCCTCTTCATATCAGTCAGCTTCATTACCATCATATTAGTCTGGGTGAACTCATACAGTCAGTAGACAACTTTGTTTCTAGGGGCTCCATTTATGTAGCTAGACTAAAATGTTAGTTGAATTTTAATCAATACATGATAATATTTCTATGTATTTAGATGGTTTATTTTTGAGCCCAGACATTTATACAAAATCTAAAGTAATTGTGTGAGTCTTGTTTTTAAAAAATGGTTATATTGTGGCTTTTGGACATTAAAGGTCTAGTGTGTAGAATTTAGTGGTATTTGGTGGTACCTAGTGGTGAAGTAAGAGATCACACACACCTCAATATCATTCCGGTCACCCTGCCCTTCCAAACATGCGTAAGAAACAACGGTGGTAAAAAAAAAAAAAAAAAAAAGTTAAGGAGGGGTGGTGGGATACTTAAGGGCTAATGTTGTTTGTTGGCGAGTGTAGAATTATGGCCATGCA
>JAQMCX010000045.1:13370311-13401744 GCA_029814765.1 Acanthurus leucopareius
TTTTTTTGTAGTATGTATAGTGGTTGTAAGTTGCTTCTGTAATTATTACCCCAGACTTCCACACAATAATTCAGGTATGGTAATACAAGTGAAGAATACAGAATGTGCAGTGATTTTTTGTCGAGGATGCGTCTTGTTTTCCCCAGAACTGCTACACTCTTTGCCGGTTTTGTTTTATCAATTTAGTATTAAATGTTGTTTAATTTACTCACAGTAAAGAGATTACAAGAAATATTTAAGTTTACAGATCAGATAAAAGCCATTAATAATGGCATGTTATTTGGCTGCCCCCTATTTATGGAAAATGACATGTCAACCAAGAAACTCTCTGAGCCAAACCTCAGGCAGGGTCTCTTTGAGCTGCTTAGCTTCTGCTTTCATATGTAAAATGTAAAACCAAATTAAAGTTGTTGCAACTGCAACCATATGTGGTAATAATGTACATTTTCCTACTCTGCAAGACCAAAAGTGTGTTATGACATCTGAATTTGCTGCTGATTGCGCAAAATTCTGTCAAATATTTAGAGTTTTTACAACCACACAGTAAACAAAGGGAACTGAACATATCTGCTACACTTTTCATCAGAAGCTTACAAGGAAGTCAAAAATGAACAAAGCATTTTTCATTTTTGACTTCCTTGTAAGCTTTTAGAGCAAGAGCAACTCATTCAGCCTTGTTGTGTGTGGTGAATCTACTCATCTGATGTTTCCTGCCATCATCTGTACCAAGAATAAAGGGCCGACAGTGCTGTGCAAGCAGTATTTATATTTGCTACACTGTTTATTACGCAACTAGCTAATGTGCCTCACAACCTATGACCAAAAAACCTTGCCGGACCTGGAAAACCAGCTGCAAGTATTATAATCTTTAGGACTACCTAACATCGAACACCATCGCAACAAAGTTTAGTTTGATATATGTGTTCAGTAGTTTAGTATGGCTCTGCGTCAGTGAATAAACCTGAAGCGTCTGATCTTACAAGGAGGTGAAAGGAACCAATGTGGTGGCTCATCCTGACTTATAATGAGACAACAAGAAGATAATTTATTTATGCTGTCAAGATAACAAGGTGCAAACTATTGTAACTGCAGCCTATTTTGGCTTCCTTACAATGCCAATGTTATGGACAACAGACAAGGAAAGATCTGCGATGTTTTAGTGCCCATAAAAATGAACGAGCTAGAGCTGAAGAAAGTTAAAAATTTTTGTTTTCTACTCTCTTTTTTTAAATCTCAGGTTTTGTTGCAGCATTTAACTGCACCAGCCCAACGCCAGAAGCCTTGTTTGATGCACTTGAGAAGAATTTATTCCCTAAAGATCTGATTCGTCCTGTAAACAACTACTCACAGCCACTTGACATATGGCTCGACATCACTGTGATAGGAATTTTAGGAGTGGTGAGTCAGCACCTGTTTAAACATTTCTAACAAAGTCATAATCATCTGTGTTACTGGCTTTGACAAACTTAAAAAAAAATGTCTTATTCGTAGAATGAAAAATCCCAAACCCTGACAACAGTTTTATGGGAAGTTCTGGTAAGTTTGCAGTTCACTGATTAAAAAAAGCAATTCACAAATCCGTGTGGATTTTTTTTGACCTGATTATAGCATTTTCATGTCGAACAGTTAGATTTCTCTATCAGCTCAACAAGTTTCTATTCAAAAATTATACTTGCATGCCTGCTTGTTTGAAATTATTAAACTACAAGACATTAAAATTAAACTCATCAAATTGTTCAAACTGTTCATTGACCTTTTGTTAAAGATGATCTGTTTGTTTTGGATGAAAGGTCATATTTTTAGTGTTAATTTTTTGTTCTCGATAATGTAGGAGTGGGATATAGAGGGACTGAGCTGGGACGAGAAGGAATGTGGAACTACAAGAGTCACTCTCCCTCGGGAAAAGCTTTGGCTCCCAGACATCCACATCTCCGAGTTGTAAGTCAAAAGGATGCTCAGTTATTTTTTCAAATTATCATCCAAATCAGAAAAATGAGCGAAAAACCTTAAATGATGTCAGCAGTTGAAAGCAATCTTATACGCTGTAAACTTGACAGGAGAGAAATAAAATCACCTACCAGATTACAAACCTTCTTGTCTTTGTTTAATCTCTCCTCTTCTTATGAAATCTTAAAAATATAAACCAATTAACAAGTTAAGTGTTATTAAATTGTTTTTGAATCCTTTTTTTCCAGCATGGATGAGGACAAATCTCCCAAAACTCCATTCGTCTACTTATACAACACAGGTCATGTGTTTGATGACAAGCCGGTCACAGTGGTCAGCGCCTGTAGATTAGAAATCTACACTTTTCCCTTCGATGTCCAGAACTGCTCTCTGACCTTTGGATCATATCTTCACTTTGGTAAGACCTGCTTTAACATAAATTGTTTAATCTTTAAACTGTGTGACTTGAAAAAACTACAAGAAAAATTCCAGCTTTTTATACAATAAATTGATTGCTTTTTTTCAATTGTTAGTTTCTAGTATGACTTCAAGCTTTGCTACAGAAAAATATGTGCCTCAGTTTTTTCTGTTGATCATCTGAAAAACTAGACTGTGAAAAACCCTTAAAGTGTTTTTAAAAAATTGACATATGTGGAAGAATATGGACACAAAATTTCACATTTGGCTTCACTCAACTCAGAACCATTTTGTCAAATGTTCTTCCAGCTACAGACATACGGTTGTTTCAAGGGAGCACAGCTGAAGAGATCCTGCAGAAGTCCAGAGATGTGTTGCAGACAAACGGCGAGTGGGAGCTCGCAGATATCAGTGTGGGTCCTTATACACTGATATTAGATGAGGGGAGTTACTCTGAGGTTATATACCATGTAAGCACTTTTAATTATTTTAATTGTCCGTCATGACTGGTTTTAATAGCTTAACACTCCTAATGCCACACTACACACTAAATGCATGGTGTATGGGCTACATGCTTATATAACTAACAGTAATGTGAGTTTGCTGTGAAAAGAAATCAGTGCATGAGACTGTTTTATACCAACAGGAAGTGATATGAAACATCAACAAAACTGCAACTTGAGACTAACCTTAGACTTATGACTTCCTCTTTCCAAAACCTAAATCCAGACATAAAACATGGATAAAAGCTTGTCTAAAATCTTCATGTTGTATTTGTGTCTCTTCCCAAAGATCATTCTAAGACGGAGACCTATCCTCTATGTGGTCAACCTCATCATTCCCAGCTGTTTCCTCGTCACCTTGGACCTCTTCAGCTTCCTGCTGCCTCCTCACAGTGTGGACCGCTCCGCCTTTAAGATGACCCTCATCCTGGGCTACACTGTCTTCCTGCTCCTAATGAACGACCTGCTGCCCGTCACGGGGGAGGCAGCACCTCTAATTAGTGGGTGACATTTGTGATATTGTTACTTATTTTATTGTTTTCCAAATGAACATGTCAGTGGTAGCGTCTACAAGTGAGGAAAGTATGTATAGATAGGGAACATTTCTTTGGTTAAAAGTTTTTCCAATTAACATGTTTAAAGCCGCCTAACATTGCACCAACTGGAGACTTCTGAAAAGAGATGCTGCAGTTAAACTTAAGAAAAAGCAGAAACTTTGTTGATGTGTTTTGTTTTGCTGATTTTGCCCCCCCTTCAACTGGCTAAGCAGCTGGAGTTAAAGTAGCGGCAGTAGAATAATTTGTGTCGATATTCTGACTCTTTTTCATGTTATAACTCAGTCAAATCAGAGCACAGACTTGATATATATGGACATTAGTAGATTCAGTATGACTTATACTGCAAGAACATTATTGTCCAAGAAAAACTACTTAAAAAACTTTTGAAAAAGGCCACTATTATTAGAATCATAATTTTATTTAAGTTATCCTGAGTATAAAAGTAAAAGAGTGATAGCTCTCTGAACATCTTCGGGTGCGTTGCAAGAAGAATCTGCTAATAGGATATTTGTTATCTTTTTTTGTGTTTCCAATTGGCTAAAATGTCAGCAACGTTAGGCAAAACTAAGAGGAGCTCAAGCTGAAACTCAGAACGGTCACTTTGTCCCCATAGAAACATTATTGTTTTTCCTTTCTACAAATTCTAGCAACTGTAGTGTCTTAACTTAGAGAATACTACACTTTATCAAACACACTTCATATTTTCCCTGTGTTAAGAACATCTGTAGCTCTAAAGCCTAAATGCCAACATGGCACTTAGTTTGAACCATGGATAAAAACACTTCAACTAATGTGTTCACTTAAAAATTTGAACTCTAGTTCTGGTCTGTTCTTTACAGTAAAACACACCTCTATGCAGATGATCAGAATCCTGGAAACCGCAACAGGTTTCTCAGGTTTTAATGTAAACAGGATCTTAAACAAAATATGACTGAAAACTCTCCATTTCTTCATGAAATGATGTGCTGAGTCCTCCCTGTTTTTTGTGGTTGTGTCCGGCAGATGTTTTCTTCTCCCTCAGTTTCGCTCTGATGGTGGCCAGCCTGTTGGAGACGGTGTTGATCACAAACATCCAGTTCAGCTCCAGCCAGTACGGTGCCGTGCCTCACTGGCTCAGCGTCCTCGTGCTGCGATATCTGGCTGTTCTGGTTTGTCTCCCTCCAAAGAAAAAGAGCAATCGAACCACAGTCATCCTCAATCCATCAGCCAGAGGTATATATGAGAACTTAAAGCAGACAGCTGATTTACATTGACTCCATTGTTTGGGAAAGTATTTCAATTATTGCTTTCATAATGAATCAAAATTTATAGTTAAGTAGGAAAAAGGCTAAGCTATATTTATGACAGCATGCTGATACATTTCAATGGAGATGTAACAGCCAACAGCAAATAATTACATTTATATGGTGATTAAGATAAGCTTCATTTTGTGTGTGGGTAGCTATTTTCAGTATTATAGATTTTAAATAAGCTGTCCTTTGTTTTTCACAGAACTAGCAGTGAACTCCAGCGTCACCAGCATCTCAGCGGGTCATCTTGAGAGCAGCAGAGCTCCAGTGAAACCCCCTCTGGACTCTCCGGATCCTGTTCTGGAAGAACTGAGGAAGCTGAGCAGAGATCTCATGTCCATTCGCCTTCAGATGGACAAACAATCCAAGGGGAGCGAAACCTCTCAGGAATGGCAAATGATCGGGATCGTCATTGACCGTATGCTGTTCTGCTTGTACTTGGTCTTCATCTCTGTCAGCTTCATCACCATCAGTTGTATCTGGATCTGGAACAAGTCGTATGCTGCATGAGTTAACTTCAGGGTTGCTCAAAGTAAATATGTTACTTGTTATTTTTAACTATAAAAACCCCTAAAATCATGTATTATGGAACATGTACATCACACTGCACTGACTGCGATGGCTATACAGGATCATATAATAACCTCAGGATTAAAGAACCATGATCTAAAACCTGTAATAAACTCAGGTTTGCATGTAAGGTCTAATTGCACTTCTTAAGTGGTCCATATGTTCTACTGGAATATCCTTTATTTCACATCATGTCCACTAGATGGCTCTATTGGTTAATTGTTGATGTTTTTGAAAGATGGAAATCACATTGTTTGGGTTATAGCCTATCAAACATAGTTGAAAATGTTTCATCATTTGCGTGTTTGTGCTTATTTGTGGTCAATCAGTGTTCCTGCACAAATTCTGCTGTATATAGTCGGTAAGGAAGTAAGTGGATTTACTCTATTACAGCTCTGAGTATTTCTCTCTGTATTCTCACAGTAGCACACATTGTATTTGTAATCATCACTGACTGTAGTTAGAAATGATAAATTGTAAAATTTTTTGTACAATTTTGCAACAACTGAGGAGATCTTGATCACTCTTATATACAATGGATTGTTCCAAATTGCCCAGACTATAATAATAAAGGGATGAAGTCTTGTTTAATTTCAGTTTAGAGCTAATCAACTGCTCAACTAATGAAAACATTTTGATAATGATTCAATTGATCAAGTCACATTTCAGCAAAATGCCAAACATCACCTACTTTCAGAATTTTAACTGTGAGAATTTTTTCTCTTTCTTTGTTTTGTATATTAAAATAAAGCCATTTTCTTTGGATACTGAATTGTTGGTTGTTCAATGATTATGTTTCACTGACCCGATGACTCATCATGAACAAAACACAACAGATAAGTATGTAATACTATCTGCTGCAGACCTGCTTTAGCAATACTTGACTGAAAACTTTCTTAGCTTTTCTATGTATCACTCAAAAACAATAACCCTCATTAACAGTCTGGCCATTATTTTATTATCAACATAATTACAGAACAAAGACAAGTTAACACATGATAAATCAATTGACAATAATTAACATTTTTATTATCAGACACTTTCATCTGTAGTGCACTTTTAACCTCCACACATCTCCGTCTTAAAGGCAGTCCAAGGACAAACAGTCTGCTGAGGAGATGCTTCAGCGGTCACTTTGTCTCTTTTAAAAGCAGCCTGGTTAAAACTAACGACACGGATGCAGTTTGTTCATTAACTGTCCGTCTGTCAGGGCTTTGGACATGAATATGACATTTATTGCTTAAAGCAGTGTCTCATAGGAGTGTGTTTTACTTCACGAGGGATCTCACACACAGAGCAAAGCTTGTTGAAGACGTTATGTACTCTGAAGCTAATCCATAAATATGCTGGTACTAAAATCCAATGCAAAGCGTTTGATTTTTAAATCCAGTAGCTCTAAGAATTGCAAGAATTTCACATATTAATGCTTCAACCAGTATAACCTGGAGGTTAATTTAACTCGCTACAGAGGCACTAATAAGTCATCTGAGTTCAAAGCCTTGTGACAAAATCAGTAATTTTTTAAATGTCCAGAAAAGTTTAAAATAAGTTTAACAGTGTCTCTAAAAGGGGTTGAGAAAGAATTTTGATGGGTCACCTAATGATTTAAAGTGCAGGAAGGCCAGGGAAAAAAAAGGAAAAAAAAACATTTGTTAAAAATTTTCTAATTTTTTCAGACTTTTCCAGGATTTTCAGTCCAAGAGCCAATTATAATTTGGAATCACAATGTTTGTGTAACCCAGGTGACAGGAAATTAATGAAAGAAACATTTCATGGTGGAAAATCATGTTCTTAAAAAACGAACACTTTGAAAAATAATCTCCCAAAAAGTGACATCCTAACTTGCCCCTTCAGCATGAACAGACAGAATCAGTGCAATAACTTCACACTCTCTCTCTCTCACTCTAAAACCTCTGACAAAAAAAAAACAGGTAAGTGCTGATTAGGCTGGTACAAACCATTTGTGCATGGCTGCCATGTACAGCAGGTAGACATGTGCCCACACGTGCGCACACACACACACACTCTTATTCACACAGCTTTTTGTGGTAATCACACAAACACACACTCAAAGCAGCACACAACGAGAGCAGTTTCATTTAAAATATTTGCAACACTGACTCTGAAAGCCTTTTCTGCAGCCAAGTCCTTCTATGAATTCACCAATGTAACTCCACTCTAAGTTCATTGGTCCCAGAGGCACATAAGCAGGCTAAAACATATTAAAAGAATACAGTCAGGAGCAGAGAAAAAACAAG
Organism: Acanthurus leucopareius; assembly: GCA_029814765.1. Lineage (NCBI taxonomy): Eukaryota > Metazoa > Chordata > Actinopteri > Acanthuriformes > Acanthuridae > Acanthurus > Acanthurus leucopareius. The sequence goes on from JAQMCX010000045.1 coordinate 13,377,853, forward strand.
GGATTAGTTAAATACCTTCAATATTTTCAAATTAAAATAAAAAAATCTTCAACAAAATGGAAAGATTGATCAAGTACAGTTTTTGCAATGAAAATAAGTCAAACCATAAAAAGAGAACTTAATTTTCCTTTCTATTTGATTAAAAAAAAAAAAAAGGTCACAAAACAAACTTCAGCTAAGCCAGTAGCCAATAAAATCACACAAGTTAAAGCAGTTGCCAGAAGCTTCGTTTGTAGGAAGGAGGAATATCAAACCTGGGAACAAAAGTCTGAGCAAATACTCATTTTTCTGATCCATTTACATATCAAATATTAGTTTTACCACAGAGGAACAAAGTGCCAAGTAGGTCAATGTCACTGCAACATGGCTAGTGTCAAAAACTTCTCTGTAATACAGAGGGTTTTGTCATTCACACCAAGATACAGAACAATTCAGTGCTGATAATCAGTGTTAACGCGTGCAGCACTGCTCAAAAAAGCTGGAGGAAAGAAAGAAAAATAACTACATGAAGGAAGTCAAGTGCTTTCACAGGCAACAAAAAAAATCATTTTATATTACTTTTTCTCCAGTCAAAATAACTGTAGTCTGCCTCAGTGACTTTTAAGGTACTGCCACTAGGTGTCGCCAATGTATGAAATGTTCAAATTCTACATTATCCCTCATTATGTGGAGGGAAATTGAATTTAAAAATAAAATAAGGCCTTTAATTATGAGAATAAACAAATGTCACAAAAAATACTTTTAAAGCTATGCTTCTTTCGAGAACTTGTGATCAGTAAGTTTTGGAGCCTGAACCATTTCCAAGGAGCCCTGAGAGGCAAGTGAAAAAAAACTATTTCTGGTGATCCACTTTTTAAGTCTAACTTGATTTTTCTTTCTTGTTTATGACTCAACATGAGGTTAAAAAGTTTTAAAGAGTTATCAGGCAGACTGTTTTTCATTTCTTCTTAAGTCATAAACACAAGGCGAAAAACAATTTAAATCAGACCTCAAAATGGATCACCAGAATTTTTTTTTAAACTTGGCATCTGTTTTATGTTATAATTAAAGGCCTAAATTTTCTTGATTTTCAGGGGGTCCATACATTTCTCTATATAAGTGATAAAACTCTCACGGAAAATTGACAAAGTCATCTGTTCCAATTTGAGCAGACACAAAAAAAACTACCTACTCACAATAAAGTGCATGTGTAAAAGAAGCTTAGCTTAAATAAAATGCATCTGAATATCAACATAAGCCATGTTCCCATTATAGACTTTCATGACACCATCACAGCAGATGCCCTGATGTTTTTAAAACTGCACATCTGGCAATCTATTGAGATGAAAACATCTATTTGCAGACAGAATTGTCACCCAGGTCTGAGAAGACTGGAACGGAATGAGGGACCGCGAGTCACTACAATCATGGTCGCATTGTGCTCATCTTCTTTTGTCTCGGAGTCTTTTGTGTTACCAGCACTAAGCCCCGCCTCCTTCGTCTTCTTGCTCTTCCATATTTTTGCGTGCCATCCTCTCTCGCCGCTCTGCCAGCCGCTGACATCGAGGACAGTCTTTACCTGTCTTGAAGCAGTTGCGATGGTAACAGGCGTGGCACTCTGAGAAAGGTGGGGAAAAGAAAAAAAAATCAGAAAAGAAAGAGTCAGTGATGTGGCACTTTGAACCTTTTACAGCATAGTGTGTCATCATAACAAGGCCAGATAACAGTATACACAGCTCACGTCTGCCAATCAAAACAGTGCTGAGGGATCATAAACCAGTTAAACCAGTCTGCTAAAGAGGAGGGGATGATTCAAGAGAACAGCCAATCACGGGCAGACCTGAGGTAGGCAGGGTGAGAAGAGGAGTATAAAAGACGCAGGAGTTAAGGACAGTGAGGGAAGATGGCCGGGGGAGGCAGTTGTGAGAGAAAGCTGATACCCCAGGTAACACAGACCACACCCTAAACCTGTATGAACACATCCTATTCTTCCAACAGAGCTCAGCAGAGCACTTTCAAACTCTTCACTGTCTAAACTGATCAGCTCCAGCAGAGAGTTATGACTGCAGTCGCTCTTTGAAATGATTTTCTCTAAAAATATTTCATAAAAGAAAGATAAAATGACAGGAAACTCAAATTTAAAATCCATGTTTATTTCATATGAAGCTTAAATAATTGCAGGCAGATGTAAAAGCAACTAAAAGCATAAATTATACATTCATTCTGACACACTGACTCAGTCACCTCACATAATAGGACATCTCTCCTTCAATGATGATGTAAATAAAAACAGAATGGCTAAAAAACATCACAGATAAGGCAGCAAAACAACAGGCGATGCTTCCTCTAAGCAAGAGGAAGAGTCTACATTTAAATACAACACTACAACTTCTGCTTTCACAGAGGACAAACTATCTGTGAAATCAGCTAAACTTGTTGGAATAAAAACCGGTAACTCAAGAGGATCATATGTGACAGACTACTCATACAATTTTCCAAACTGATACTCATGACCGAAGCAAACTCCAATGTAAACATTCATGATTGACAAAACCACTTTGGTATCTTCTGCCATCCCCGTGGCCAAAACAGAAGTAGGGCAGAGCTCAGAACTAGAGAAAGGAAACTAAACTGCTAAAGAAAGCTTCACACACCAACACCTCTGTAATCAAAGGCAAAGACATCCACCACCACCACAAAGCTGCCAAATGTCTACCCTCCACCAGCTGTGCAACTGTGCTAACATCAGAGCCGAGGCGAGAAAAAAACCAACACCACTATAGTGCAAAGAACTCAGCGCCAAATAAGAAAGTACAAGAATGAGAGTGCAAAATGTTTCAAAGAAACAGACAGTAGAAAGGCTGAAGATTGAATAAAGAGGAAGAGAAACAGAAATCTATAGATGAGAAGAAATATATAGTTAGGATAGCACAATTAATCCTTGTTTGAAGCCTTCATGCTAAGCTAAGCTTACAAGCGTCTGCCACTAGCTTAATTTTTGCCTGAAATGGGAATGGCATTAAATATTTATGTAACTCTTTCTAAGACGGTTAAAAATGCTTATTTCCCAAAATATTTTACTTATTTGTTTATTATACTTAATTACTTTAACATTTGTTTACTAGTTATTGTTAAAATTGTATATAAAGTGTCTAATCAGCCTTAATATTCAGCATTGTGATTGTACTTGCAATTGTGCAGTCCTACAAGAAAACCATTTGAAATGAACAGGCGTAAAATGCTGGTGAAACATGTGAAACAAGAGTAAACTTTCTTTTCTGTGGTTACTAAAGTCAGATAATTCTGAAGTCATCTGTAATCAGTATCAGTACAAATACAAGTTAGTGTTTTATTCAACGGATCCATCAAAAATCTGAGTTTGTCTCATGTGACCTGGGTGATCTGTCTCGGGGATCTTATCCTCACCCTTTGCATTTTTCACACACTATGTGTGTTTACATTGCTCTTTCTCTTGTCCTCCATCTTTTTCAGCACAATCATCTACATCATTTGTCTCTGCGCTCTCTCCACCCTCCGTCCTGCTCTCTTTTTCTGTTCCCCCCCTGATCTTCCTGCCTCTGCTCACTCTCCTGGCTTTACGAGTTTTACGACATCTCCAGTTAGTCTGAGTAACACTATCTGACACTTCCTCCTCAGTATCCCCTTCTCTCTTTCCATCACTCCCCCCACTTCTATCATCCTCTCCTCTGCTCCTCCCACTGGAGAAAATACCAGGCAGCCGATTATGTTTTAATGATTTTATAAGTGTAAATTTCCCAGCGTTTTCAGTTTCGGCTGTTTGCCCTTTGTCTGAAATTTCATCATCGTCCTCAGTGTTCATCCTGACTTCTACTTCCTCCTCAGTTCCCGTCCCTTTCTCCAATAACATTTTTTCTTCCTCTTTCACATCTGCCTTCCCCTCATCCTCTGTCCCACTTTTTGAGAAACTCTTGGTAAGATTCACTAACCCTGATACCTTCCACCATCCTTTCCTCTCTTGTCCTACTTCATCCAGACTTTCCATGCTACTGCATGTTTCGCCCTCACTGTCCTTTCTGTCTCCTTTGGAGATGCTCTTCTTAAGTCTGTCCATGTGAAGAACCTTCAATAAGTTGACTTTTTCCTTTTTTGAATGCACATCTCCCCTTTCCCTGCTATTTAACCTCTCTCTGCTGTGTGCCTCGCTTTCATTTCCCCCCTCCTCTTCCCCTTTATCACACTTTGACTCTTCCTCCCTGTCTGAATCTGTCCCTTCTTTCGTCTCCTGCTCTTCCTCACTGCTTTTACTCCGGGAAAAAGCTTTCACCAGTCTTCCAGGATTGAAAGCTTTAAGTATCCTAATTTTTCCCTCTCCACCCTCTGTTGTGTCATCTCTTTCCTCTCCACTCATCGCCCCCTGACTCTGATCTGGCTCAAAATCCTCCTCTCCTCCCTCCCCTCCCTCCCCCTCCCTCCTGTCTTTGAAGAGTTCCCTGGCCAGCCTACGGGGTTTGGAGATCTTCCAGTCTCTCCAGGTATGTGAAATGGAGGGGCGGGGGAAGGGGGCTCTCGAGCCACCCAGGCCTGCCACCAGCAGAGAGGGCTCACCTTCGCAGCGCTGGCACTTGTTTATCTGGAAGGGGAAGATGATGTCTTTCTCGTTGCCACAGAACTCGCACACGAAGCCTTTGGCCTGGCACAGCTGGAGGAGATGAACACAAAAGTGATACAAAGAGCAAAGCAGACATTTGATTGAGACGGAGATCTCGCGTTCTATGCTGGCATTAAAACAGCCACTTCAGTGTTTAATTACTGAAATAAATTTACTGGATGATGGAAAAAAAAACTACAGATTATCTTACCACACAGCCAGCTACATGCAGGGTGCCAAGTTTAAGCAGCTCTTTCATGCGTGGAGCCAGATCACCGTTACGCACCGCAGTGAAGTCATTGAGAGAGAAGAGGTGAAGGTCCTCTGTCAGGTGACCTGGCAGGCTGTCGAACTGGTCCAGTACCCTGGTATACACACACAAACAGACACACAACATCATGCTTTTGTGCGCTAAGACTATGATATCACTGTGAAGGTGAAAATCAAACATAAGCAGGTGTCTTACTCTTTAGCCAGGCGACAGGTCTTGAAGAGATTTTTCATGTGAAACAGCTGCACCCTCAAAATCTAAACAATAACAACATGGAAAAAAATCATCTTGTTACTTAAAAAATAAACACAAAAAAAACCACAGCCACAGAGTTGAGTACATGGCGAAAGGAGCAGGAAGGACAGGCTCAGTATTCCTGCCGGCTGACTGAAGTGGGCGAGCCTCAAACTTCGTATTATTCCTATTTACCAGCAGCAATAAGCTGCCCTGACACACTTTTCAAAACAAGTCTTTACTATCAATATATTTCCATGAGTGTTCAGTTTCAGTGTTAATTCTTGTTCTTTTGGCAAAATTCTTCCAAATTACACAACTGTATCATCTCACTGTTGTGCACATGTGGGCACTGGGTTCAAAATAAATAAACCTAGTGCACACTAAAAGGAATTACATCAACTACTTTATTAAAAAAGATTAAAACAGCAGTTGCATAATTAAATTCTCGTGTTGCTGCTTTGAAAGGCTTTATAATTACAATTTAATACTTAAGGTACTGCATGTTTCAGACAGTCTTGTAACACCGCTGGCCACTGAGCACCAACCCTGAGGGCATAAGAGTTGAAATGCTCTCAGTGTTACTTTACTGTTTGTTGTTTAGAGCATAAACGGCTCTATTCATCCCAAGTTTCCACCCTGATAAGCTGAGTATTTTAAGCAGCAAAATCAGTCACAAGTTCAGAGTCAGTATTTTGCCAACAACAGCTACATTTTGGTCCACAGAGGCTGATCAAATTACACTAGTTTATCAGCAAAAATTGGTTATTATGGTGGGATTCATTTTAGTTACCTGTTAAAAAAAAAGATCTAAAAAGGTAAAATTTGCAACCAACTGGTTAATGGGTAATGTCTCATCCCCCATTCGTCTCTGTACTCACCCTGACGGCCTCCAGAGCTTTGATCTTTTTGTACAGGCCACTGTTGATGTCACTGGGGTTGAACAGCGGGTCTCCGGCGATCTTGCTCAGCAGGTCCCGGGCGAAGTTGCTGACATAGTACTTGCTGAAGTCCCACTTCCTCAGCACTCTGCCGGGAACAACGGCCTGAGCATTCTCATGGCAGCACTGACAGAAATAACGGCCGAGGTATTCGCAGTAACGCAGTCGCTTTATATAATCTGAAGTATGGATACCCAATGGAAACACAAACAAAAGAGGCAAAAATTTAGAACAACACCTGAGGAAAATTTTGGGGTATTTTTTCATAGCATTTTTTAGACATTAGGAAATTATGACCTTTAGGAAATGCCATCAAAAACATCAAATTTGGGGAAGCTGATCAAGTTGGAAAATATTCTTATAAAAGCTGCACATGTGCAATTAATCTTAAAAAAGAACTGACACTGTAAATGTAATAAAAACAGTCAGTGTTTTGGTATTTTCTAATTCATGGAAACATTAACAAACTGCATGTTGAAACTGAAATGTCCCTCAACATTTAAGTATTTCTGGGGTTCACTGGTGGTCATACCTGGGTCAATGCGGGTGCCACAGCCAGCGCAGCGGTAATTCTGTTTGGCCACAACTATTTTCCTCCTGACAGGGGAAAAAAACACAAAGGAAGTGTGTAGAATGAGGACAGTGGTCTAAAGGGAATGTGACTGGAAGTACACTGCAAATTTAGAAATGGCAGAGCAGAACAACAGCCCCATTGGTACCAAGAAAACAAACACTTTTATGCCAAATACTTGGATAAAACAAACATATTTTTGGCTCTAAACATGTCACATCACAACAGCTGAAGTTCTTTAACTGTGTCAATGATGTCAATGATGTCAAGGACAACAAATGAATGGCAGATTTAATCAAATTAGCTACAAAATTAGAAGGATCAAGGACAAAGTAAGAGAGTGAGCCGGCTGGTTTCGACTCACTTGGGGGCGGGATGAATATTAAAGATGATCTGCGGTCGTGGTGGCGCCCACTCTAGGTTGCCTCGTACTCGGATCCTCAGCTTGTAGATGTCAGCATGTTCGCCATCATCAGGCGAGATCGGCAAAGAGTCAGGGATGGGCAGCAGCTACAGGAGAGCATAGAGATGAATGAGTCAGTTTTCCTGTATGAAGGAAGTATATTTAGAGAGCTAATATTTTTTTAAGCCATGGTGATTATTATTGCACGCTGAGTGTAATGTAGAGGTTCGTTATATGCAAGTAAGATGGTGTACCTTCTGTGGAGCATCATGTTCTGGGACCAGCCAGTCAAGCTCCGAGGCTGCAGGGAGCTGCATGCCTTCAAACTGCCTGAGTAAACCCATGGCTACTGACTCAGCTGAGTTAGACTGGAGGAAGGATGGAGTGCTGAAAATGCACAAAAAAAGGGCACAATGTGGTTTTAAAATACATTTTTTATACATGTAACATGGTTTCTGTTTGTTTCTAATCCACAGAGATGACATAAAATCTCCAATAGGGGTCATATTGCAGTTAAACTTGGAAACTAATGCTTGACTTAAAAGCGGCTGAAATTTTTTTCAACTAATATGTAAACTTTTTTCATTAAGATTCTGAAAAAATTAATTATTATTTAATTAGGAGAACAAAAACAGGAAGTGGCAATGTTTTACTTACATGGACTCTGAGCTGAGAAAAGACCTTCCGCTGGAGCTTACGCTGCGTTTAATGTCTGCATCTGGAACACAAAGTATAATAGCGATAAAACTCCTCAGGTGCAAGTTTTACAGAGACTCTTCATCCACCAGCCAGAGAAACTGAAATATTACTTGTACTTACATAATAAAATCTAATGTTTTTTATTATGCGTCTAATTGGAAATAAGTGTCAGATGACAGATGAATTTGATAATGTAGCAGCCGTTGGCTGGTGGATGATGTTAATTTCTCACCACAGGTCAGATGGCACCATCTGCTACAGCTAAGCAGGCGTTTTTCATTGTTTTGAGAGGACATGAACTAAAATAGAATGAAAGAAGGGAAATACAAGACAGCTGCTTCTTAATAATATCAGAGTGAAACGTCCTACAAACTACATCAGATTCATGCATATTTTCTACATAATTTAAGAAGCAGGTTGCAAGAAAGCCAGAAAGTTTCTAAAGAGCAGAGTTTTGCTGCCATGTTTTCTTGCAATCTTCTGCAAACAACATGTAAGCCAAAGCAATAAGCAGCACAGGTTTGGCAGAACAGCAGAACACCTGCATGAATTCTTGCATGACTGCTTCTTTCTGTCATAAGATCAGCTCTCTTGTTTATTCAAATGAAACACCGATTAGATTCAGAGTCTTTTCTGGGTTACAGTCAAAGTTCTCACGGAGCATTTGAGAGCTGAATACGCAAGTTAATCAGCTGCAGGGTTCAACAAATTCTAATTATTACTAATGTGCAGGAGTAATTTCAATTGGAATGATATTTTTAAAAAATGAATAAGTTTTAGTCGCACCAGGACTAATCAGATTGGCGTGAATAGTGTGTGAAGACTTGTCTGATAATTCCCTGGCTGTACTCGAACTTCACCGCTGCAGAGTTATACTCAAGCACAGGACAATTTAAATCAGTGGCACAGAGCAACAAGCACATGAGGGCACACAGAACATTGTGACTGACTTTTAGTGATTTTGTGTCCAGAGGAGCGAGGTGAAATTGCAGCTCTGCCAGTTTGCAAGAGGAAAAATCATGTTTTTTTTCCCCCTCTTCCTTATCATAAGCTTTGTCATCTAAAACCAAAATCTCTATGCGGAAACAGATACTACACAGGATTTTGTTTAGCTGAGGTAGTAAACTTCGTATCCTGTAAAAACTTGCATTGATTGATTTGATTTCTATCCCTAAAGGCTTGTTTAATTCCAAAAAACTCCATATAATTTATAATTTGTTAGCACAGTGTGGGCTGTGGTTCACTTCTGCTATGAAACAGAAGTGTTGCTATAGCACCTGTGTAAAATTGCATAAAAGGAAGTTGCAGTGTGATGCTTGAATACTTGCACACACCCTTATAAGTCTCTTTTCCTGCTTTGGGACTCTTAGAGTGCCTAAATCAAGTATGAACAGATTTTGAGCTCTTTTCATGATGTATATATTGTGTTTTCTTTAGAAGATATTCACGTTTATTTTTAGTTTAATTTTTTTAGATTACAATTAGGTTTGAGGTCTGGTTTGAGGCATGCAATTGAGTATAAATCATTTATGTTTACTCAGTGAATTGTTAGCCAATCAATGTGTACTTCACTGAGCTACAAAACTCAAATGTAAAGAAAAAGTGTATAATTCAATAAACCAAGGTAAGATACTGTTGTTATCAGTATCATAGTATTGCCATGCCCAAAATCCAAAGCAGTACCTGGTTTTGTGCTGCATCACAATCTGATATTATATTCAGTCCAGATGTAATTGGGTTCAATCACAATCATAAGTCTCAGAAAGAACAGCTTGTACTCGGCTAATAAATTAATCATCGCTCATGTGCCGAAAAAAAAAGAGAGCACGTGCTAAGAACAATCATAAAACAGAATCCTGTTTGTTCAAAGAAACCATGACAGGTTTGAATTCAGACATTAACAGGAATGACAAGGTTGAAAAATTCACTAATGACAGCAATCACACCTCATTCTCACTGGAATCACAATGAAGATAATGAATAATGGGGTGGAATCATGAGCAGGATGAAGAGATGAATGAAATGCATGAATAATACCTGTAGTTAGTTGCCACAAAATGCCACTTGTTAACTTGCTTAACCCCTCCTCTCTAAACTCTGACAAGTACAGACACTGTCCCACTGCACCACCAAAACCCTGGAGAACTGAGCAACAAGCACTAACACAAACAGCCAAGAGTATGATTCAGCTGAGGTGAGGAGGCAGCTGGCTCGATTTCAAACTGAGAACTTCAAACTGTAACAACAGTTGACTTGGTATTTGTGGTATTTATATTTGAAATAGTATGAAAATCTAAAAATTGTTTTGTGTTCAATTTTCAGACACTTAAGATGGATGCATGTACCAGCACTGGCCTGGATCGTCTTGTTACCGTCTTTTGTACATTGTATTTCAGACTTCTGTCCAAAATTGTATTTATTATCATTTAGAAAGCTACTTGTAAGTCTTTAATACAGACCTTTTGGGGTCAGGGACATAAAAAAATACATTAGTAAATCAGCTAAAAAATGAAAGTAAGTAAGATCTACACAATAATCTGCAAGAAATACAGTCAGAGCAACACCCAGTCTAGCAGAATAGATTAAAAGGCAGACATTCTCAATTTGCACTGGAGCCAACAGCTTCCTCTCAAAGGAGCACAGCCACAGTAACACTCTGTATTTGACGCCATGGAGCCTCGCCCACTCGTCCAGCCTGCAGATACCTGAAAAGAGCGAGGCGAGGGACAGGGACAGGCCGTTCTGTGACACCGCCAGCAGGGACTGACCCTCACAGCCATCTGAGAGACAGAGACACTCAGTACAACCATCACCACGAGCACAAACATTTTCAACACTCCACAGTGTGTCAGTGTCACAGTATACTGCACTGATACAGTATACATGGAACTCATGCAGTTACACAGCCCCAACATATCACAAACATTGTGCGCTGACAACAAAGTACTGAGAGAAGCAGTTACACAAACGCAGTCAAATACATAAAATACATGCACATATTAAATCCCACAACCCATGTTAGTTATATAAAAGTAACACATGTTCAGATATTTCTATGTTAGTGATTAGTCTCTTACGGTTACCATTTGTTGCATAAAACTTCATCTACTCACATAATTTAAGGGAAAACTTAAATTTAAATGGCTAAGTTTGCACTGCCTGAAATAAACCAGAGGCTTTTCCAGACCAAACACACCCTAACAAGTTATAATGACCATACAAATCCTAGATATGCTGACTCACATGACTATTAGATCTTTATAAATAGCAAAACGAATAAAAACATGTTACAGTCAGAGAGCTGCAGATGATCACACTGTGACTTTTCTTCTCAGGCCTCCATTTTTATGGTTTATGGTAAAACATGACATGCATGGTGAGTAACATGAAGCGAGAGTGGTGATTAGGTTATGAACTGCAACCAGAACAGCAACACACTCATTCACACGAACAAACAACATATTTTTCTTCCTCCCTACGCATTTACTACTATATAATACTTCTTTTATTGCAGATCTGTGAACATTTCGATTCAAAATTTGATTTCTGAATGCTGAAAGCGGCTGAAAGGTGAGACGGCTGGCTGAACTGACAAATACATAAAATGAGCGGTCATATAAAGGGAAATTGATAAGTTTATGGCCTAAAACAGAACACAGTGAGTTATACAGTTCAACTTACATGCATGTGCAATTTAAATCTTCAAGTGATTGTACAGAAAGTTTCACATTCGTAACCTCTGTGTTATTTCTGTCTCAGGTAATTAAGAACTGCAAGTTAGCACTGTCTGAGAAAGGTGACAACGTCGACCTTTGTACAGTCAACTTTCTCTGTCATGTTGAATTTAGCATCCCACTTCTTCACCATACTGGGAGAAGGTTCACATTCCCTTAGTGTTGCCTACTTGCCCTTGTGGACCTCATTGGTTGAGCCCTCAATTTCATCCATTTCTGCTTTAGCCTATCTACTTTCACACCCCCTTTTTTGCTCTTGTCACTGATTAAGGGCTGTGACACTCAAACATGATTTAAAATCTAAAGTTTGTTTGTTTCTCCCTGCTTATCCTCTCTTTCCCTCTCTCACTCTCTCTCTTTACCTTGTAGTTCGCACTCCTCCACCTCCTCAGCTGAGCCAGAGTCAGACAGACCCTGGCAGGAGTCCTGAGAGCTCCTCCTGGAGCCTCCGCTGTCAGTGGAGTGGAAAACTGCAGGAGAGGAAGTCGAAGAGACAAATGAGAGAGAAACCAACGGTATAAAATGACACCATGAAGCACTGAGGCTATTGTACTGCAAAAAAAATGGATAAAATTCATTAATTGTAGATTTCATCCTGACAGTTATGAGCCGTCAAGTTGTCGTTGAAATCTGCATGATTTTGCAAAAAAAAAACAAAAAAAACACAGGTCTCAGGATGTCCCAGATGAAGAGAAATACATGAAAACAATAAACTAAGTTTATTTAATTAATTTTACTGATTATCATAACTAATGGACCTGACAATTAACACCTTAATTGTCAGGTCATCCTATGTCCATACAGATGACTACAGTTCCATATTACAGCAGCAATGTTGCCTTACTGTGCTGGGAGTTTGCGCAGGGCGGCAATCGGCTACGTCTTATCTGCTGCCTCCGCAGGCGAATCTTCTGTTTGAGCTGCTGAATCTCACAGTCGCTGTCTCCCTCCTCCTCGCCCTCCTCCTCCTGACGCCGCAGGTTGTACTTCATCAGCTCAATGGCAGCAATAAGGGACTCAGAAATGCTGAAATGAGCGTTCTCCTAAAATCACAAATTATGAAACAATCAGAGGATGGGAATTATTTTTTCAATTGTGCAACACACCAGGTTGTACAAACTGCCCATTGCACAACTGCACACTGTCACTATGCACAACTGCAATGTATACTTATATTTATGCATATATATATATATACTGTATACAGGAGGCGTCAGATTTGACTTCATTCTACTTTATTTTTGTCCTTATTTTATATTGTACTTTTATCATCCTTTAGACTATAGTTTAGCACCCTGCATGCCTCTGTAGCACACTATTTTTTCACCTAGTCAAGCTGCTGTAAATGTGAATTTCTCATTGGAGATCAATAAAGTATCTATCTATCTATCTATCTATCTATCTATCTATCTATCTATCTATATATCTATCTATCTATCTATCTATCTTTACAAACTAATGTGTGATGTCACAGTGGCTCCGCCCCCTGTGGGGTCAAAGGTCGGCCTGGTGAAGGTGGCGGCCATGTTGAAGGTTAACAGTCAGTTAATGGAGTGTTTATTGGGACGGAGGAATGTGAATCTGTGCAGTTGTGAAGCGAACGCGCCTCAGAAATGAAGCAGGAATTTTCCTCGGGGGGTTTATCTTATCACTGTTTACTGTAAGCACCATCCAGCTCGCTCTGTTGACTTTAACAGATTGACTTTAGCCGTCGGCCAAATGCCAGTAGGCTGCTGTGTGTTTGCAGGCTGGTGTTGAGATCTGGATTCAAACTGGATCCACTGGCTCGTCTCCCTGAAACACTCAGCTGTTTTTTGTGGATCAGAAGAGTCTGAAACTGGAGCGAACGAAAGCGAATGAACGAGCTGCAGTTTGTGATCTGTGATATGAATGTACTCAGTCTCTCTGTCACCAGAATAAACCTTCAAATCAGACAAATACCATTAAAGTCTCTCAGATTCTCCAGAAATGAGGAAAGTTTCCATTGAAAGTAAAGTTGTTGAGCCAAAAACTAAACCAATCAGCTGTTGGAGCAGATGAGAGGCGTCCTTCCCATCATGCCCTGCTTCCTGTCGCTGTGATTGGCTCTAAAAACTAATTTCCCAGCTTGAGATCGACTCCTCCCTCACGCGGCCTCGACACATCTTCCAGCCGCGCTGCGTTCAGGGTCCATCACAGTTGCTGGAAACATTCGGAGGCTTCACATGTTCTCTGAATATTTTAGTGTCTCTTGTCAGAATATTTCATGTTTTACAGCAAACAGTTGTTTTCTGTCGTTTCTCAGGTCACCACAGCTGACTGATCTCACAAACTAAAAGATGAAAACACAGTTTAAATGTTAATATTCAGACTTGATCACTTCGCAAAGACATATTTCATGTTATTACAGCTGTTTTTCTGTCTTTTCCTTGGTGATCTGTGGCTCCTCTCACGTCTGTCAGCAGGAGGAGTTGAAGTCTCATCATGACTTCCACTCTGCGACCTGCTGTGTCACTGACGGTTCAGCTACTGAAGCTATTTCTGTCTGCTGCTGCTGCTATTACTGTCAGCTTGAAACAGAAGCAACACAATAACATAAAAATACAGCACAGTCAGACAGACTGCCAGCAGATTACTACTGTTGGAGAGAAACCTCAGATCCACAACGTCTAAATGTCCAGGCTTGTTTTCCGGTTAACCACCGAACACTTGTGAGTTTTGAGAAGTGCCAAGAGTTTCACAAACGGGCTGCAGAAAGTCCTGCGTCCCCAGAGGAGTCGGTGCTGCCGCCGCTCACGCTCACATGTCCAACAGGATATTTTAGAGCTGCGCGCAAACCAGCGGTTTGTTTCACACACTGCTGTTTTGTTTCATTTGTCAGTTTGGCTTCAGACGTGGAAACGAACGGATGAATAACTGAAGACCACAGGATCTTGTTTCACATGAATCCTCCTGTTGCTCAGTTTGTCTTCACTGTGAAACAACAGCGACTTTTAATATGCGAGCTGAAGACGAACCTCTGTGACCTCCGTGACCTCCGTGACCACAGCGCTCAGTCACAGTCTGCAGGCCCAGCACAGAGCAGCTACCAGAGGAGGCCTGCTGAGTCAGCGAGGAGGTGGAGGTGGTGGAGCCAGCTCTCCTCCTTCTCCTCTGCAACCTCCCACAGCTCCTCATCAGGGAGCCAGAAGCAGGCGACTCCCCCTCCCTCTGAGGGGAGGAGGAGGAAGGAGGGGGGGGGAGTGGGAGGAGTCGACTGTAGTCTGACATCAACATGAAACTGTTGAATCCTCAGAAACAAAAAGGAACAACTGTGACACAGAATATCAGAGTCCTGTGGACATAAAAAACATACAGAAAGAAGTCAACTTCGACTCCCATGGTGCATTTCACTCACACAGCCAATCACAGAGCTTCATGTGCTTCAGCTTCAGGTGAAGAAACTGCAGAGAAAACAAACTGCAGATTTGAAATGATCACTTTTAAATCTTTGTGAGTGATGGATGAATTCAGTAACCATGGCAACACGTTTTCATCCTAAAATCAACAACAAGGCATTTTGATTTCTCCACAGTAACAGCAGCCGAGGATTATGGGTAATATCTGTGCCACTGTTTTGACGGGCAGATAAGCAAACAGGTTTAGAACTGATCGACACAGATCAATAAACAGAACATGTCGGCGTTTTTCTGTCTGTGCGACTTCAAAGTAAATGTACTTAGTTACTTTCCTTCACTGCAGGACACGTTACACTCCATGCAGCCTGCAACCAGGGTGAAGTTATCCCTCCTGCTCGTCTTGAAGGCTGCAGATGGAAGAAACTCTCTGGTTTTTAAAAGTGTGTGTTTTCCCGTCGACGTCCGAGTCTTTTTGAAAACTCTTCATCATGTTTGAAAGTTTCACTCAACACGACGAGAAGAAAAACACGAGTAACGTTTCGTGGTTTTCCTTCGCTCTCGTTACGTGTCATTATGTGTGAAGGCCGTCGACACGACCGCCGCCGCCGCAGAAAGCCATGTTCCAGCTGCCGGAGGCACCATCAGGAAGGCAGGGGGAACAGAGAATACCCATGAGCCTTTGCAAATTCCACACTTTGCTGTCATTAGAATCCGTCACCACAGTTAATGATTTCATCCCAAACTGATTTAAACTGCTGTTTGTTTGGTCAGACAGCAGATCATGAAGCTCTGCGATCGGCTGTCTGTCAGGGAAATGCACCTTGGGAGTTGTAGTTTCTTCAGTTTTTTCAAAACATCCACTTCTTGTGGTTTTGACTTTGTGTCTCCGATGCATTCGAACGCAGTTGTTTTCTTCAGTTCTGATGACTGAACTGAATGTTTTTCTTCTCATGCTGAGATCCTGCTGACATGCTGAGGAGCCTCCCGCTGCCGTCACATGACCCCTCGCAGCGCTGCGGTGTCGGTGTGTTTTGGACGAAGCGTCTCATGAGCGGATGGATCTGAACCACATCTGTATGGTCCATATTCTCCTCTCAGACCTCCAGTTTCTGCAGCAGGAAGCCGAGTCCAGCTGCCAAACCTCGAAACCTCCCGACCGAGCGGCTTTGATCAGCCCGTAAACCTGAACGAGCAGAAACCCGAAGCCTCCTCCGAGCCGCCAACGTTCACAGCCACATGGACTCTGAGCTCCGACACCTCGACCAGGCGACACAGGAAGGTTTGCTTCACGCCCACGAGGACAAGGCTGATCCTCCATCAGTGTGAAGCAAACATGAAACTACAGATAATTCACATAATTAGCTCTGAATCTTTCACATGTTCCGACTCCATGAGGGAACTTAAAGTGTCATGAAGCAGCTCTTCTTCTGTTAATTAAAAAAACCACCTGACTGAAACATCTCAGCAGCTGGAATGTGATGAAAGTGGTTCAGACGTTCGTGCTCCCCTCAGGATGAACTGTAATAACTCTATTTGTCCTCTGACTTTTCCTCTAGCGCCACCATCAGGTCAACGTTTGAATGTGTGCAATGCTTTCTGGTGACAAACCCATCAGAAATGTTAGCATGCTAACATGCTAAAGTAAGATGGTGGACATCATAAACATGTTGCTGTCAGATGATCTCTGCCGTTCGGTCACATCGAACACGTTTACATGTCTCAGGCTGTGACATCACACAACCCCACTTCCTGTTTCAGCAGAAATACTCAGTTAGTTAGTTTGGCTGTTAGTTTGTTCGTTTTTTCTGCCCAAAAACAAGAACAATGAAGAAGAGTCTCGTCACAGATGAGAGTCGGTCTGGACCGACGGAGCGTCTCTCGCTCTCGTTTCTCGTGGCAGAGAAACACTTTCTGACACCTTTTTCATTATTAATTTCTGTGTTCATGTGAAACTGGTGGTGAATCCTCTGAGGGCAGAAAGCTGCACAGAGCGAACGGTGACCTCGCCGCTCTGATAATGAACCACAGAGTCGTCACGTCCGAACACAAACAGCAGAAGAAGAAAAACAGTGAGAGGGAGATTTTGGCAGAAAGTGGTTCAGAAACTTCCCTCAAAGCAAATAAAAAACTCTCTTTCCTCTCTCCTTCCTCCGTCTCTTCGTGGGAACTCTGTGTTTGGTTTTACACTCGAAGTGCTTACTCATGACCAATCTACCGCAGTGACCTGTCAGCCCCGGTGCATGCTGGGATACCTTTGAAACGAAGTCAAAGTCAGCTTCCTCATTTTTTGTGGAGAAATGTTGCCCTATCACTTTACTTCCTGTTCAGCAGCTGAGAAACACTGAGGCCAGAGGTGCTGGTTAATGAGGCCCTACCTGTCTGTGATGTCAGCCAGGTGAGGAGCAGGGTGGGAGCCAATCAGAGAGTGACACATGATCTGTGACTGACACGTGACCTTTGACCTTCACTGCTCTTTCATTTCCTGCTTAAATGAGTTCAGTTTGATGTTCAGTCGACCTCAGGATGAAAACAGCTGGATGTCTCATGATGTCATAGTGATGTCATAGTGATGTCATAGTGGCAGCCATGGAAGCACAGTGATCCAAAGTAAAACAGTCCTAAATTTAAAATGATAAAAAGTAAAAGTACATAAGTATTTTTAAAAAGATAAAGTATTCAAAGTAACAATATTCAGTTTGTAGTTACATTGTATTTCATCAACATGGAGCCAGTTACTTTGTACTTTTACTATTTTAGCCTGTAGTGTTATTATTGCACGATACTGCATCATATTATAAGCACATCATGAGTTTTTATGGGAAAAGTAATCAGTTAGTTAGTTTTATTTACATGTAGTGGAGTAAAAAGTCCAGTATAGTTTCTTCTGAAATGTAATGCATTACAGTTCATACGAACCCTTTTCAGTCTGGTTTTATTGTTCATGAATGACATTTTTTCTTTTGTAGAGAAACTTTGTCACGTTGGCTGATTTCCTCTCCGATGATAAAAATATCAGATTAGAGTATTTGGAGTAAACGGCAGTAACTGTACTCTGTGGGCTGTTTTGGGCAGGTTTACCTGATGATCTCCTCGTCCTTTTCTTTCGTGACCTCCTGCCATTCAGCCTCTGACTCAACGAGAACTTCTGGTTATTTTCTGACTCGATCAGATTATCAGGAATCATCCGAGCGAAGCAGAAATAAACTGTTTTCTTTTCAGAGAGAGAAAACCACTGGACGAGAGTGGAAACCTGGCGGGGCTCGATCCTGAACGCATCACGAGGCGTTCAGAGTCACACAGAGATGGTATCGGCAAACCCAGCGGAGTCTCTGGTGGATCAGAGGCTCCAGCTGTTCTTCCCACTCTTTCTTCTTTTTCCTCCTCTCTCTGTCGGAGCTGAAGGACTCTGGATGTTTTCCTTCTCCGGCCGCCTGCCAGAGGCCTCGCGGGAGCAGAAATGAGCCGTGCAGCGAGCAGAAATGAGAGCCAGGCGCTGGTCATAATGCTGTGAATTATTAACGCTGAATATCAAACTGCAGAAACAGTTGGAGCAGCAGCAGCACTTATCAGATTCAGGTCAGAGCTGCACTCAAATACTCAACATTTATTCACCCGCTCAGCCCACGGTTTGTCCTGGAAAACCTCCAAACACGTTCCCAACAGGGCAACACGGAGGCAACAAGGAGGAAACAAGGAGGCAACAAGGAGGCAACAAGGAGGAAACAAGGAGGAAACAAGGAGGCAACAGGGAGGCAACAAGGAGGAAACAAGGAGGCAACAAGGAGGCAACAAGGAGGCAACAGGGAGGCAACACGGAGGAAACAACGAGGCAACAGGGAGGCAACAAGGAGGCAACAAGGAGGAAACAACGAGGCAACAAGGAGGCAACAAGGAGGAAACAACGAGGCAACAAGGAGGCAACAAGGAGGCAACAGGGAGGCAACAGGGAGGCAACAGGGAGGCAACAAGGAGGCAACAAGGAGGCAACAGGGAGGCAACAAGGAGGCAACAAGGAGGAAACAACGAGGCAACAAGGAGGCAACAAGGAGGAAACACGGAGGAAACAAGGAGGCAAAGTGGGGGCAGCATGGAGGCAACGCAGCATTTGAATTTTAAAAAATTAAAAGATTAAAATGAAGCATCATCCATCCATCATTGAAGACACCTTCAGTTTATTAACACCAACCGCTGACAGAACATCCTGTCCAGGAGCTTCCAGTCTCACCACATGGTTCTTCACTGAACCCTCCATGTTTGATACTCAGGTTTCTCCATCAGGTTTAGGAAGTGAAATCTGAATTAAATGAATATTTTTATTTAGATCTTTTATTAATGATGTTAAACATCTCTTACAATGTATAGATGATGTAAATGTGCACATTAGAATCGTTAAAGGACGAGTTCACAGTTTTTCAATCCGTCTTAAAACAGCAAAAGTCTTTTTGTGAACTCTGAGATGGTTTTTCTGACGTTCCTCCAGTTCACATCGATGCGAATCTGATGGAAGTGACGGAGGGTGAAATTCCTCTGAATGAAACAGATTCAGATTAAATGTGAAGTTAATCTGAAGTTCAAACGGGTCATCAGTGTTTCTGTGGTGAAAAATCAAACAGAGGAAACTTCTTCCTCATTGTTCAGAACGAGCAGAGCGTTTATTTAAATGATTCTTGTGTAATGAAACTGTGTTACACAAGCGCGCTGACTAATCCAGAGGAGTTTACACGCTCGCCGCTGCTGATTGGACGACAGCTCCGACACAAGAAAACAGGAGAAAACATCTCAAATGCTGCTTTGTGTCAAAGAAACATGGCGTCTGTAACAGTGAACACTGTTTCCAGATTGATTGTGTCCCTGGCAGGAGGCAGGATGACATCATCCAAACTGTCCAGTCACAGTTGCCCATCAGTCCATGTGACCTCACGTTTACCTTCCTTTGATTAGTTGTAAAAAACAACTTGAAACTGAAGCACAACTCAAATGAAGTGTTTCTACTTTTGGTTTGAAGCAGCTGAAGCAGACTGCAGGTGAAGCAGCTCAGGTGAAGAAGCTCAGATGAAGCAGCTCAGATGAAGAAGCTCAGGTGAAGCAGCTCAGGTGAAGCAGCTCAGGTGCAGCAGCTCAGGTGCAGCAGCTCAGGTGAAGAAGCTCAGGTGCAGCAGCTCAGGTGCAGCAGCTCAGGTGCAGCAGCTCAGGTCCAGGATCCAGGTGTGCTGTGACATCATCGGCATCACCTCTGTGCAGTTTGAAAGCGTCACCGAAGCCTCGTGCTGTCAGTGAAAGCTTGAAGTGCTGGACGGCCTCTGTTTGTCTTTCCGCCGTGACGGATGTGGTGTTTGAGTGGAGACGCCGCAGATGTGCAGCTCCAGCTGTTTACATGCACTCGAGGACACGAGAGGCGAGTCTGCTGCACATTTTCATGGGATTCGACGACGCGTCTGTCCGGGAGGTGAAGCATCCGCAGAGTAAACAGGAAGACGGATAAAGTGTCTCGGTCTGCTCGTTCATATAATCTGTCGGCCGCTGTGATGATTTTTATTTTTTCTGGTTTTGTTCGAGTGAACGACTGCGTCTCTGTTGACGTGAAGAAGTCAACACAGCGCAGGATTTATATGGGAGCAACGGAGCCAAACTGACTCTGTAAAAACTGTCATTTCTGGAAGTTCTGGACACTTCCTGTTTACAAAGCTGTATGCTCTTGATTGGACGACGCTGCAGATGTTTCCTAGCAACAGATGACACATTCCTGCAGTCTGTACCAGCTGAGACGTGTTAAGTCTGAACGGTTCAAGCTGGTTGAGTTCATGACTAGTTTGAAACGAGTTTTCAGTTCCTGAGAACTTGGGAAGGATTTTAGAGTCCTGAGCCGAGTTCCTGTCTTCTTTAATACAACACAGAGCTCTCCCACAATGCCTCTGTTGTTCTGGACTCCTGTGAGGAGCTCAGGCAGTTTTGTGTTAATAATCACAGACTGGCAGAGTCGAGGCATCTCTGCATCCAGAGAATCAACCCCAAGCATCAGTCTGTCAGAGCTGCGCCTGCAACCATCCAACAAAGAAATCAAAGCCGACTGTAATTAAGCTTCATAAATCACCGCTGAAGGCAGAGAGAAAACAAACAGCAGCTTTATCAAAAACCTGAGCTGTCAAACGAGAGAAAGGTGTGACGATCAAAGTCTCTGCGATGAGACGCAACACGAACAGAAATCTGCTGAGTCACAAAACGAGGCACGGACATGTCGAGGCGGCGACGCAGCGAGACGAATCTCTGACATCAAAATAAACAGAGCGCACACTGTAGCTGACGGCTCTTTACTATCAATCTCCTCTTTACTGGCTCGTAAAACAGTTCCTGCTATGTGCCTCCAAAACACACCAATCACATGGCTTCGTGCAGAGCCAACAGACGCAGCCTGACTGAAAGGAACAGCAGATATTCTGTGTTGCTCTGCTGTCGGGTCCTGCAGGCTGCAGGCTGCAGGCGAGGCCTCGCAGCACAAACTGCAGATAACTGCAGTGACACCAGACCGATAAGTTCTGCTCACTCACGGAGAAAAAACAACTGGCTCCAAACCTGAGGGACTGTGATTGGTTGTCTCTTGTTTCAGCTCGTTCATTTGATTTGAGAGTTTTCTTTTGCTGTTTGTTGAAGATTATGTTGCGTTTTCTTCTGACTCAGAGAGGAGAAAATCATCTGTGAGGTTCAGGTTCCTTCAGCAGCGTCTGATCCTGTTTCATAAAAACCTCCATTAGTTCTGCAGAAGAACAGAGAAGAAGAGAAGGAACAGATCTGCTGTTTGACGTCTCATCCACGCAGACGGGCTTCAAACGCTGAGTGTCGTCCTGCTCGTCGTCTGAGCATGCTCAGTGGCCAAGCTCACTGACTTCCTGTTGACTTCACACACACACACCTACACACACATACACACACACCCACACACACACACACACCTACAAACACACACAGGTGGATCTGTGTTTCTGTCTCTGGATATTTAAGAAAAGAGAAGAAGATCATCCCTTTTGTTTCACACAGGAGCTGAGTGCTGCTCCTCCATCTTCAGGTCTGTCTCATCCACGGATCCAGCTTACAGCGAGGACACACACACACACACACACACACACACACACCGACGAACCAGCTTCATTGTGTTTGCAGGAACCTTGTTGTCAGAGCTGCTGGAAGTGGTTTCATCATGTTTTCTTCTGGACTTTTTAAATGTTAGTGGAGCAACTGAATCAAAATCTGATCGTTGACAGACTCGTTTCAGGTAAAGTTGTGTAGCTGCTCCTTTTCTAATCTTTTTTTAAAGTCTTGGTGGGTCAGTGTGCATCACACATGCTGCAGTACCAAATGTGGCCACTAGACTGAAACCACCTCGCAGCTGTTAGTGGGAGAACTGGTGTGACCACAGAGTCTGACAGCAGAGCTAACATGCTACGGTCAACATGCTAGCATGCTCAAATGACAATGCTAACAAACTGATGTCATACATAATGGTTAGCTTAGTATCTTATCACGTAACATTTGCCAGTCAGCAGAAAACAGAGTCCAGCCGAGGCTGATGGGAAACTCATCAGCTCTGCAGAGATCAGGACTCAGAGGCAGCGACCTCGCCGAGGTGACCCTCGGTCCTCAGGGTGCAGCTCGCTCTCGAGGCCATGTGAGCCGAAGCAGCTGAGTCTTTTCTATCGGAGAGCAAACAGTAAAAGCACTGCCTGGCCTTTCAGAGTAAAGTGCTGCTCAGTCAACTCTGTCTGCTCCGAGTCAATGAAAAGAGACGGTTAATCTTTAAACACAGGCCAAATAGAAAAAGTGGATAGCCAAATAGAGCAGATAGATGGATCGAGCCGCTGACACACTCCCCACACAACACGTCGATGGAACGAGCACTTTGAGACTGCAAACAAAGGGGATCTGAAAATAACCACATGTTCCTCCAGTGCAGGAGAACAAGAGAAGACAGAGACATTTACTCAAAGAGCCGACGTTCGTCCTGTTTAAACTCCTCAAACCTGTCAGATCTTTCCTCCAAACCCACCTCTGACTTTTTATTGACCAGCAATGTTCATTCAAAAGCTCATGTTTTGGTTTAAATGTGTTGGTTTGAGCTGTTTCTGCTCTTTCTTTTAAAATGTGCCACTGAAATTATCATTATTATTATTATTATTATTATTATTATTATATTTTAATGTATTTACTCTTCATCATTCAGACAGATTTGTTCTTCTCTCACACAGAAAACCTTCATCCGTCTGCAGGGTTTGAATTCATTTGACATAAATAAACTTCTTCTCCTGTTCGATTGATCGCTGATCATTTTCTCTGAAAAAAGACCTAAAAAAGTTCTGATTCTGCCGGATTCACAAACTGAACGTGTGACTTCAGTTCCTCTGAAGATCCTGAACCGTTTGCAGTTTGTTTGCATTTGACCTGAAGAGAAAAGCAGAGGATTATTAACACCGAAGTGTTTCTGTTCTCAACAAGAGACAGAAAGAGAGCGAGCGAGTGAGCGAGCGAGGAGGCAGCCAGCGAAGATCTCTGGACGTGAAGTGGAAATAAAACAAAAAACAGAGAAAGTGGAGGAGAAGTTCCAGCAGGCTAATGTCTTCCATCCGCAGGAAGAGTCTCGGTCCAGCATCAGATCCAACCAGCCGTCCAAAAACAAAAGACCTGTGTGTCTTTACACACTGTGAGACGCCTGCAGCCAAAAGCAAAACATGTTGACGGCCGTCGGCGGATCATCAGCTGAGTTCCAACAACAATTAACTGAGACAGAAAAACTGCTTCACTGCAGAAACACTGAGAGGAACTCACACAGAACATCAGCAAGGTGGAGACCAAGCAGGTCTGCTGCTCCTCATACATGGAGACAGACGGAGGAGAGAAGAGAGGAAGAGGAGAGGAAGAGGAGAGAAGAGAGGAAGAGGAGAGGAAGGGGAGAGGAAGAGGAAGAGGAAGAGGAAGAGGAGAGGAAGAGGAGAGAGGAAGAGGAGAGGAAGAGGAAGAGGAAGAGGAGAGGAAGGGGAGAGGAGGAAGAGAGGAGGAGGAGAGGA
>JAQMCX010000045.1:13411621-13438559 GCA_029814765.1 Acanthurus leucopareius
ATCTCCATGTCATCCGGGCGGAATCGAGTACCGTACAAAGCTGCCAGCTTCTCCGATTACTACCTCTGCCTTTATATGGAAGAACAGAGGTTTGGTGTACCTCGGTAGTAGCGCTGCTTGAAAATAGTTACCCGGACTTCCAATCTTCCGCCATCTTTGCCCTGACTGCCTGAGCTCTGAACCAAAACAGTAGAGGCCGCAAGCTAGCATCAGCAAGTGGGCGGTGGTGTTGTTTTTCTTCTTTGGGCTTTAACCCAAGTACAGCCGGTGTCCTCGGCGTCGTGTTACTGCCACCTTCTGGAAGTTGTTAACTCCTACACTTACAAGATAATCATCGCTTTATTTCTACTCCTGCGAACCTTATATTTCTCATGTCAACCATCATGTCAGTTCTGTCTGAGATATATTTTCTTTTACTGACAAGGACTTGTCCTATAGTTTTGGTAGCTAATAATATTTACATGTTGGATACTTACCATTCATGTGAAGTGGGCTATTTAGAAGACGGTAGTCTTTATTAATCTATATCTCTACCTCTTTTCTATATTATCTCCTATTTCTTACACGCTACTAACTTTATTTTGAATTGAATGTAAATATTTCACCGTTATCTCCGGATTGCAGCGCTGTTGCGATGATTATTCAATTTTTTTCTTTCATTTTGAAAATGTTTTTCATTACTCACAATACACATATAAAAAGGATTCCACATTAATATAATATTTGTACCTTGTCTTTACTCTTGAATATAATGTCATTCAAATAGTATGATTACTGGAACTACCTGACTTAAGTTTGGAGCTCTGCAGACAAGAACTTTGGTTGGTTGGATGTTTGGCTTGATGTTGAAACCAACAGTTTCTAGTGACCGAACATGGCATACATCACTAAACAAAATCCTCTTTTTGAACTTTATAAAATATTATAAAGTAATTGCATCTCCTGTATAGCTAATATCATCATGACATGTATCATCACATTTGTAATGATATTAAAAATGTCCACAGTAAGAAAGTAATCCCTTTGATTCAAAAATATTTCATTTCTTTAATTGTTAACTTGTAGTGAATATAACAATTTAGCTGCTGGCTTTTTCATTCAGAGACCACTTTCAAATCGCACCCACATGATGGCGCCAAAGTCTTGAATGATCTGTTAAATCCATGTACTCAAATTAACATGAATCATCTTCCTCTCTTGATGGCTGAAACAAGTCAGCAGTGTTGGATACTGCAATGGTATGAGGTACTGTTTTATCAAAAATAGCTATTAGGCATGGTTGTGAACCACATAATGGGGAGTAGAACAGTCACTCTGTTCAGCACAACCACACACACATGCACACGCACACATTGTGCACATACCACCACTGTGACTACATACATATTTTGGCATTATGAGACAATTTTAATGGTTTAGTAATGTGAGGTGATATGGAGACAGGACAATTGCACAATCAGTGTTAATGAACAACAGATTGGGGAAATCCGATTTTACTTCATTACTTTTTGAAAATATGTTTTAGTACTGTAATCCCTGAGAGTGCAGCTGTACATTTATCTGAGAGGAAATGTTCAAAACAAGCTCATAAGCATTTAGTCAGTCCAGTTCTGCTGGCAATACATGAATTTACACTTATAGTAAGTTTTTAATGTCTCAATCCAGATTGCTAATTCCAAACTCAAAAAACAGGTGGAAGAGGAATCCGGATTCTTCACAGTAGCATGACAATGGAAAAATACTCAAAACTCAAAGTCCTGCATTCAAATTTGTACGCAAGTAGAAGTGTAGCAGTGTCCTTAAAATAGAAGTACTGAATGTGCAAAAAGGCCCCTTTTTTACTGACTGAGTAATTTAAGAATGTCAATTTTATTATTATTATTATTATTATCATTATCAAGCATTAGTATATAATGGCTTGTGAAAGATTTGGGGAGGTCATCTCCCTTTGTTCAATGATACTATAATCTTAAATTTTGTGTGCAAAACTAAAACCTGGAAAAGTTACATGTATATCTGTCAAATGATTGTATCAAAAAGTACAATGTTCTACAATGAAACTACAATTAAATGTATCTGAGAATGAGTGTAAAATTGGGAAAATGATAAAACTCAAGCAAAAGTACCTCACACTTATTTATAAACCATATATCTGGTGTACATGTTTATATGACAAATACTTTCTACGTGCCAGGAGTCACAACATGTCGGGACAAGATGATGATCAAATTAAAAGGACAGGAAATGCTTCCAGTTTTCACCCATCACTTATGGTCACATGGTTGCGTTTACTGGACTCTATTTGCTCACAGTGACGTGGAAAGCACACCCTGTTCTGGATGAGTTGCCGTGACTCAGAGGCGGAAACCTGCCACTGCATGAACACACATGATGAGTGGAAAGTGGGCAATAGGAAGAGCTGTCACTGTGACACAAAGCCCGGTCGATCCAGTTTTCCAGTTTGCAACAATGTCCCAGTCGAAGCCTTTGAAGTTTGTTTGCCTTCGGTCTCCCTTCATTGTGGTTTCAGAGCATTTACAATGTGGTTTTGTGTTCCACGCACAAAGAAAGCTAAACCTGCACACCGTTTGGCTGATATTAAGACAGAAGCACGTTGGTGGTTAGTGTTGTATTCAGTTATTACTTAGCCTAAAGGATGAATTCAGGTCTTTCAGAATTTAATAACTGTGTTTCTAAAGTCTCTTTGTTTACATTACACAACAAACCGTTTTCGTCTTTCCGGGCTGTAATGTTCAGCTGGTATTTTTATAAACAAAAATTCAATCAAACAATAATCTACGGCCATCCAAGACTTATCCAAAATAGTTTGGATAGTAGTGACCCTGAAGTGCCGTTGTTTGGACCTGATAACATTACAAGTAACTTTGTAAAGCTCCATTAAGGAAATAAAATCACATGGCGGCAGCTGTAGAAATAGAACCCAGCATGTCCTTAAAACTAGTGTTTTCTTCACTTTTTCTACAAAGTGGAAATAAGTGTAAGACTTTCCCTCCATAGTTATACGTCCATTTCTGTACACTCATGAGGAATGTGAAGGGGATGTAAGAATGTAAGTGTAGTGACAAAGAAATCAAACGCAAAAGGGTTAATAGGTCACACTCTGCATGCGAGATTGTGACTCAGTTATTTGGAAAGTTCCTTCTCTCTCTTCCTTCTCTTTTCTACACATGCACCCTGATTTGAAACAAACATCTCCTTCCACTTGACAATAGGCCAGTCATTTGTATCAACAGCCCACTGATTTCAGTGGAAAAAAACGGTAGGAACGACTTGGTTTCCTTACTGTCGAATTTTTTTCTGCTTAGTGGAAAAAGATCATTGCAGATAAGGGATGTTTTTAGATGCTTTTCCCAAAAACTTTCATTCCTTATTATTATTGTGTGAAGTCATGCCTTCCCCATCTTTATCTTGATCACTGCAGACCTCCACAAAGAGATATGAATGAGTTAACTTAAAACATGTGTATGCATGTGGAGCTTCTGTATTTTTGATTAAAGTGATCACCTGCCAAACTTCTCTCACTGCTGCTGACATAGAGGAGTTATTATACAGCACGCACACATTTCCCCCCTGTTAACAGAGCCTATGGCATCCACAGATTAATCTAGAACGTGACAAACATGTCAAGAGTCTTTGCCAAACATATCAGTGAGTCAGTACAGGGAGATGAGAAATAAACAGAATATAACACTGTGAAGGAAAGGCCAGGCCCTAATGAGGACACAGCGAGAGACGATTTTGGGCATCGAACAGCAGAGAGGTGTTTTATAATGAGGACAATTATTATAAAAAGCTGTTCCAAAAAGGCAAATCAGCACTAAACCATGTAAACCATGTAAAAAAAAAAAAATTTTTTTTTGAAACTAGGTCTTCAGTTGTGATATTTGCATCAGCTGTCAGCGAACAGGCTCAGGGGTGACAGAGGACAGGATACGTGCCAGAGTTGCTTTGAAAATTACAACCTTTCTGAACCAGTGCGAGATGATAATTTATGTCTGAAATGACAGGTAGGTGATCAGTGACTGAGTGTGCCGTCATTTAGGATTTCATACATGCCGCTGTGCAGGTGTCAACTTGCCTCCCTTCTCCAGAAAAAAAAGAAAAAAAACTGATGGTTTTAATGCTTCCTTCAGCTGAACACTAGAGCTATTTCTTTGCTGTTGGAAATTAAAATTCCTCAAAACCAACAAACAGATTCCACAGAAAAGAGTCAGCCGTTCTTAAGAGCTGTCGAAAGAGAATTTGAGCTGTTGTTCAGATGATTGTGAAACCTGAGTTAGCTGGTTACATAACTACTGGTAAAGGCTTTATTCGTCCAACAGAACAACAGATCTTTACATCATAGACTGCGTATTTCCTGGTCAGATTTCTGTTGACACAACCTAAAGATTTTTGTCAGACTTACTGTAAAAATTTAGATGTAAAAAGTGAAAAATGAATTTTATTGTAAGTGTTGCTCTTTTCAAAAGAATAACACTTTTTCTTCAGGTTTTTACATATTTGATCAAATTTCTAAATTGACAGAAAAACAATGTTATGATGTTAAAAGTGCGTTTTTAAATATTTTGAAATAAATCTTCTTTATGGTATTTTAATACGTTTATTTTAGATATTTTTCTGCTTTTCCGTTCTTGTATATCTACTTTATTATTTCTTTTCATGTGTTGGATTTAATGAAACTTACATTATCTAACATCTTGCTAAGATAAAATGGGAGGATTTATTTTATAGTTTTTTGAAAGAACAAGTAAATTAAAGAAAAAGTTAGATAAAATATAAGGTAGACCCCATACCGCTGCGCTAAAATGTTATGCGATAAATTCAGTTATCTAAATCCTGTTCTAAATTCAAAACTGATGATGGGAGAGGATTAGCAATAAACCTCATATCTTTATTGAGGTCAGATGTTCTCCAGGAAATTAGTTAAATATTTGGAATAACACAAGATCCACTTGCCCGAACCCTGGGGACTGTCCCAGCATTTTCTCTCAGTTCCTTAAAAAGTTTTAGTTTCCTGAAATGATTCTGTTTTCTGATGAATAATTTAACAGAAGATACCTGAACGTCACTGTTTTGACAAAATGATCCAGTCTGCTGTGGAAATTCATGCCTAAGCTTTGTTTTGAGGGACAGGCCATTCAGTTCTAGTACATGTGACCTTTTTTGAGATAAAAAGGGATTTGAGATTCCAACAAGCGGACTTTGTGGACTTGATTTAAGCTTCTTTTTTTTTTACAAAAGGACCTTAGGACAAAAGTAAATACTGTTAATAATAGCTGATATTTATTTAGTTAATCCATGCTGGCTCACTGTCAACATTGTCATGACGCATCTGAAACTATATTCCAGCAGGCTAGAAATGATCTATGACTAAAGGAAAAGTATGTTTATGGACCCCTGTTTCTAATCTTTATGTAATAAAAACAATATGAATGGTTATAAAATGGGGATTGAGTAATAAAAACCATGAAGACACTCTCTTAATAAAACAGTAATTTATTTTTGAATGAAAACTAAAATTGTCTGAACAGCACATTACAAGGGCATTGTTAAGATATTTTCTCCAAGGCTCAGTGATCACTTTCATACAGTACACTTGGCATGTACACGGCATCTCCTTCAAACTAAAGAAAAACAGGAAAAAAAAAATGCTCTAAAGACAGAAGAAATAAGCCCATTTGCCAAAACAAAGGAAACAAAAAAAGTCCATCCTGCAGAAAGATGACTGATTGTACAATTACCAAGCATTTTGGTTTGGTTGTAAGCCACAGAGAAAGAAACCGGAGCGCCTGCAGCGGACAGTGACAGCAGACGACGGCACAGGAGGCACAAAAAGACAGGACACAAACAGGACTTCCCATAATACGCTCACACACAATCAAATGGGCTCCAGCTTTGAAGTGTAAAATGTCCAATAATAATTCCCATTCTTTTGTTTTGTTTTTTTGTTGTTGTTGCAGATTATGTTGGCAAGTTGTTATTTTTTTTACTTTGCAAGCAAAGTGACGGTACACTACAATTGAGATCTAAATGCTGAATTCATTTAATACATTAAAGTCTGCAATGTAACAAAACCTTTTATCTGCATATGAAATTCAACACAGCATTTACGTGAAAACAAAAAAAAAATTAAAGATGGCTCCTTTTCTGACTGCTGTTTGTGCACAAGGCCCTCCCCTCCGACCAACAAACGCTTTTTCATTCTTATACATTTTACTCTTGCCCTCAACTACTTACTCCACCCAATCTGTTGTTCCCTTTCTCTTTCATAAATCCTCTTACAATCATTCACAGACTGACAAATTGACCGGAAAATATAGAGTGCTAGATAAAAACATGAGGTAAGAAAGTGGTTTGATTATAGATCATGCAGAACATGCAAAACAGCGACCAAAAGAAAAAAAAAATACAGGGAGGAAAAGAGTAGAAAAAAGTATGTGTGCATTTAAAAATGGGGAAAAAAGGACTTACACAGCTTTGCGTCTTTGGTTATAAAGTAGGTCGAACAATTTTCACAGCTTTTCATCCCCCAACCAAACCCCCAATTAATTTCATTTCTTTTTTTATTTGACAGAGAAAGTCTAAAAAAGTAAATTAATAGGTTTCTTTACCGAGAAATCCCATCACATCTTAACAACAGGCATTCTCCTGCACAAACCCTCCTTACTCTTAATACTTTACACTTTACAAAATATACATTCAACCTGGATTTCACCTAATGTAAGCTCGGCTTTAGTGTTAGCACTATTTCATGAGAAGAAAATTTTCTATTAGAGAACTTATTGCCTACTAACTGAGATCTATTTGTTGCAAGAGACTACCAAATTTATTACCTGACAG
Organism: Acanthurus leucopareius; assembly: GCA_029814765.1. Classification (NCBI taxonomy): domain Eukaryota; kingdom Metazoa; phylum Chordata; class Actinopteri; order Acanthuriformes; family Acanthuridae; genus Acanthurus; species Acanthurus leucopareius. The sequence continues at coordinate 13,418,483 of JAQMCX010000045.1, forward strand.
ATTCTAAAATACCAAAAGACCAAAGAGAAAGGTTTCTTTTTTGTTTTTAATAAGTATCTCCATGACATTGTTCATTTACATTATGAAAATAGCAGCCCTGAAATAAATAAATGCAAATACTAAAACTGAACTAATGAAAAAGTATCATGATTCATGTCAAAGTACGGTGGCTCTGAGAAAACAACACAAGCATTTGTTGCAGCATATAACAAGCCGAGGCTCTCGACTTGCTCCATTCAAGCCGAGAGGCCCCCTGGCGTCCTCCTCCGCCCAGGGAGGACGAATCCTCTACCCCGAGTTCCCCCCTCAGTTCTCTGGCCCCATCCGGGCCACAGAGTGATGTGTGGTGGGAATGCTGTGAGGACAGACCCCGCTGGATGTTACAGGACCCTCTTCAGGCCCCTCACAGGGTTGCGCCGCCCTCTTCCACCACTTGTTGCCCCAACAAATCGAGGGCTCTGTGCCCTTTGACCCTGTTTCCTGCACAAGAACAGCATGCAGTTTTATGGTGTGCACCAGCTGCCCCCCTGCCCCTCTCCGTTTTTCTGCTTTCTTGCAGCCAACTATGGGGGACACAATGAAACTTTTCAAGGGGTGGGAAATATCTGACTAATGTGAAGGCCTGGTGATGGTAACGTGCACACTGAAGCATGGCTCTTGCTGGCAAACAAATATGTCACTGTTGTTGATTTTTCCTCAAATGGAGCATACTGAGCGCAGAGCCGAACCTTTTGCTTTATGGAGCTAAGGGGACGGTGGCCGTTGTTATCTTTACTAGCAGGATCTTCCACTCCTGTTTGTAGATGGTATGTGTTTAAGCATGTGTTTTAGGGGGAAGAGAGATCACGCCGATGTGATGTTGGGCTGATGAGGGACACTAAGATTTCCCTCCTGGTGCACCAAGGGGGTGTTGTTGTTGTTGTTGTTTGTGACAAGTGGGTGGTGCTGCTGCTGCTGCAGTGGTGGCGATGTGCTGCTGCCCTGGGAGAGCTGACTGGACAGCTGGCCGAGCTGCTCCGAGTTGGCCAGCGACTTCAGCACGGCGTTTTCACGCTCCAACACCGAGTTCCTCTCGTACAGCTCCTTGATGTGCTCCTTCAACACCTCCACCTCCTCGCGAACAGCATACATTAGGTGGCTTTTCACCAAGTCCTAAAAGACAAAAAAAAAAAATTCAAACTAAAATTTTGCATACGAAATAACACAAGAAAAAAAGGACCACAAATATTTTTTAAGCTCAACCATTTCCATCCTAAAACCATGTGAAGAATGTGTGGTCTTTTTTTAGAAACAACTTACGTGCTGCAGTGAAACTTAAGTGGAGGTTTTGCTAATACATTTTTTGGAGGTCGCCTGTCAGTCAAACTGCACACGTCATACAGACACACTGAATACTTTGAGGAGCTTTACACTGTGTTTTTTTTTTCAAAGAAATTCCTACTTAAAGAAGGTTGCTCGGAAAAAGAAATCCAGAAGCTGTCATGAGCTGATTATAAGCGAAGCAATCTTGGATTACTACATTTAACATTCCTCCGAGTGAGTTTTATGTTCATGGTCCCTGAGACGGTGGTTTCATGTGCCGTTATCAGCTTAAGACATCTCATTATAAAGAAAGTCATTGTTAAGATCGGCAGATAATATGGGACGCCTGAACTGAAATTCTCAGGAAAACTCACCATTGCCTGTTCGATCTTGTTGTCGATGGCAACAACACTGGCACCGGAAGCACTGTGGAGAGAGAGAGAGAGAGAGAGAGAGCAAGAGTTATCCAAGAGATCAGGCACATGCTTAAGATGATATCGGCTGTACTGCATTCACTAAACCGACATTTCAGGTCCTTAATGAGCCAAGCATGACCTCAGGGAATTTCACTGAAACTTCAAGGGGTAAACAAACTCTGATGTGTAGATTAACAGAAAAATACGTTCCTGAGAATGAGATGAACAGATTTGAGATACCAAAAATAGAAAACATGAACTTTTTTAGGACACTTGACGTGAAATGTTACAGATTAGCTCTTTCAAATCCCACAGGGAACCACTAGGCAAAAAGGGGCGTTACAAAACAAGATGCTGCTGTTTTTTTTTTTAAAAAAAACCCCACACAGGTCACACTACAAAAAAATCACCACTGCTGACATTTTCAAGAAATAGCATTAGTGTGAGCAGGGACAAGTATTTAGGTCTTTCAAGCTAAACGCTCCACCATGTAACAATCAGCCACTCCTAATTTGAGAGAGGCCCTTTAAAATGTCTCCAATTATCTCCAGCAATTCAGCATTAAGACACAAAATCCTCCAAGATGCCAAGTAAGAGAAGCTGCCAAGTAAGAGACAGCAAAGTCTAATCTTTGACCTTTATCACTTACACTATACACTAATACAACAGCTGAGCACTAAATTATAAACAGTGATGCTGTGTTTATTTATAAGTCCTTCTGGGCCCCATTGTCATGAGATGACACAAACTTGACTTAGCCCTAAATCCCCTAAAGACAGCAACAATTGAAGCATCTTGTGTGACCTCTTTCATCAGTAAAGCCAGGTGCTGAAATGGTGATGCAGTAGAGAAGGTGTGATCTATGAATCAGAGCATGATCACACACAGATAAACAGATGTTGAAAAACTGGCTCTTACAGCTCCTTGCCAAGACATTTGTGAACGTTAAAGCATTACAGCCCTGAAAAACAGAACAAAGAGGCGCTGTTTATGCAAGACGCTTAACATAAATAATTCAGCAGTAAGTCAGTAGCAAGAGCCCTGATAACAATACACCTGGAGCCGGGCTGAATACCGACATTGCAGCCAGTCGTTGTCGTATCCGCCTTTATCTATGAATGACTCTATTGTGATAAAATCCGATTACAGGCGACGAGGGTGGCTCCTCTCCTGCAGGATTTGCTCTCCGGGTGCGGCCGATTCGCGGTCAGAGATCAGTTTTCACTATCAGGAAAATCTCATTGTTCTCTCGTTGTTCCACCATTAATCCATTACATCACTGAAAATGAGTTTAAACGCGTTCTGGCTAAATGTGAGGCATCCCACTTTGTAAACACGTCTTTAGATCATCGCAGCCTGTTGTTCTCCACCTCCCTTCCCTTTGTAAGAAATACAGGAAAACACGTCTTAAGCTTTACATTTACGAAGGCAACAAACTCACAAAGCCACGCGTTCCTCGTACAACCAAACGATGCCAAGATTGAGGATGCAACTTACTTCACGAGGAAAAACGTTTTTTTTTCTGTCCCGAAAGATCAAGCTATGCTACACAATCACCGCCCTGCAAGGATGTGGATGCAATAAAACATGAGACCCAAGCGTCTTCATTGCCACTAGAAGGTGCTCTAGCGTATGCTCGTCCATACGTGCAATTGATCTAAACATTGTATTTTCTATTGTTTTGGCCTTGCGTCCACAGACACATGCAGTTTGTTCCTCACTGAAGATTGATGAAAACTCCGACCAAAGAGAGGAGAAGCAGAGACTCCTGTTCAGTGTTGCCGTGTAGACATGTAATAAGCACGAGAGGGAACATGATGTGCAGAGAGCATCTAATGATGTTTGGAGGAGTTCTCCGTTATTTTGGGATTCAGTTTGGAAAAAAGTTCAGTTTGGAGAGAAAACACGTACGTAAATACATATGCTAGAAGTAAAAGTGCTATAAAGGGAGAAAGTCTTTCCCAGATCTACTCATCTATCCTAAAAGTTACTGTGATGGAGGATTACTGAAAACTAAATCTAGTATCACTTATCTGAAATATATTTACCTGTTGATTCTTTTGATTAATGATTTCATGAGATCATAAATCTGAGCATATAGACCCAACTTGGAAAACTGTAGGGAAGATATCTTACTGTAGAAAACACTGGACTTAACCATCACAACAACAGCAAAACTCACTGCTGTGTAATTTAAAATATTAAACAGAAAAGTCACCACTGTGACCAACATCAACAACAGTCCGGCACTGAGCCTGTGTCCTGCGTGCGGGAGCGCACGTACCGTGCGTGTCAGTGGTTGCCCGGCGGGGGGATGACACGTACTCCAAAACAGATGGCACACTTGAGGAGAGAGCATGTCTGAGTGCCACAAAAGATAGAAGAGAGTGGCCCGCATACCAAACAGCTGATGGCAAAATACTAAGTACATGCGGGAGCGCACAGAGAGAGCAAATGGACATGGAGCAGATGGGACTTCAACGATCGCAAATGGCACGTACCACTCAGGTATACTTAAGTGAGAGATGAATATCTTATAAGAGAGTTGTAGAGTGTGTCATCAAGTTAAGTATGAGAATGCAAAAAGTATGTACGAAACAAGACAACCTAACATGTATTATTGATCCCAAAGAACGCACAAGCAAAAAATAAAACAAAATGCGCACAGCACAAGAGGGACATCACAGCCAAAGACCCCACCAAGCATAACAAACACACTGAAGTTAACTTAAGAGAGTAAAACGCTTCTCTGAAACAGTATAAAAAGTCTATTACCTGCCGCATCTTGGCCTGTAGGACATTAAACGTCCTGAATATGTCGGCGAAGTTCCCGGTGAGCAGGGCAGGCTGTAGTTCATTTTGCTGCGCATGCTGATGTTTCTATAAAGTTCCGCCAAGATTTTTCTGCTGAACAACTTCACTGAGTGTTAAACACAGATGTCTCTTGTTTGAGTCGGAGTTGAGTGTGTTTTAAAAGCATAGTGGGTCACATGGAGAAAAAAAAACAGGAGGGGGCGGAGTTCAGCCTCTCCCTCCTCCTCCTCCTTCCTTAATGCACTCCGAGTCAGACTGTTGCATTATTCACAGCCACCGCCTGCCAAAAATTACACATCGACACTCCAGAGGCACGGGACGACTTATTCACAGCGATACAAAAGATAATTAAAAAGAAGTCAGTGTTTTGCATGTACCGACAAGGAGGTCTGGTTGTCCCTGTTTTGTTCTGTCACAACACAAAATGCTGACAGTTTGAGCTATTAAGTTGTTTGAAACTGCACCTCCACAGTGGGTGTCATGCATCAGAGGAGATTCTCAACTATTTTCCTCTGCATGCAGACTGTCTCGTTCCCTTAATAAGTGATCATTCTGTTTAATAAGTGCTAAGTAAATGCATCTTCAAGGCGTTAAATTGTCAAATCAGTGTAGATGACTTCAAAAAGAAAAGTGGCAGAGGCAGATTAAGCTCAGTAAACTATATTAGGGGACAGAGGCTCAAAGGCAAATGAAATGCCTTGTGTTAGTTTTTATTGGTCACAGTGACTTTAAGCCAATATCATTCAAATTAAATACAAGTGTAATTCATCCACCGGTGTGTTCACATGTTTTGTAGGTAATCAATTTTGCAGCACAGCATTTTTTTATTTCTGCGTTCTTCTTTCTCGTTCTCTTCCCGGGGGCGAAGCTTTGAGCAAACACGTGAGCTAAAATTATGAGTTGAAAATGCCATCTTGTTTATCCACTCATCTCATGTAAAGTGTGTTAACTGCATTTCAGAGGTAATGTATATGACGGATCCACACTTGCGTGATGACAGCAGGGCAAATGAGTTGCATTCTTGCCAAGTGACTCACTTAGCTGATTAACAAGGCGAGAAGAAGACATTCCTATTTTCCTTTTATGCAAGCGTTTATAGAAGTAGGACAAAGAGAGAGAGAGGAGTGTTGCGATCTATTTCAGTTAGTCATAAAAAAAAATCCTACTAAAGGATGAATAAATCTGTAAAGTAACTGGTAACTAAAGCTGTAAGATAAATGTGAGTGGAGTAAAACGTGCAGTATTTCCCTCTACGACGGGATCGAGTAGGAGGGAAAAGTAGCAGAAAATAAATTTCCTCAAAGAAAAAAAAGTACCTCAAATTTCTATGTAATTACAGTGAGTAAACATGACCTTCATGACACCTAGTTTGCAAGTATGAGGAAAGTTATGCATACATTGAGCCTAAACTACTTCGTTGCTATTCTCTGTACAAAGAAAACAGTGAAAACTGTACATTTTATTCAAAAAGGGAGACATGTGGTGGTTTATATAAGGACCCCTGGCTGTGTTAACCTCAACATGGGCCTTCCCTGCAGACTGCAGCAGCGCACACATGCATTTACCCCCCCTCTCACACCCGCCCCAGCAAAGCCTCCAGGAACCCAAAGCAGCAGATTCCAACCCTGAACACATCCAGCCCGGAGGCCAGCGCCTCTAAACCGAGACATCTGTGTCAGAGCCACCATCATGCTGTGACAACACACAGTCAAGTCCTCACTGAGGACTAACTATCAAAACAGTCCTGTAACCACGAGTTTTTGATTTGATACCAGCTAAAGTGAGCTCTGCCATCAAGAGCATGTTTCAACAGACGGCTCACACACTTGTTAACAGCTGCAGACGGAGGCATAAACTCAACGCCTAAAATGTAAATATTACTGAGTCTGTCTTAATGTGTGGCTCTATTGCACAGGAGACACGTGCAGGAGCAAAGTGTGGTCTTCTCCACGCTCTGGGTTTATCACATGATGCTTCATAGCATCAGAAATTCAATGTGCTCTCCATTAAAGGGCACAGATGCATCGGCACACGTCCCTGTCGCAAAGCATACAAACACTCTCTGTAGGGAGAGACAGCTGTATAAATTAGGACCCCCCCTTCCAAACCCTCATCACTTGGCAAGTGTATTTCAAAACAATAGCAGGAGGGTGGGGGCCATAACGACAGAGAAGTGTGCTCACTAACGACTCACTGTTGTTTTCTAACATGAATTTAGCCCTGCTTGAGCCATGTCGTCTCTTTGGACAGGTGCAGTTCACGTTCTGCTCCAGATGAGGTCAGCAGAGGCTCCAATTAGTTGTGACACTGAAGTTCAGTGAAAAAAGCACAGAGCAGCTGTAGGCAAGAAAAGTATAGTTATGTGTAAATGATCACAATGAAATTATTGTGAAGGCTGAAATCAGCTAGAAGTTTCCATTTTACAAGCTGGTTCAAAAAAATAATTTGTTGTTTCAAAATATCACATCTATTAGTTCTGTCAATGAGACAAAATGTAAGATGAAAAGAAATCTCCCATCATTGCTCAGAGGCTTCATTACCATTTTCAGTTGAGATATGGCAAGTGAAACTTTCCAAAACATTTCTAATGCGCTCTGTAGTGTCAGCTAAATGCTATAAATGAACATGGAAATGTAACATGTTCTGTGAAACTTTCAGAGAACTGAAAGTGGCTTCTCGGTTTGACTTACTGATTTACTTGAAGACAACTGTATGAGCCTCTAACCAAACTAATGATCATCCTGTCTGAAACAAAGAGACCAGTATTTTTCCAAGGACTTCTCAGCAGAGGATCTGTGAGCCCTTCATGTTTACCTTGGCTAATTAGATAAATCAAATTATAGCAGCACTTTCATCCAAGTGGAGATTGTCTTCTAAGACCCAAGCCTGACTTATTCCAAGTGTGTCTTTTGTCCAACTAACAGTCCGAAATGCCAAAGATATGACGTTCACTATTATGTGTAAAACAGAATTCTGTCAAATCTTCAAGTTTTGTAACAAATATAAATATAACCAACAAATATTTGGACTATTTGCTAGTAAAGTAATAATTTGCATAGCGAGGTGTCTGAAACTAGGAACCCACAATCAACACACTTGTCAAATACATAACCTGAAAAGTGAGTATTACAAAAGAAACAAGTTATATAATGTGTAAGGCATCCTTGCTGTTTGGCGCACTTGAAATTCCCCATAAACATTTCAATTTGCATACTGAACCAAAACAGCAAGAAAAAAAAGGAATCTTGACTGACTTCTTCTGTTCTTACTGTACTGCAAATTTTCAAACAATGGTGACAATTGCAGGATGCTCGCAGTATATTAATCTGTGCCTCTGAACATGGTGGATTTTTTGGACGCTGTATTGTTAGGACATACCGTCTTCATAAAGGGTGGTCCATAGTCACACAATGGAGACTTAACAAAATAAGGTAGACCTTAGGGAGCGCTTGTCAGGCAATGGAAGTTTTATTTTTTTTAGCACTAAATCAGAATCATGAGTGGGTGTGTCGGCTACCATTAAGCTTCCTCACAAACAGACTAAAGGAACTGTCCTCCTTGTACCCTCCGCCTGTTATGCAAACCCCAGAAGTGAGCATTGACATCTAGGGCTGTGTTTGTCCCCATGTGACAAACTTAAAGCCCACCCACCTCACAGACATGGACATCTCTGACTCAGACTGCTAGACAGTGAACCTGACCAAGGGGAGCATGGGAAGGAATCAAGGTAGCTAGCCAGGCTTATTACAGAGGCATTGACAAAATCTGCATTCTCGAGACTGATTGCATTATCAAGGTTCATTTATTAAATTAAAAGTAATTTTTGATCTCTAAAATAACTGCCAGTGGGGATGTTTGTTAATGGTCACTGAGCCTCCACTGCAGCTCCTGAAGAAATGATAAAGACATACAGTGTAATGTGATCATCAAACTCTTTATGCAAACCCAGTGGGGCATCCAAGTCTTGGTCTCCAGCCATTAAATAATCACTGCCAAAACAGTGTTCAACCAAAACCAGATCTTCAGCATGTAACATGTGCCTCCATATCACATTTCACTACTTTTTTCTTTGAGTGTTTCGGTCCTGCGCCACTCGTTAGGCTCGATGTGGACTGAGACCCCTCTGGAATGTGTTAAAAGTAATAGTGTTACTCCCAAAGCTTTAATGGGAAAATCCTGGCACCTCGCCGTTAACGAGCCTCTGTATTCAAGAGAGCATTTATCACGGGATCAAGGACTTAGCCTCATTTGGGCTTCCTCTCTGAGATGCAGGGTACGGGTCAGACTAATGTTATTAGGCGCTAGGCTGCAAAAACACTGGGTCTGATATGTGTCCCAGCCATTGTCTTTCGCTCTGGCTTCTATCTGGCTTTTGCAAATCTTGTGTTTCAATCATGTCTTGACATTACACAGCAGTGATAGAGTCATCGTAACGGAAAAGAAAAGGTTTTTGTGGCCAAAGTGTCAACAGTTTGAAACTGAAATTGAGTCAGACCAGAAATACTTGACCCGCCAACTATCTGGATGCCTGTTAGTGCAGCGTCCTACCCTCTGCTGGTCCAAAGTGGATGTTTAATGGTGAACAGTAGACGTCTATGGTTATATTAGGTATCTCAGGTGTGAATGCCTTAAACTCACTGAGTGTGAAGCAAGACTATGCTAAAAGAGGCATGTGTGCTCAGCAAACTTTTCCTGGATAAATAAAGGTCAAATGTCAGTTGAGTATTTGAAGACAAAGTTGGCATTAGCAAAATGCTGTCCTCCATAGTGCCGTCTTTGAGACATGAGGTCTGTTACATAAGCTTTGAAAATCTCTGATGGTTATGATCCCCATCAATCAATTCCTTCCTGCGTCTAAAAAGGGCTTGTTAAGTTTAAGATTAGAGCTCTGCACAATGTCAAGTCAAATCACGCCCATCAAGCCTCTGCAGTTCCCTGGGGGGTGTGGGGTGGGGGTCCTCCTGTAAAATCGCAGAGTAATCAGTTTAAATTTATGTACTTACTGTTGCACATGCTTCTTAGAAAGACCTTGAAATCGAGTTGGACTAAGTTCTCTGAGAAAATACCCCACAGTCTTTTAGCTAACAATTGCAATGTTACTGTGTGCACTTCATTTGAATGGAGGGAAGATAATTTGAAACAAGTCTATGCCAAGATAAAAGGCGTTTTTAGTAGAAAACTATTAACAGATGTTGAACAAGACAGTAAAATAGAAGAATGAGAAAAGTGCATGAAAAAATGAAAAATGAATGCTGAAAAATGATCAACTGAGAAAATGAAAGAGTGCATTTCTTTCCTATCAGAACACATGAGCCAAACTGCAGCTTTCCCACGTTCAACTTTCCCCCTCCTCCTTGTCATAATAATTAAATGTTTGTTTTTGTGTCATAAACAGTGGCTGCATACCTGATCTGGATCAAATAACTCTCAGTGGTTGAGCGTGGGGGCATTGGTCAGGTGTGCTCAGCCGGGACATAAATCTGCCTTTTCTTTATTGTCCGTAATCATAAAGTTGATCAATGTGGACTGAGGGCAGTAAAAGGGCTGCTGCTGCTTTACTTGGGACCAATCATGGTTGCACAGTGATTCCATTCAGCAGACCAACAAATTGCTTTCCTGGAATGTTTACAAATGCAGAGTGTAACTTGTAATTTAGTTCGGCTAAAATAAATTCATCTCTTGCTTGTTGCAGTTGAAAGATGAGCTGTGAACAAAAGGGGAGCTTTATGGAGTCAAACAAGGGTAAGTCAAATTTTGAGTGTGTGAAATGATGCTTAGTTTCACTTAAAAAAATGTAATTGTATAAAAGCTTTTTACAACCTGTGAAAAAATACTGCATGGGAAATGGGTAGAACTCTAGAAAAGATTTTAAAGATGCTGAAACACAATATATGAACACATTATATCAACCAGGGCTGCAACAGTTTGGAGTATAAATGTTTAAAACTATAAAAATCGCCCATCACATTCTCCAAAACCCAAGGTTAATTCTTTAAATGTTTTTTTCCTCAGACCAACAGCCCAAAACCCCCAAAATATCCAGTTTATTTTTTTTAAAGAACTGAGAAAACCAAAAAATATTCCCATTGGAGAAGCTGAAACTAAGAATTCTTGTGTGTTTTCTGAAGGAAATAACCCAATTTTCTTTTCATTTACCAATTGATTTATCAACAGTTAGATTACACCAAGAAAAAAACATGAAGACCATCTGAGGACAGCACTTACAGCAGAAAACAATGTTCCCACACTTTGTGTGACACTGAAGTGAGTGTTGTCACAGGTTGATACACGACCACTGATTCTGAAAATCATTCAGCCCATTATTCCCCAAACTCTCAATCTTCCGACCCATAATTGAGGCCACAGAGCTGCAGTAGATTGTTAAGATAAACAGGCGAGGTTGTTTGATGTCCACAACTAGTAGCATAAACTTACACAAAACACCATGCTTATGAAAAAAAGTCATGTGAAGGAACGCTGCAAAGCTGAGGTTTAACATAATTCACAAGGCAATTACTTCTAGGAATGTTCCTTTATGCCCTGAAACTGTTTGCGCGTAGTCCCCCTTTCACCAACAAGTCTGACCTTGCAAGAAAGTTTGCTCAGGACAAAGGGAGGTGAAAGGAGGTGCCTCCCTTAGCTTTACCTGTGGTTAGTTTCAAAGTTCTGCACTGTGACAGAGCCCAGAGGCAAACATTAGCTGGAAGAGGAACAAACAAAAGTGCTGAATCTTTTGCCAGCCGTAACACTTAACACTTGGTTAACTGCTACTGTTCTCTTACTTAAAACATGCGCATATCAGGATATCTTGGTGGAAATGTGGTTTAAGTGCTTGCCATGTAACCACCTAATTCAATTCCAGCTGGTGATCTTTGTTGCATAACAAACACACACACACACACACACACACACACACACCCCATTTCATTTCAAATGCCAAAAAATTATCTGAAGAAAAAACAAAACATGTGCATCTCATCTGGACTGGTTTTCTTTGAAGAGGAATATAGGTAAGTGGACATTGGTTGGTACATTTTAAAATACTCGCTGCAGAATTTCTCTCACACACCCAAACCTGGGATTGAGGCCACAATTAAGTTTGCTTTTCTCCAATTATCATCTTTGTTCACTTGCCAGCAGCTGTAATGAATCATGGAAGTGTAGATAACTACGATAATCACTTGCCATATAATGCAGTGATCTGGGTTATTACATTTTAAATAAAATTTAGATTTTTTTTCTTGATTTCCAAAAAATTAAGTTTACAAAATGGATTCTTGAAGATGAGAGGAAGGTTTTGTCCCATTAACATCTATGGGCTGAAGATATTTGTTTATCAATGACAGACTTGGACAGATCGAGTGAAAGCTACACCTCCACACTGTCCTCCCATCTAGATGATATGGCACAACTACACGCCACCTACTCCTCCATGTTTGGCTGCATCACAGCGAGGAGGAGCACAGAGCTCTAGTGAGGGTTTGATTTAGTGGTTTGACAGCAATCACCTTCAACTTTCTGGAAGTGGGGTGAAGTACAAGCTGGTGACGAAGGCCAGCTTCGTAGCTGAATTGAAAACTCTGGATGTGGTTGTGGAGAGGAGGATGAGTAGGTAGAATTCCCCCAAAGAATTTGCGCTGTCCTTGGACTTAAACCAGGACTTGTTGCTTTTGAGTACTTTGATCAGACATAATCTTATGATTTCCTGACTTGCCAAGCCAACCGCCTTTTTACATAAGGAACTCAAATAAAAAATGGGCCACCACCTTGATTCAAAAGTTTGTTTGCCGCTGTTTTGTTGCAGCTAATTAAATATCCGTGGCAGAGAGTCAAGACCTCAAACAACCTCCATGAGAGGGCCCACAGAGACAAAAAATGTTGTGAGTAATGCAAACCACTCAAACCACAAACATAATCATTCAAAAAACCAATACCAACTTTAGTCTTCATTTCCTATGATGTTGACATAACTGGAGAAGTTCTCACACATTTTGGAATAGTCAACAATCCACTGAATGCAGAAATGTTTGATAAAACAATTTATTTACCTTACAACGCTGCACCACATGATCTGTTCCGGAAGCAAGTGCCCAAAATCATTTATTGTTTCCCTCTTATTGAGAGAAATAAGCTGTAATGCTTACAAAGAGTGAGAGGGGATTTCAAAAACACAGTGAAGCAACTGCTCATTTCAGTTATTCAAACGTTAGAATGACAATGAGTAATGCAATTACATATAAAGTTTTTGCATTTTGTAGCAACAGGATTGTGGAAAAATGCCAATTGAATTCACCTATATGTACACGCACTTTTTTTGGTCCAATTTTGTCCACATCGGGAGAGCTTGAGCCTATAAACTCTTGGCATTTTAACTCGAAAAATTCGAAAAAACAGGCATCACAATTGTTGCTGATCAAATTTCTTTTAAGCAACTGATCATTTCTGCACCGTCAAGTTCTCATTTGTTTTACCTGGGCTGTAAGAGTGGTTTCTCACTGTGATGAGGCTAACGAATAAAGAAGCATGTTAGATTTGATTTAGCTTTAATATTTCACACAAAAAAATACCAAAAGTCCCAAGAGGTTAGTCAGTAGTGCAGCTCGATCTCTGCTGTTTACTTCTTTGGCTTCAGAAAAGTTTTAATGTTTAAAGTTTTAACAGTAACTATTCATTTCAAAATACAATTCCTCGAGCCAAAGAATCAAAGTCAGTATTCACCAGCTTTTCATCTGGTCGTACAAAACAGATTTTAGAGAATATTATGTCATACAACACAACCTCTGTCATGCTATCTCAGTGTGATCTGCTATTTGCAGAGCTAAAACCCCCTGGCGCTGTGCTGCACACGTTGTGGGGCCAAGAGAAACCTGAGCACCGGATCCTCGTGACTGGCAGATCGTAGTGTCGAAGAAAGTGTCTCAAAAAATGCACCCCGACACTTCCTACAGTGCCATTTTTACTCCATGCATTACACACTCGCAGCTGCCATAATGTCCAGGCTGACAAGTCACTTATTTGGGTCTCAAAATGCCATTTTTAGTTTAAGTTTGCAGATGGTGTTTGCAGATGTAAGTTTGCAGATGGTGTGAAATAATGATTCATTCATCTAAGTGTTTTAATAAAACAATGAAGGTACTGAGAGCAGAATTTTTTTTCCAATACCTACAATGTCCATGTGATAATTTTTCAGTACATCCAGTTTTTTCCCACGGGTGTTTTAACCTAATAAAAGCAGAAAAGTGTAACACAATCTTAACACATTTCTGCTTTTCAAATTGCGCTATTTACTGGCTCGCTATTTGAATACTTTTACATAACTGAATCTCTCCACTTCAACCAGAAATTATTTTAAACTTGGGGATCCTAAGACCAGGCCTCTTAAACAAAAGAACTAACACAAACAAAAAAAAATATGCAAAGTGAGTGCAAGTGAAAAGATGTTACTGTGAGTCTGAAGATTTATTGCAGCTGAGGTCAGGTGGGAACCTCTGTGACATCTGAGTTTTTTTTGCAAATAATACTATTTGAAAACTACTGAAAAAATGTAGTTGAAAACACTTCATAAACAGCATATAGACAAGTCAGACTGGACTTTTTTTTTTTTGCAAGGTGTGCCGGGTTAAAGGGGTGCAGGGTCTGGTTTAGTCAGCCAAGCCAGGCTTCACACATGTAAACAAACCCAAGCTCATACCTATCGTTGACAGGCTTTGACCCTCGTAATCTGCTAGGCCGGAAAGCTTGGTAGAAAGCAGTTGAAGGGTTCCTGCATTTTAATGTGGGAGGAAACAGAGACAGGAGAAACATGAGTAAAGGAAGGGAGACAAGTATGCTGGGCGAGAGAGAGGTGAGGGAGAGAGATGTGCTTCCAGAGGGAGAGAGAATGTGAACGAGAGAAGACGAATATCCTGCAACACTGAGAGGTCAAGTGTAAACGATGATACAATCCAGATTGCCCAGCTCTTTTCAGAAATGGCATGGTGAAGCGAGACCAACGGCATTATGGGCATCTGGTATTTTTTGAAGTCCTAAAATTCCATCATAAAGAGTCTTTGACTAACTGACTGTTTGCATTACTGCAAATAATTTTCATATCTATCATACATCAATTTATATCCTCTGACCTCATCTAGCAGTATCAAAAAAAAAAACTTAAATAATAACCTCAACATATACATTTTAGAGCTAGATCTTTTTTCATTAAAAGTTCTACTGTGGGATGTAACAATATTACCTGTTTATGTTACCCACAGTTTAGGACACTATTACTGTAAATATCTTTAAGTGGATTGAAATGAAGATGTGTCGACAAAAACTGTCAACAGGAAACAGTCAGGAGTCTTGTGGCCATTTAGGTGCTGCCATTTTGGCAAAGACACCACATACAGATGCAGCAGAGCTTAGCTTCTTTAAAATTTTCTTAATCGTCAGCTATTAACAATAAATTTAGTGCCACTCCACAACCACTTGACCAAACCTATCTGTGGAATAGAAAGTGAACCTCAAACAGGGCCACAGACCACATCAAATATTTATTGGCATTAAGGTAATCGCTGGCACAGGATGTAAATAAAACATTAAGTGCATAATATAACCTTGTGACAAATCTCAGTCTTGAATGTCTGCATTTAGAAACCAAGTCCAGGAGGCTTATTTGTTCTACACCAATATGCTTTAAAAGCTTTGATAAGCCGATGAAACTCAACAGGAAACTCTTGCATTCTACTGAAATGCAACATTTGTTAACACAAATAGCCACAAAAAACACACCAACAGGAAACAAGGTGAGCTACTGTGCAACAGCCTACAAACTGAGCTGGTAGAAGATCCGGCTGGGTTCAAGTTCATGTCAGTTCTGTCTGCACCATAAATGTAAAACTTTCTATGGGACAACTTCTCCCTGAATAGGACCAGGGGTGGCCAGGTCTACAGAACTGTAAAGCAGACAGCTTCGCTATATATGAGACCCTGGAGGGCTGAAAAACAAAAGCAGGCAGGAGAAAGGAATTCATTAATGGAGCAAGAAAAGCAGGGTCAACCATCCACCACTGCATGGGCTACCTGACAAGAGTGATTTACATCCTTTTCCACATCTGAGCCAATGACAGATTTATCTCCACCACACCCCACAAACAGCAGCTCAGGACCTTTCAGTTTCCTCATGCACTAGTGAGGTATTTAAACACTGCAAGTTTAAAGAGCTCACAAACAACATACCTTAAGATAGCAGCTGTGAGCTCAGCCCTCTTTTACAAGGAAGAGGAGATTTTGTGCGCATGACGAGCTCATCGGGCAGAGAGGAGATAAGTAGAGATATCTGAAGATAAGCTGAGTGAAAAGCAGAAATTCAAATTAAGAGCCAAGAAAAATAGGGAGGCCTGGCATGTCACCTCACCCTTCAGCAACCTCACTCTCTGCAGCAGGAAGGTGTGTTTTTCTGTGCTTCATTTTCTGGCTGGGCATTAAAATGACCTTGCTATAAAATTTAAATCGATATTGATAAATTGGATGTTTTTTACTCAAAGTAGGTGAATCAAACAGCCTGTTAAATAGCAAAATAAGCAGGATAACAGCAAGTCAGTCAGCAGGTTTGCATGTGAAATTACGCACCCGTTTCAGACAGTGAAACATTGTTTGAGCTACAGGTAAAGACGGTGGATGTTAATGTAAATTGCCTCTGGATAAGAGGAAATAAGTGACACAAAGAGACACATAAAATGACTTTTGCCTCTCTGCTTCTGTGATCTGCTGTGTCTGTGCTGCAGCTGGCAGATAGCAGGGCTGATGAGCTTCTTCCACACAGAAAGGATTGCGGTTTAAGAGCAGCGTCCACTGCAAAGGACTAAATAAAACAGACTTTTGGGGTATATTTTAAAGGAGTGTTTTACTGGAGGCAACAACACAATGCTCATTATCCATAAGTGCAAAACAAGGGAGGCCACTCTACCCCCAGTAACTTACTGTCTCCTCTTAATCTCCACCAGGTTTCTTTTACATACACACATGGAACTCATTACACTCGTGAAGCACATTAAGTAAATTTGCGTTGTCATCCAAAGCTGGTGAAATTTTTGGACAAAAAAAAGAAAAAAAAAAGGAAAAAAGGAACACGTCATTAATTACATCGAAGTCATTTTGATGTTTCAAAAGAAGACAAACCTCAGATCAAGAATCTTGGTAAAGGGTTATTTTATGTCATGTAATTACATTTATTTCTAAGACAAAATAATTATCCCAAAAGACTAGACATTAACCACTTCCAACAAAAACATTAGTAACAGCCCTCATCAAAAATAAATTAGATCACTGATTACGATCACACAAGTCGCCTCTACATAGCACAGCTTACACTCTGAAATGTTGCAACCTCAAAATTGCCCTAGTTGACCAGTTGAGACTAGCATCACTGCTGGAAGCAAATACTTAAGTGATGTTAGTCAGATGAGCCTCTTAACATGAGAAAAGGGGAAAAGGCAGAATGTTGTTAGGTAGGTAAAGAAAAGCTTATCTCAATGACCTACAGCCTAAAGTGATGCTAAAAAGGTGACATGCATCCCTTGAGCATTAATTAAGGACACAGAATTTACGGTATCTTTCAATTTCACTGATGCGCACATGACTGCACTTGACCTTAAGGTGGATCAGAGTAAGAATTTAGAAAAAGCCCTTAAGTGCCTCAGATTCAGGCCACTTCTTGTCCACTGTTCACGTGACTCTTGAAAGATGTTAGGTGTGTTTAGAGTCATTTCTAATCCCACCAATCCTAATTCCGGGATTTACCTCAACTAGATACTTTAACAGGTTACTTTAAATATTACTTTAAGTATTACTTTAGGACTGAAATTTTTTCAGATTCCTGATAAAGTTTTGAACACGCTACTGATAATAAACAGGTAGAAAAGAATTATTATGATACCTCTCTTTTCCACTTACTTATCATTTTAAAAAATAAAGCATAAATGAATAAATAAATGAAACACATGTCATAATATGACCAAAGCTGCCACTCTTTATTCAATGGTGAAAATCCTTTTTTGGGAGGTTAAAAGTTTGTAAGCTTTATTTTAAAAAATAAGAGTATTTTCCTGAAACTTTTGCAGGCCCCATTTACATTTTAAAAATCCTTTAAAATTCATGGAGTATTTAAAATTTTATTTTAAAAATATTTTGAACGGTTGCAGATCTGCTGATTCATACTGCAGAGCATAAGCATACTAAAGGCGTTTTTTTCCTGACTTGAGCCACCCACATAGATCATGAATGTAGTCGCTACACATGAAATACTTTTAATAAGAGTAAATCAAACAATTTACCATGGTACATGACAAAACTGAGTCACCATACTTCAAAAATGTGCCTAAACAAGGGCCTCATGTTTGGACGAGTTACATGACACACCACTGTCATGTCTAAGAGACCGTTTCTCTGCTTTCATAATGTGTGACTGACAAGAGATTTAGCACTCAAAACTTCTGTCAACAGATAAGCTATGTCAGTGTCACAAGCCTTTGCTAAACATAAAGAGGCTATCAACTCAAACATGCAGAAAATGCCGTATTAAAGGCTTAGGAAAATTACATAATTTGATGAATGATGACACTGTTTTTTGAGCATTAAACGGTCATTCAAAACTAACTAAAATGACATAAACCAAGGATCTTACTCTCCTCTGTGGAAAAGTTACTTATAAAAACAAGTACGCCTACAAAAATCCCTACGCTTTGACAGGTTAATCTTTGCACAAGATACACAAGATGTGAAAGGGAGTCTCAAGTGGGATTTTGCTTGTAAACTCCGTTCAATCCTTAAGCTGAATTGGGAAAGGCTGCTGGATGGACCTGAATGAATGCATACTCCCTGAGGTCACTTGAGGAAAGCTGCTGCTTTTAATGGAAGGCAGAAAAAATTAAATTTCCATCTTTTCCATTAACTTAAAATAGGGAGTCTTCAGTCTATAAACTCAAAAACACAAGTCCCTATGTTTTGTACAAAAGTCCAAAAAGTTTTTTAAACTGCTGGCTGTTTTTCTGGGGTTGTTTTTCCTGCAACTTAAGTTGCCTAATGCACTCAGTGTTGGCCAGACTGACTAATCACATATTAGACTCATAAAACTATATGATTATCTTTATCTCCATGTAATGCATAAAAGGGCTTTCCCTGTTCTTACTAATTCAAGTTCGAGTTAAATTTGCAGATTTTTTTTTCTGCTGAAGCCTGACAGAGAAGAGCCTGAGTAAACTGTATACTGAGATGAGATGTGACCCGTCTGTTTGAGGTCAGCTCATAATGCAGTGGTTAAGAGATGCTGTGGGAGAGACAGGAAAAGGCTCAATTGCAATCAGTGACGTGACCCTCTGCATGGGTCCAAGACTGTAGTCATATCCAAGTCAGGCAAAGTCCCAGCTGCGCAGCTAACCACCACTGTCAACCAAAGCTACCCACTCTAATATGGAAGGCTACAGACAACAGGCAGAGGAGGATGTCTTATTAAGTATTTATGACTCAATTTACAGGATGTCATTTAATACAATCACAGCTCAAGCTTTAGAGAAGTTAAAGTCAGGCTTTAACACTTCAGCACATACTAGCAAATATTTAAAGTCAGCGAAAGAGGAGTGAAAATATGTCACACTGATATGAGCATTCTGGTAAGCAGAGGGTGTTAATTTCTACCCAGGTTACACATAATTGTTACCATGAGTACCAGCAGGTCAGAATAATTCAGGATCTGGGGTGGCTTATTCAGGTGGGAGGCTGCTGATAGCATCAGCCTGAGCTACAAAGCCACCCTATCTGCTCAATTTCACTTCACAGGGCTCAAGTTCATTGACTCAGCCAGTTAAACAAAGTGTAGAATTGGTTCCTGAAGCGTGACGCCGGCCAAGTGAACTCTGCCATACTGGCCCTCGGCTCCCTTTCTGTCTCGGCTTGTCAGCTGCTGTGTAACAACACCAGTCTGTCACTCTCCACTGATTTTGCCAGGGATTGATCGCACAGCCCATTAAAGCGCTGATCTGAGTACAAGGGGACGTGCAGAGCTGGACACCGAGCATGATTTTTTTGGCAGCTTTTGACAGTATGAACTTCCTCCTCAAGCACTTTTACATCCCAAAAACCTAACATTACAATATTAATATACACTTCTGCAGTACATTATACATTTTCCAAGATATAGTCATACTTCCAAACATGGAAGTTATTGCAACTGTTAAATAACTCTGACTTTGATCTTTCCAGCTGTCGTATGGCTGGTTGCCTGGGCATTCATATCTCTGTACAGACAAAACACTCGCAGATTCTCGTGACAAATCACAACCAACTCCTTTTTACATACCGTACACTGGGTGTGTCTTGTGGGCATTACGTTGACTGCCCTTAGATAAACTTTTCTTGATGTTAAGTTTTTTCTAGTACAGGAAGTATACAATGCCATTGTTCCATTTAGAGATCACTGGATGAAAGAAAAGGTTAATGAAGAGGAAACAAGGGCCTAGAAGCTGAATGTAGAGCAACATTATCTTGTTTATCACTGTAAAGATGGAATCTTT
>JAQMCX010000045.1:13438659-13460757 GCA_029814765.1 Acanthurus leucopareius
ATGAAGAGGAAACAAGGGCCTAGAAGCTGAATGTAGAGCAACATTATCTTGTTTATCACTGTAAAGATGGAATCTTTGATAACACCTGCAAGTTGAAACGTAAGTTTACTGTGGGTAATAGAGTTTATTTTTTGCAAGATTTATTTATTTGATTCCCTTAATATTACTCTGGTTTTTTTTTAAAGAGATACCATAATTTATGCATAACTTAATTATTTGTAAATGGTATGGGGTTGGATCAGATATCAGATCGCATTTCTTTGAAAGTTGATAGCTCTAATTTTTCACTGCAATTTCTTCTTTTTCCAGTCTTAGTCATTTAATAAATAAAAAAAGTTTGTTGTTGTTTCACTTCCTAAAGGTAAAGCATAAGGTGGAACATTTTAATTTAAATGTGTTCTAGTCCGTGGAAATATAGTTAGATTTTTTACCTTATTAACAATACTACAATGTGAAAAAATGCACAAATAAAAAAGCAAAAATCCAACATGCAAGGTTCTATTGAGTACATTGAAATTAGAAATGCAAAGACTTCTTAAGTATTTAAAGTACAACTCATTAAGCATTGTGCCTGACTGTCTCATTTAAAGAAGCAAAAATCATCAGTGCATATTTATGCATAGGCAACATTTTTCATTGAGTAAATAGTCCTAATGATGTTTTAGAAGTTAATCAAATGCTTAGTGTCTAAAATAAAAATATGAAAAGTAACCTCTTCTGTCACTATTCTGTTTTATGAATAGAAAATCTCAGTACCTCAACTACACTTAAGCTAAGGAATACTGTGAAGTTTTGGCCATTGGTGGTACAGCAGAGCAATAAACTTATGAGCAGGTCTCCTGTATCGGTCATATGTGTTCTACCAGCACACGAATTGTAGATACTATCAAATGTAACATTTTTTGCAAGGCTTCTGTTTTGTTATGGTTGGTGGCTTCTCACATCCATGAAATGAACATTCCAGTGACACTGTCAGACATGTTTGTTTCAAACCTAGTTCAGTGATAACATGACGAAGCCATGCCCTTCCTTGTTTAAGCTCCTGTGTCTGCTGAGGTGTATTTAAAGACAGCCCGGGTAGGAGTAGCACAATAATTCCCATTGTTTAATGAGTACGATTTTTGGCTGACCTCACTCTGAGCAAGAGCAAAGAGTGGCAAGGAGCAAAAATGGCACAGCAGTGCTAGTGGTAGAGGGTACATGAGGGTGCTTTCACACATTTAGTCCAGACCAAGAGGAAAAAAAAACATATATTGCGGTTATTAGTTCCTACAGCGTTTTTTACAAACAAAGCAGAGGCATAAGCATAACATTTTACAGACGGACAGGTCACTTGCTGATAGTACAGTCTTGACAATCATTCTGCATAATCAGCACATTATCAGAGCCCACATGGGGAAATCAAATTCATATAACTGACATGAATTTCTGCAACACTTTGTGCAGAAAAAATAAGGAACTTATTACTGTGGGTTCACTGTCACACTTTTTAATGGATCTAATGAAATGACAGTGTAGCTACACAAAGTAGGATGCAAGCACAGCATTTTTACAAGTTTATGACTCTTTCACCGAGAAAAATACCCACGTGGACTTTCATAACCTAAGTATTTCTGAGGTTTCTGAAAGATTTGAATAGAAACACACATGGCTTACACAGATCAACTATACGATCGCTTCCTGAACATATTTCACAATCAGTAGGCAGATATATTACTTTATTGTATGCACCAAATAAGCCTCTAGAAGACTTTCACTTATATAAAGATCTGAGTACTTCCTCTACCACTGAGCAGCACACAGAGGAGGTACAAAGGAAGACAGCGTACGAATCAAAAACACCGTTGATAGATCTCAAGGACACATGTAAGGCTATAGGTGAGAAACCATAAACATGAATAGAAAATGGTTTATTATTTTACAATTATAACTCCACTGGTTTTTTATTGCAGTACTTAATTTAACATGTTTTGTTATTTTTCGCCTCGTGTTCTTGTTTTACCCGAGATTAAAAAGAACGTGGGTGAAATGTTTTAACATGTTAAACTTAGAGGCTGACTAAGATGAAGAGGCAAGCTGGTGTGAAAGTTCAGAATGAACCAGTCATCACACCTCAGCAGAGTGCTAACCAGGAGGTCAACATACTGTGTGGCAGATGATGACTGTTTCTTATATGGCTAAAAGAGGACTATCAATGTTCAAAGAGTCTATTGGAAAGCTTCAAGAGGATGTAAGGCCTCTGCTATCACATTGCAACTTCAGTTTTTACACCCTTCAGCATTTCAGCAAAAGAACAGAGACTGAATCACAACAGCATGATGCAATAAGTTCAACGAAGAGTTATGAAAAGAATGATTATTTCCTAAGTGGTATTAGTTACACAAACACACTTGAATATAATCACACAATTACAGAAATGTATTTGTCTGAAGCAAAGAAATAAATGGGGAAAAAGAGGACGAGTTCCTGCACTCATTATAAATCCGACCAAATTTTAGTGATAAGTCAAGGTACCATCTGTTCGACATAGCTGAATAAACCATTATCAGTCTAACCAGCCACAATGACTCACGTCCGTTTCCTTGCAAAAGCCTGTACATTGTAAAACATCAGAGGGGGTGAGGTGAGGGGGGCAGAGAGTGGTTCACTGCTGACAAGAGGAGACACTCGAAACCAAGTTGACTTGAGAAGAGGAAGAAGAGGAAGAAGACAACGGCGGAAACATTTGACAGAATATGAAAGCGGACATCAAAGCAAAGCAGGAAACCCTGCTTCTTACCAAACCTGCGCCTTTCTCAGCCAGAGAAAGAAAAAAAAGAAGTTAGAAGAACCTACATTGCTTGCATGGATGTTAGATTGAATTTGCAGAGCAGATTTGACCTTAATTGGCCTTTAGGGCGAGTTGTGTTCATGTTCCCATTCCAAGAGCTGTTGTGAATTATGTATCTATAAAAATATGCATGTAATGAGATAACCACTGGAGAAAGGTGGCAGCCATAAAGACTGAAATCAAGGATTGTCTTCTATTCATTATCAAATAATCTTAGCAATTTATATTGTCTTTGCCAAAGCAGGCCAAGTCATTTCTGCTTTAATTATGCACTTCATCTGAGAAGTGATTAGTCTCATTGTGTGTGGACTTAACCCACAGAAAACCCCTTAGGAAGAAGTTTGTAATGTATTTGGGAGAGAGGAAAAAAAAAACAAAGCATGCAGTGAATGGTGAATGAAAAAAATACCAAAAACCTCCCTGACCCTGGAGACGCCAAGAAGAAGCCAAACATGAGCACTCCTTAAAAATCTCTAATTCATCCTTTTTTTCAACTTGGAGCCTCTTTAAAACTCTCTCAGCCAATCCCACAGTGTCACTAGCAGACAAACACACATGCACACAGGTCTAGAGAACAGATGAACAGTCACAGGCACCAGTGAGCCAGGATCAGTCGACGACAACCATTGAAAGCAATCTAGAGCACAGAGAGAGGATGGATGACTCAAATGCAGCTGCCTGCCATGCTTTCCACACATCCTCATTACTCACTATTCAGTCATCTTGGGCTACGAGGGGCCCTAGGCACTGAAACCCTGTTGTTCAGTGCTTGCTTCCCACTCTGGGACACTGAATGACTACAACATGCAGCTTCAAATTTTTTACAGTACTCAGTAAGCTTATTTAGAGCTGAATACAGTCATATGCCAAAAACTTCTAGTCAAATCTGGCCTGTCCCTACATAACAAGTTCTTAATCGTGCAAAGCTTTATTGATTAATTAATAATTACTTATCATTAGCCACCAGCACCTTTTTTTAAAAAATATGTCAGAGAGACAAAATTATACTGTAAAATATTGCAAGTTCTGCCCAGCAGTTGTCCAGAAACTGCATCTGATGCTTGCAAAGAAAAGGCCCCATAAATAGACTTTGAACTTTTCTCTCTCTCACTTCCTCAATTGTGTTTTAGAATATCTGACTTTACTGTAAACTAAAAGTGTAAAAGAAAACAAAATCAGAAATACATGAGAGGACTCCTGAGGAAAGTCCGAAGCACCTCAGCTGTCATGAAGGGTACTAATTTAACCACACTTAAATACCATATTGCCAGAAATTTCAGACAGATTTAAATCCTCTATCAGATCACCCTCCATTGGGTGCTGCATGCTGCAGTTTCAGACACACCAGGACTTATATGTCAGCGTCCCAAGAAAATATAAAGGAAGCACTTGTTAAATGAAAAGTTACAGACACTTGCTGTTGCAGTAATATAAAAACGATACATCACTGTTATTTTGGTGTGCAATTAATCAGCCTATTATTTTCTATAATAAATCAGATAATGATAAAAAAGAACATCCACCCCAATTTCCCAAACAGAAGACTGTCTTAAGATCAATCTTTTTCTGGCCAACTTTCCAAAACTCCAAGACATTTACTTTACTATTACACATTAAAAAAGCAAAACCTTACAAATGAGAAGCTTGAATAAGAGAAAGGGGTTTTTTTTAAATTAAAACATGAATTATACAATAAGTCAATTTTTTTTAAAAACTGTCAAAATAATTTTCTGCCACCAATCTATCTAAGGATCAAAGCTGTTGAGTTCATGACTTGCTTGAGTAGGGCTAATTTGCCATAAATTATAAATAAATAGAGACTTTTTCAGCTTGAATAAGGCTGACCAATACACCCTGTTCACTCTAGCAATAGCAGAACTGAGATGCTTTGGCTTCTTGACATGGCAAAGATACTTCTGCTAACTCATCAGTCAGGCTCAGCACAGAACAAAAGCTGCCAACAATGTCTTAACTTCTGTACATTTCCAATAGGTATTGCACTCTCTCGAAACTCATTCCTGTCTTATTAGTCACCCTGCAACATTGTAAGAACACCACAGATCACCAGCCTTCTTTTGTCTTGTTTTCTCTTTTTGGTGCTATGGGTCAGCAGGTGTCCCTAATCATTAGCTTGAAAACATAGCTCTTAGTTCAGAGGCTAGCTTTGGGCATAAAGTTAAATGTAAGTCAAATTGTCTCACTTACCAGACTAATCTAGTAAAACACATGCTCCTGTTAAGTTATTCTTACTGTAAGAAAAGTTTAAATGAGTCAAACTTCTGAAAAATTTCTGAGGATCTTTTTGCCAATATAAAGTGCATTAATTGAACTCTCAAAATGCTACCATCCCTAAGCAAAGTCAAAACACATGCACTGGAATATTACACAATCCCTGAGCTCAACCTAGCCCCCCCTTTTTAACATGAAAAACAAAAACTAGTAACACTCAGTGCATACTTAGCATGCTGTGACCAGCCTACATGAAGGAGGGTCTAACCTGTTCCGTACTGAGACCATTTTTGAAAAAGACAACAAACACCAACAGTTTTCAAACATTGTCCTCATTCCGGGAACGGTCTGCAACATGGTCTGCGGCTGCTTCAATGGCCTTGCTTCCAGCACAAACTGAGTTAAGTTATGGTAGGCCGCCAGGAGCGTGGTTGTTTACTTGCTTTGGCAGATCCACTCTAATTGGAAGTGATCCCCTGACCACATCTTGCTGAGATAACAGGGTGGGTCTGCTATGCTAACTTTTTCAACCACTGTGACTCACACGGCTGGCTTCTTTAGATCTTTGTAAATTTAGAAAAAAGGTGAAAAAATAAAATAAACTTGACTTGTTTTAAAGTCAAACACAATTCACCTGTACCATCCAAAAGTGAGGACATTTGTTTTGCTCTGCTGCTGTGCAAGAAAGAAGCTTTGTCTCTGCGTGCACTATGAGGGTACTTTCATGAGACATCATTAAAAGCTGACTGGTCAGTTATTACGCTAGTAAAAACATGCTGGTGATTGCGCAATACCAAAACTTTCACCCTAATTTAATAGCACAAAGTAGACAGGCTTTTGTATGAACTAGGAGGGCTCATTTGATTAATTTAAACTAAAAAAGATGACCATGTGAAAGGAAGCATAACTGTATCAGCATTTCAGAGGCAGAGAGAGAGTGTGTTATCAGCAGGTCAGTTAGGGACAGACAAAAATAAGAGCCAGAAAGACAGAACAGCAACATTAGAGGGAGACAGACAGGAGGTCAGGCCAATGGTCCGGCCCAAAAACAGAGCTGGTGCAGACCCGTCTGCTCAGGCCACAACCCAGGCCCAGTCCCACAATCACAGCCATTCAGGGCTCCTGGAATGTGTCCCCTGGAAGTTCAGGCAGGTCAGCTATCTGTGGAAAATAAGCTGCTCCCTTGTTTCCAAGCACTGTAGCAACGAGACTACAACCCCTGATACACACACCCACATACGCCCCATCCCGAACCTTACTCTCCATTCCACCCTGTCCTCAGCCCCCTCCCTCTTTGTGTTAATCTATTAACTTGCCAAAAAGGAAAGTGTGAGGGCTTTACAGTACAAACACTAAACACACACACTTTCAAATTAGAAATCAATAGAGGCAGAGAAGTGGAGGCAATTAAATTGATATCACTTGCTAAAAATTGCGCTTTAAAAGGCATAAAGTTTATGCCAAATGTAGAGTATTTAATAAATCGTGGACTGCTAGTATTTTTTTTTCTTTACTAATGTTGGGGGTAAAGCTCTCTGCCTAGTTTGCAAAGAACATGTTGTTGTGGCACAATATGGTCAGCTGAGAACCATTAAAAGCTAATCATAGATACATGCTAAGCTCTTACTAAGCCTCAAGTCAATCCAGAATTAATGTATATTATCAGGCGGCTGCTTTAAAGGTTGGAACAAGATTACTCACAGCACATGCATTGTATCTTCAAGTGCAAACTGCCCTTCATTTGAATCATTCGGTATTAATTCATTGATCTTCTAGTATAGGCCTTTCTAAGAGGTACAGGGACTGTAATTACACTAACCAAGGGCAAAATGCGGGACAGTTTTAGATAATTAGAGGTTAGAGAGTTCCTTGTAAAAATAAAGAAACACTTATACTGAAATATCCCTACCGAATTAATGCTGTATTGAATCAAATTAAAAACCAAATTGAACCGTTTTAAGATAAAAAAAAAAAGAAAAAATCAGTGGTGATACTCAGTTCTTGCCTCACCCCAGTTCAAACTGGACAACTCACAGTTTCCACCAAGCTGAACTCACATGCACTTTGCAGCTGACCTTTCAGAAAGCTACCAATCAGATTACAACTTTATGTGACATTCAATGTGTGTGAGGAAAAATTAATCTTGTGTGTATTTAAGTTTCCACAATTGCATGATGACATCATATGTCAGCTATCAGACAAGTTGAGGGGGTTTGTAAATTTGGCAGGCTTGGAATACTTTCCCTTTGTTGGCTCAAGTTCATCGGCTTATTTGCTGATACGAGCGTCAGTGTTTTAATCTGCCAGAAATGTCCTTAAGTTTTTAAAACCATTCTTGTGACTGGGTTGGTGGTAGGTTTTCAAAACCTCATACTGACTGGGAACAATAATTTTCACCAAAGCTCTTCTATTTTATACAGTAGCATTCATTCAGTAGCCAACATCACACAGTGGCTAAACTGGGTCATTCTCAAGTGGGAATGTGTATACATGCACAAAGGTGAGGTAGGGTTATTTTAAAATGCCTGCAGGTGCAGACCTACTTATGGTCATTAAGCTACCTGATCATCACTTGTGCAAAATATTCGAGCCAAAACATTACTAACAATGTCAAGTCACCAAAATATGTTATTCTTCTGAAGAAACTACCACTTTCAGTCCTGGAAAAAAGTTTTCCAATAAGACTTGGACACTGCAACTGCCTCAGAAAAAAGGGCAGTCTACAGTGTCAGGCACTTGTGGAGAGTAAGAAAGGGTGAAGGGTGTGCTGGCCTGTTGCACACACCTCAGAAAGAGTGAAATGAAAGCAATATAGCGCAGTAAAAGGTGGTTCTTACCAACATACAAAGTCCTCCTGTGGAAAGTAAATAATTATAATCCTAGTGCACCAATGGTGCTTGGTGTGATTTGCACTGATATCAAAAGAGCCACATGACTCATCATAAAGACACGGATACATCTCATAAGCCTCCTGTGAAACCTAATACATCATTAATCCTTCTGGCAACAACTTGTGAAATGTAAGCAAAAAGAAAAGGCAACAGGAATAAACAGATTTTATCAATTTTATATAATCCTTGGACTTCATACATTGGATTAATCCATTTGATTTCAGATCAGTTATAGTGTATATCAACTAGTGTTAGACTACATTTCTCTCCAGTGTACGTATAAGTTAACACTGTTCTTCTGCTTCAGTAAATTTAATCAATCATGGTTTATAAATTAACATTCCAAATCAAGACAATAAAAGAGGGAGGAAGGGTGGACTGTCTTGTAAAATTCAATTGAGTTAAAGGCCGAGTGCCCCACTGAAGAACACTGATTTGTCCCAGGGGGGGCAGCTTCATCACTTTATTTGGCAGAGATGCAGCGTGCTGAGCAGAGATGCTAACCATTCCAAGCTGAGGGGAAATCATTCTAATCTCACAACTCCACCCCCATAATGCTTTGTTCCACTTTTGCGATGCACTCTAATTGAAAACAGAACCAAACAATGAAACTTGGAACAGATTCACTGACGAGGCTGAGCTCCTACACAGAACAATGCACCTCTGACAAGAGGACAAAATACTGTATGTGTTCCCCTATACTGGGGTGTGTTCCTTAAAAAGAAATTTTTTTGGGTCCTCACTGAGATTTACAAGAGCATTATGAGTTAACAAGGTATTTTAATTACAACTGATGATAGTTAAAATTATGGCTATGACTGCCAATTTGCCTTTGGGCCCCACAAACCAGTTTAAAACTACATAAGTTTTGAGGTTAACCAAAATTCAGTATGAGTGTGTACACACATGCGCATGTTCGCAACCGGAATAAGTCCTACAGAGCAATTTATAAAAGAGCAACAAAACATCTTTTCTGTTCTCATTTTTTCAAGCAAAGTGTACAGGCGATATTTCATCCACAGGATAGGAAAAAACTTTTTTTTTCCCAATGGTGTCCCTTATTGGTTTCTAGTTTTTTTAATCTGTCATATTTTACAAAACTTTTTTAACTTATATCAAACGTGTATGAGCAGTCTCATGTCTCCACAATCTAAAACCTCATGGAAGTGTGCAGAGAAAGGGAAGAAGGAGCTTAAACTCATTACAAGTTACACTTCTTTAAGCTGAAGTGTCAACATGGCCATGGACAGGCCTAACAATGACTCAAGTCTGAGACAAACAGCCTATCGTACTGTTGATTTGTACTGCTGACCATGTCATCACTGCCACACACACAGTGGCTTACGTGTCTCTTAGCATTACCACAGGTGCGTGTGTGTGCATGTGTGTGTGAGTGTGTGTGTACGTGTGTGAGGTAGGTGTTTGGCTGTAAGACCGTCTGTCTGTCCTCAACCTCTTTGACACGTCTCGTCCTATCCTGCTGCCAGCATCACCATAGCTACACATGCAGCCACTGATGTCACTCCTCTCTCACACAAATACACACACACGCATACAGGAATGACTATGAAACAGGCACTGGCAGTACCTTTGAAGAAATCAGGGACAACACACAATGTTTCTGCCCTCTGCACATTATCAGCACATAATGTTTGTGATGCTGTGGGATAAAGTCTCTCAGTAAACAATCATTAACTTCTGGAATATCTGGACTATGAACAATATAAAAAAAACAGGCCTCAACCTTCAAAAGCAAATACACCTCCTTCTCTTGCTCTACCATTCAAAATAATTGCTGAAAAACAAAACAGAGCATGCTAACAAAAGTTGAGGCCTACATAAATACAGGAGAGACTATGCACATGTGTGTACTCTTCTGCTCTCATCTGGGTCATTCTTGGCTCAAACATCATCTCTACAACTCGCCACTGATTGCTTTGAATGGCAAAGAGTGGCAGCACTTCAGCTCAAGCAGCATTGTGGGCCATCTGAAAGAACCTAAAAATAGCTACAGTGTGTATATTAGAGAGTACTGCAGGTAAGTATCAGTATTTACCAGCTTTAAAGTTGAGAGGCTGGGAATCACTTTGCACAGCAAGAATGCTAACAGTATCTCTCTTTGAGACATGAGAATAAAAACCGGCTGCCCATGTTTGAGTAGTTATTCCCTTCTCAGCAACAAAACACAGCTACTGCATGTGTTGTAACTTATCCAAGTGCTTGTTAACGCCCTCTAAACCCAAACACTCTGTATGGTTGAATAGAGGCTTAAAGGAGGGGGCTGTGGATGTTGAAAGAGGCTACACTATCTGGTGCTGTGTGGGTTGCCTATTAATGACAAAGACAGAGTATTCCCCCTGTGTTTGCCAGTTTTCATTGGTTCACTACATCTCTTTTCTTTACTTCCTCCCAATATACAGCTTAGCATTTATTAAAAAATGTGTTTTGCTTTATGGTACTTAAGTACAACTTACAACTTCTACTTTCACTGTGTGTTGCATAGTGTGTAGTATGACTACACTATTTTAAAATGTACTAAGAAAGTTTAATATGAGACTTAACTATTAGAGACACACAGTTTAAAATCCAACAAATAAAAGCAGTAAACAATAGTTATGGATGTGACATCATTTCAATCAGGCCTATTTGCGTTATAACCTCTTACCTGTCCTCATCCACATTCATGGTAATTTGGATGCCAAACAGGCTGTTGACAGCAGGCGTGGGTAGGTTGAGGCCCTCGCCGATGAAAGGCTTTACAGCATCTTTCCCTGGCACCACACTGGCACTGGGCTGAGGTAGGGCATCAGACTTCTGCCTATTATCTTCGGCCTGGTTACTATAGCCAGAGGAAAGGCCTGTTGTGGTTCCTCCGTGGGCTCCCTGGGGCTGGACAAGTCCCCCACCCAAAGTGGTGTGGGTGATACTGGGCACTGTGGCAAGCGCATTCTGGATACCGCTGTGGGAGGTGCTGGTGGTGACAGAAGGTGCAAGAGCAATGCCTATCCCACCTGAAGGCTGTGTCTGGTTGACATGCTGCTGTTGACCACCTCCTGGAAGGATAGGGGCCGTGGGTGTTGCATTGCCCACTTGTAGCAGGAGGCCTTGTGCTGAGCCTGCCTCTCCTCCCAGCCCCTGAGCCCCTGAACCAGCACTGGTGATTAGAGGCGAGGGTACCTGGCTGGTTGGAGGCCCCACAGGGAGGGCCGATTTGGGAAGGTTTTGAGTGCTTGAGCCAAAGTGCTGTTGACGATAGTCCGGCTGGCCAGCTGAGAGGCCAGTGGGATGAGTAGGATAGGCAAACTGCTGTGCTTGCGTGGCAGGAGGTAAAATAGTAGACTTTTGCTGCATGGCATTTTGGTGCACACCATTGAGGCTGTTAGAGAGGAACGTTTGGGGAGCAACAGGCTGCACATTGACTTGAGCCTGCTGTGGTTGCTGTGATGCTGAAGATGTGTACCCTGTGGGCTGGAAGGCACTTGCCCCGCTCCCTATCTGAGGTGCCAAGCTATAGCCTTGCTGTGGAGACTCTGAAGGGTGTGGGTGGGCGGGGTGCCCAATGGAGTAACCACTGTCCACGGCGTTCTCTAAAGCCTGTGCTGAAAAAGCACTGCTAGTGACCACAGAGTTGATGGTGGCTCCTAGCCCACTGTCCCTGTCTATACTGTGATCAAGGTTTGCAGTTGGCTTTATGCTATCCACAGTTCGATTAACATTTGAATCTGAATCTTTCTCATAGAACTCAGTGCATGTCCACCTGCCCCGTCTGAAGGGCTCTCCAATACCATGGTCAAGTTTAATGACCCTAAAACGGGAACTACAGCTGGTGCTCACAGGGGCAGCGGCAGTAACATTGGTGGAGACGCTGGAACCAGAGACCGAATTCATGACTGTCGATGAAGGATAGGTGGCTGAGGCTGGAACAGGCGCACTTCCTCCCATATTATGTGGGGTAACACGACCAGTGCCTGAACTTATAAAGGAGAGACCTCCGTTGACAGGACCTGCGGTGGGCGGCTGACTCTCCGGAGGCTCCCCAACGTTGTTCAACGTTTCCTCGGATGAACTCCTCTCACACACCCCCATGTCGGCCCGAGAAACGTCAAATATTTCCGACGACACGTCCTCCGTCCGGGACTCGTCTGGATCGTCCAAGCTCTCGGTGTCATCTGTGATGTTACTGGCCGCCACCTGAGCCTGTGTTACACTCGTGATCTGGAAGCAACTTTTCTTCTTCGCTGGCATTTTCGACATGTTGACTCTCTAAGTCAAATCTGTCTGCTCCCAGATGAAACAAAGTGCTGGACTAAAGTCTTGCGAAGTGATTCACAGCTCAGAGTAATGACACAGACAAGTACCGTCACAAGACATTTCCATACCGTTCCTCTTCCTCTCTCTTGTCAGAGAAAAGTGTCACAACCAGGGCCAGACCCTACGAAACTCCTGAAACGATCGGCAGTGACCGGACACAGCACACGGGCGACTACAGTTCTCCTACTCCGGCCTCTCTGACAGCCGGTCGGCCTTCCTTGTGTCCCGGCAGCGGAGTTGCAAACAGGCCCTTGTCAAAGTTCTTGTGCAGCAGCTGCCACCGGTACTTTAGTCTGAGGCGGGCTCGGTCTCGCAGCCCACTTTTCTCTCTCAGCTATATGTACTACTCGCCGACTAGCGGAGTTAGCTGATGTTAGCTAGTTTTCCCTACCTCGGTGTCGGCATGTGAGACATCATGATGTAAACAAATCCTCTTGCTTTTAGGGAAGTATATAAAATCCAGTGGTAGACAGAGAAACCGTCCCAAAGTCGGCGAAGTTTTGCTTCTCTCCGTATGGACAGCTCACTTTTGGCAGCTGCTACTAGCAGCTAGCTGACAGATAACCACTTTACCACAGCGGCAGTAGGCTAACAAGCAGCTAACTCCTGCCTGCCGCTCTTCTAACCCAACC
Source organism: Acanthurus leucopareius (assembly GCA_029814765.1). Lineage (NCBI taxonomy): Eukaryota > Metazoa > Chordata > Actinopteri > Acanthuriformes > Acanthuridae > Acanthurus > Acanthurus leucopareius. Next base: position 13,451,553 of record JAQMCX010000045.1, read on the forward strand.
ACTCGACAAGATGGCAAGAGCGAAGTGCATCCTGGGTATGGAGGTCAAACTAGTTTTGTTATCTCAAACAAAAAAAATTTTTTACACATCCATGGCACAACGGACATTCGTTTTATGTACAATTGATTAAGTTTTTTAATCTGTTGGCAATTTTAAATAAGCAAAAAATGTTTTTATATTGCCAAAAAGCCTGTCTGTCGCATCGTCACTTCCGGTAAATGTCATACCCGGTAGACGCAGCAAAGGACTCGTCAGAAATTGGCACACATTTTGGGATATATAGGGCTTAAAATTGGTGATTATACATTCGGATAACTCACGAATCATTAATACAGTTTAACAACTTTACAACTGTATTCACCGTAACTCCTACCGTAGCTTTCATACGTTAAAATGCCCTCTAGGGTTGTCTATACTTGCCTCATCTGTCTATTTTCTGAGGTGTCTTTTTTAACCGAAATCTGTCGCAAAATTCAGATTCTATCTGGATTAAACGTCCATTCAATAAACTCGCAGTCTCAAGCCGCCGGTGATTACATTGAACTGAGTCATAACATGAGTTGTTATGAATGAATCACTTATCTCCGGGAAATCTTAAAGCCCTTATCCTATTCAGACTGTTACATACCTGCTTCTCAGCAGGAATGACGATCCTGAATGCATCTATTAGAATGTAATACAGGTTTGTATGCGATTGTGAAATGAACATTAGCTATACTGGCATGTTATCAGTTTAGTCACTGTTCAAATACAAGGGTCATTAATGAATTGCAGCATATGAACAGATCTCATTCATACCCAAATATTAGGACAATCAATAAGAGAGATAAGAATTAAGATAAAAATAACTAAAATCTATAATTGAAATAATAAATTTTTACTTCTTATATTTTGTATTAAAAATGAGCTAAACCTAAAACAAAATTGTGAGCAAATTTTTGTCCCAAAAGTAAAGTCAAATTGTTGTGCAGAGTCTTTATTTTAAGAGAAACTGGCTGAGAAAAACAAAGCCTCTTTGCAGACAAAAAACTCAAAAAGTAAACAAAATTCAATAAATACACATGTAAAACTCACATTTTCAAAGGAGGCATTTCTATGAATCAGTTGCATAACCATATAAATTAAAGATACCACCATCCAACTTATTCTTTAACATTTGGTTTTGAAAGAACAGAACTCTGAACATACACATTCCTTGAGTTTTAAGTCCATTTGAAACATATTCCATGCTGATGGTGCAGAATATGTGAATGCCCTGTTTCCAATTTCCGTCAGGCATTAGGGAGAGAGAGATTATATGAAATAGAGGAAATCATTTCACGCTGCTGTTGTTGAAGCAAAAAGAATAAGAAAATCTGGTGTTTAAACTTGTAATGCCTGAAGCAGTAAAATGAGTTATTACTTGATGTGCCAAAACAGACTTGAATGGCATCTGTTGTACAAAAGGCAACTTCCTATTTTAACGGCTTGTTAGCCACCAGTATCATCAATGTTAATGACAAACAAACATTTAACCACTAAGCCAAGCTAATTCATGGTTTTACCTGCCAACCAGTAATAATATAACAGATAAAATTGGATCGGCAAAGGCTTTTCATCAGCCAAACCAACCAGAGTTCAGTTTAACGTGCATTTGGTTGGTGCCAGCGGTTACATCAAGGATGCAGGAAATGCCTCATACATGTGGCCCATGACTATGGTGACCCCAGAATGTACTCATTGCAAGAAAAACACTCTTCTTTTGACATTTGTAGTATTTCATGACTTGGACTGCAATTCCCTCCACTTTTAAATCATTCTTGCATTTGTTTTATCACTAGAGAACAATGAAATGAACATTGCACACATTTTAAATATGTTCCTACGGAACAAAATATGTCTCTGGTTTCCTCCTATGCACATCCCCATAAATCCATTATGACTTGCCTCACAGACTGAAGTTGCGCTGCTCTTTCCTTCAATTGAATTTGTTATTTGACATTTAACCTGTAGTCCTGCTTTGAAAGGATGAGGAGGGATTTATTATCACACTATAGTTATGTTGTTCCAGATTCTTAAGTAATGGTTGTCAATTAGTAACACATACACACCAAAGTACTACAGGGGCTACTCCAATGAGAATGGAAACATTCATATTTTTGGCATTTTGATAATGACAGATGTTTGAACCACAAGTTGAGAGGGTTGAGACCTTTGTAACACCCTCATTAAGAGGTGTGGCAGAGGAAGTCACCTTAATATGCTGCCTGGATGATTTCACAATTCAAAACCTTAATTTTATGACTGTGATGACTCATGTGCAACATTGCCAACTCTCATAAAGTGTAACATAACACGTGGACTTAGATTTGGGATCTCCACCGTCAATAAAACTGAGGAAATGTTTGAAAAATGAATTGCATTTAACTTGACACATTCAGACTTGTTTACCTGATTTCAACCACACTGTATTAATAACTTTATCCCCTGATGGTGACTCACTGGCAGTGTTCAAATGACTAGAGATTATTGCTTCAATAAAGGCTCTCAAAGGCTTGTGCTCGACGCCAGTACAGTAAGTCACAAGATCAACACATGACACTAAGACAGAGAAATGCATCATGGTGTTGTCTGATGTTTGACTGACATCAGTTGTTTTTATGTTTATTTACTTTACTTCAGTCAAAAAGGATCTACTGTCTGACCCGTTTGTCTGCAAGTAAGCAGCAAGTAAGCAAAAAACTGATCAAAAATTTTAACAAAGTCTCACTGTGGAGCAATCTGGTGGCCTTTGGGTTCAGACACTATATAACTGCAAAAGGTCTCTTATTAAGTTAATATGAGGACCTTTATTGAATCTCTCTCTCCTCATTTCCAAGCAGTTCTCATCTGTCATTTATAGGGACTCAAAACTGTCAGAACAACGTAATGCTTCTTCACTATTCGTCTGAAATTGCTGCTTTCACTGAACTGTCATCCTGAGAATCTTTGAAGTGTGCATATTCGTGAAGATGCATCCAGGTGCAGGATAAGATTTCTAACTATTAATGTAACAACTTTTCTGGTTAGAAACAAGTTGCAGAGTCCCGAGAATGTTGAAAATTAAAGAGTGTCTGTGATGACAATGGAGACAGAGTTATCAGAAATACATTGTAGAAAATCATCATATGCACTCAGCAAAGATGATAGTTGAGAAAATTCATATGTAAAATGCAAACTGCAATATATGCAGGAAGTTTCTGGAGGTTTCTGTTGCATTCAAATCAAGTGACGGTAGAGTACTGAGGATTTTAACTTAAGTGAAAGTATTAAAATCACAATGCAAAATGTAAAAACCACTTCATCAGGTAAATGACCTGAAAAAAATAATACTATTTTATTTAAAGCTTCGTGTATAAGTACTGTAAGCTTTACCATCAACTTTAGGCTAAGTGCCCATTAATCAGCCCTCTGGGCATGGTCCTTGTCATAACATTACATTTTTGGATTATTATTATTAGCATAAATATCTATGAGGTCTTTTAATTAGGTATCTGCGTCAGGCTGAGCTCATTTTAAAAACTGTTTGAACTGTTGGGTAGTTTCTACAAATAGATCTATATTTTTTATTTATATCTGAATTTTTTTTTATTAGAACTGCTGCACAAAAGTTTCTCTCAAGAATTATCTCCTGTTTTATAAAATTATGAATTTGTTTGAACATTACATCTGCAAACTAATTGGTGATAACACCTGTAGAAGTGCCTTATATTAAGCTATACCTAAATACGTAAGACAGGGCTATGCATCTCATGACAGTATTTTCAGAAGGTTTATTATCTGAATGACATGCAGTGAGGTTGAAAATAGAGTTTCTGGATTATTCTCCTGACACGACTGACTAATCATTGAATTACACAGTTACATAATGTCCGAGTGCAGACTCACAAGGTCTCTCTGAAAAAAACAATTTCACGCAGTCCTCAGATAAGACAAGAGGAAAACAACTCAATATGAATATCAGTTGACACACAGTTATAAAACCTTTCACCTTTTATTTTTATCTTGCTGAATTTGTCAAAAGATTATGGCTTAACTCATTTAAACATAATGAAAGTAATAAGATTACTTGTGTGGAAAAGTACTGAGTAGATCTTACTAAGGCTTAAGAGAGAAAGAATTTATTCAATAGTTTTTTGACTTAAAAATGTAAAGCAGTGTGGAAAAAGCTTCTGAATTACTGCAGTGAGTTTAAACTATAATTTGATTTTGTGTGGCGCAGAGCTCACACAGCAGTGGCCTTTAAAATGTCTCAAGATTATGTTTCTATCAGACAAACATTACTTCTTAATCCTCTCTAAATGGACCTGGAAAGAAAAAATCCCTCTAAAAACAATGTTGCGACATCAGCTCCAACAGCCCACGCTATACTTAGACGCCCTCCTTTAGTGGCGGGGTGTGCGTGGGCTTTCCCAGTTCCAGCCAAAGTGTTTGTTTAGCTGGTTATGTTTATTTACTCTGGTCTGAGGGTGAAGACTACCAGGCTGTGCTGCGGCACGTCACAGTACAACACGCTGGGTTCCACTTTCAGTGTGCCACCGCAGCAACAAGACTGGTGTTGTACCGCTGTATTTTTGGGGCCCCGGGTCCAGGCCAGCGGTCACTTTCAGCAGCCCAACGCGGGAGACCTCTGGCCTTTAGCAAAGAACTGTGGGGTCCTAGAGTGCACGATCAACAAACAGACTGACCAAATATCACTCAGCACCTGCTAAAAGAAGGGCTTCACCAGAGAAAAAGGTACAAGGGGTTGGTTCAGGGCAACTTGACCAAGCTGGATCTGAAATAATGAAATATGCACGTGAACCGTGTGCATGGTTTCAGGTTTACTGGGTTCCATTTCCAGAGAAAACACACATTGGCTTGTTAGTTTTAACCCGACCCATTTATGTCTTTCTGTCTGACTGCTAATAAAAGTAGCCCAAGTGTTAAATAAAGCTAAATTACCGTCACGTGTGGGTGTGTTTCAGGGTGCAGCTCTGTCCCTATTTTTCATCCACAAGCCGCATGTTAGCTCCAAATACACATGATTCACAAGAAAAACTCTGAGTTGAAGTCTGGTGTATTTTTGGAGATCACTGGGTGTATTTTTCTGATGAGGTATGCATGTTAATCCTGATATTTTTCACTACCTCATGCATTCCTTCAGAGGTAGCCCACTGGGGGGATTCAGAGCTCCGTTATTACACAATATCCTGACATTATATAATGATTCTTTTGAGTTAAACATATGTTTTCTATAAGAGAAAAAGTACAGTAATGGATACGCTGTCTGCCTGTACAGATTAACAGTGAGGAAAAAGCCTCCAAAAACTTTTCAATTCAGACAGGTTTTTTTTTTTCCACTCTCCCAGTCCATATGATGTTACATTTATATAACACATCTGTATATTAACTGATATAAACTCACAGAGGAATGTAAGACCACAAAAATAAACATATTTGTCTTTGATCCATTTGTCACAGGAATTGCAACATTTAGTGAATACTCCCACACTGACAGTCTGGTAAGATAGATGAAAAGTTACGATTGTGCCATCAGTTGTGAATCATATCTGTAACATCTAGGTGTGTGACGTCTTTTCCATCTATGCGCCTTCACAGTTTAAGGAAATTTCAATATAACATCATTACGTTACAAGAGCTTTTCACTGGAGGATGGCTCTTGTCGTGACAAAGAAGTCATTTTTGTTTTTATGGTGACACAACAAGAGGACAGGAGCTGTTTGACACAGTGAAATTATTTTTATACGATTGGTATGTGAGGCCATTTATTGACACAAAGAACGCGAAAAGGCTTTGACAGCATCCCCGAAGTATAAAACTGTTCTTTAGATAGAGAGTTTTACATTGATAAAGAGAAATAATCATGAAAGCATGAAATCAGTAAGTCACATAATCCCACTGCCCTAGTTAATTCCATCAGATCAGCATTATCCAGTTCATGAAAACCAGATGGTCTGATAGTGACCACATTGCTCCACTGTGGCTGAAAAAAAAGGAAAGAAAGAAATGTGTAGTACATTTGAACATACCATTCATTTATTAACAGCATTCCACTTTAATTTTCCCCTAAATATCTACAGAATTTATGCCTGAAAAGATACAGATTGCTGACAAGACTTCGATCTTCAGAATAGTATTTTGTTTGCGATTGATTTTGATGATGGTTTTATAGATGGTTGTGTAGCAAAATGGTCCAATATCTCTTGTATGTGGACTTTGGTATGGGTTAAGTGACTGTACTAACCGTTATTATCTTTGATTCACATCACTTTTCATCACGTTCATCAAAATGCTTTAGGGACCTTCTTTTGCCCTGCCTTAAAACAACTAGGGGTTGTGTTTTTAGTGTTTTAGTTGTCAGACTGTACAACAAACTTCTTATCAAAATCAAACCTGTGCTAGATGATTTAAAAAAATGTATAAAATAATATTTATATTAGTTTTGTGCTATACGATAAAAGTTTCATTTCTGACTTATTTAGCCAGACATTCCCTCTAATTATTCTACACCAGATTTTAAAATATACACTGATAAAACTGAACACAGATCTCTTCCTAAAAACACATTTTGCTTAATTAAATTTCATGCATTTTACCAACAATCTTATCCTGGACGATTTCTAATTAGAGCGACATGAGAATATTTTATTTCCCTAATCACCAAAATCCAACCAAGAGTACAAAGTTTGGAGCTGTGAGGACTTGAAACTCTTGCAACACAAAGTATAATGATAATTACCCTAAAAAGGGGGATAATAAACACAGAGAACATGAATCAACATTCCTGTTAAGAACAGATTTTTAAGCTGTAATCCTAAATGAGACATAGTTCTGATTCATTGTGTGAAATTGCAGCAACAACAGCAAAAAAACAACAATAGAAATCTCCCCTATTTAAACACATAGCCTAAGAGATCATCTCTCTTCAGACAGTTTGGGTCAAATTATTTGTGTATTCCTATGAAAGACAGTGACTCATGAATGTGAATACGTGTCACAGAGCATGGAAACAGTAATATATGCTTACACACCCACAAATAACTGAGTAAGTATATTTTTACAGGAACGTGAAAAGCTCAGACTCAGAGCATAACATGAAAAAAGCAAATCTAAAATCTACTTCAACTGTTTCCTCTTCAAATTTCTGGAATTTTATTAAAGCCACCACATGACGTAAGTAGCTACATGATGTAATGCAGGTGCCTGATTAGGGAGGGGGGGGTATAAAGAGGCATTTGTGAAGGAGGGAAAAAAAAAAAGGAGGAATGTTTTCTGTGGAAAATCTGCAGTGATTACCTCCCACTCCAGCTCATGGTGCGATGTTTATCTTGATCTTTCAGTCAAATCCGATCGCTAAAATTGTTTTGAGGAAAATATCTTTTTCAAAGTGTATGATTTGCATCAAAAGAACAGATTCTTGACTTCTAAATGAAACTCTCCCTTGTACATGTCTTTCCTGAGTGTTTGTGTGTTTATTTGCATGCCTCATCATGCAGGAGTCTTTGTGTCCTTATTTTTAAGCTCATCACAACTCACCTGTTAACCAGTGAATTTCACTATGAAGCTATTGTAAAATAGGAAACACAATACTTACATTTGCATTCACAGGTGCATGTATGTGTGCAGGTAATCACCAGTGGTGAAAGATTAAAATTACATTTGTGCATTTAACATGGTGCAAAAACTAAACCTGTGCAACAAAATGTGAGCACGGTCATGTTCATCATGTTAGCATGCTGACGTTAGCATTTAGCTCTAAGCTCTGCCAGGCTCTAAGCACACCCTCACAGAGCTACTGTGGAGTGTTTGATACATTCCTTGATATCTTAATAAAACATTCATTATGACAGTATTCGATGATTTAAGGTGTGGCAAATATTTCATTACTTGTTTAATTGTCTCTGCAGGGAGGTTTACTGTGAGTCACAGCATTTATCCGGTTTCATAGGCCCGCTTATTTGAGAAAAAAATATTAAAGACAAAACATGAATCTCCAAAAGACCGATGAGCCATTTAAAGCAAAGTATTTTAAATTTCCCCAAATCAAATTTTAACGGATTTTTCTGTGGGAGAAAATTGAAAAATGATCAAATTAACTTTCTGGTCTGTTGAGTTTGTTTCTCTAATGCAAAAGCAGGTGACAGTAATGCGTTTTTTTTTTTTTTTAAATCCTCCTATAAATGCACAAACACACACAGAGAATGCTACAACCGTTTATCCACATTTGTGTGTCAGCAAACAGTCGCGCTATTTTTTTTCAGAGTTTAATTCTCTTCATTAGTGTCATCTGTCAATTTGCAGCAGCCATAGTAACAGTGTTTGTGAAAATAACAGGGTGAGAAAATCAGCGCACGTGATTCAAGCTCATGTCATTCCACCTTGATCAACTCCTCATAAAAGTGCCTACTCTTGCTATGTGGGTCATCACCAACCGCAATGACGTAAACCTTTGCCTGGAGTGAAATGCATATATTGGCTTTGCATGCTAGATTTCAAAGTGAATTTAACCATGAGTGTGCTACAGCACTTGCATTGCAGAAAATGTTGGTACATTACAGGTACAGCTGTGACCTCTGAATTATTGTGTGTGATGATTAAATACAGCACACCCTCATTGTTACTCATAACAGTTAAGCCAGCTGTGTATGACCTTATTGGCTGAGACAGGTTTATAATGAAACACAGACCTAAAACCACAAATACAGTGAGATCAATGTCTGAAACACATCCTCACATGGTTACTTTGTTATCTGGCTGTACTTTCCTGGCCTCTCTCATCCTGGTGTTACAAGTTTAACTCCTTCATACGACCTCTAACCTGACAGGCCATAATATCCCCTGCTGTTTAAAAAAACCTTCCATCTTTAAATCTTCTCATTTTATCTCGATTCATGAGCAACTGATTTTCTTAATTGCCAGGCTTGAAGAGGATTATGGTGTCTTATTAGAGTCTGAGAGGCCAGCAGGGCCATCAGGAGGCTTAGTGTGGGGTGAGAGGTGGGTGTGGGTGTCAAATGTTCAGCCCACACTGGACATGAACAAAAGGGACAAGTATGTTCATGTGGTTGGTGTGTGGAGTGTGACAAAAAAAACACTATTTCAGAATCAGAATCAGAATCAGAAATACTTTATTGATCCCCGAGGGGAAATTGCCTTTCGTTACAGATGCTCCCATTCAGAAGTC